>CM051038.1:1247500-1847500 GCA_027627225.1 Congeria kusceri | reverse complement strand
ATTTAGGTCACAAGTCAAAACAGTCGTAAAACAATAAGGTCACTTGTGAAAAAGGCCCTAAATCGAATTGGTCACAAGTCAAAACGGTCACTGATGGTCACTTATGAAAAAGCCCATAAGTCAATTCTGTCCGAAGTCAAAACGGTTATTAATCAATACGGTCTGTGTCAAAATGGCCCAAAATCAATTCGATCGCAAGTTAAAACGATCACATATCAATACTGTCTGTTGTCAAAATGGCCCAAAATCAATTCGATCGCAAGTCAAAACGGTCACTGATCGGTCACTTGTGAAAAAGCCCCTTAATTAATTCTGACACAAGTCAAAACGGCCACTAATCAATTCTGTCACTTGTCAAAATGGATACAAATCAATTCGGTAACAAGTCAAAACGGTCACAAAACAATACGTTCACTTGTCAAAATGGCCCCAAATCAATTCAGTCATAATTCAAAACGGTCACTAATCAATACGGTCACTTGTCAAAATGGCCATAAATCAATTTGGTCTCAGATTAAAACGGTCACTAATCAATACGGTCACTTGCCAAAAAAAACCAATATAATTCGGTCTGAAGTCAAAACGGTCACAAATCAATGCATTGTCTTGTCATAATACCCGAAAATCAATTCGATTCAAAACGGTCACAAAACAATACGGTCGCTTAAGAAAAAGGCCACATATTAGTTCGTTCCAAAGTCATAACGGTCACAAAACAATACAGTCACTTGTGAAAATGGCCCAAAATCAATTCTGTCACAAGCAAAAACGGTCACTAAACATTACCGTCTCTTGTCATTACGTCCCAAAATCATTTAGGTCACAAGTCAAAACAGTCGTAAAACAATAAGGTCACTTGTGAAAAAGGCCCTAAATCGAATTGGTCACAAGTCAAAACGGTCACTGATGGTCACTTATGAAAAAGCCCATAAGTCAATTCTGTCACAAGTCAAAACGGTCACAAATTAATACGGTCACTTGTCAAAATGTCCCAAAATCATTTCGGTCACAAGTCAAAACGGTTACTAATCATTACGGTTATGTGTGAAAAAGGCCCTAAATCAATTTGGTCACAAGTCAAAACGGTCGCTAATCAATACGGTATCTTGTCATAATGACCGAAAATCAATTCGATCACAAGTCAAAACGGTCACAAGTCAAAACGGTCACTTGTCAAAATGCCTCCAATTTATTTCGGTCACAAGTTAAAACGGTCACTAAACAATAACGTCTCTTGTCATTACTGTCTATTGCCAAATGGCCCAATATCAATTCGGTCAAAAGTCAAAACGGTCACTAATCAATGCGGTCACTTGGCAAAATGGCTACAAATCATTTCGGAAACAAATGAAAACGGTCACAAAACAAAACGGTCACTTGTCAAAATGGCCCCAAATCAATTCAGTCAAAAGTAAAACGGCCCCAATTCGGTCACAAGTCAACACGGTCACTAATCTATACGGTCACTTTTCAAATTGGCCCAAAATCAATTTGGTCGCAAGTCAAAACGGTCACAAATCAATAGGTCTACGGTCATAATGCCCGAAAATCAATTCGATCACAGGTCAAAACGGTCAAAAAACAAAACGTTCAATTGAGAAAAAGCCCAAAATCAATTCAGTCCCAATTCAAAACGGTCACAAAACAATACGGTCACTTGTGAAATAGACCCGAAAAAATAAATCAATTGGTTAAAAGTCGAAACGGTCACTAATCAATACGGTCACTTGTCAACTTCTGAAAAAGGCCCCAAATCAATTCGGCCACAAGTAATAACGGCCATTAATCAATACGTTCACTTGTCAAAATGGCCCCAAATCAATTCGGTCACAAGTCCACAAGTCAAAACGGTCACTAATCAATACTGTCACTTGTCAAAATGGCCCCAAATCAATTCGGTCACCTGTCAAAATGGTCACTAAACAGCTGTCTCTTGTCATTACGTCCCAAAATCATTTCGGTCACAAGTAAAAACGGTCGCAAAACAATACGGTCACTTGTTAGAAAGGCCCCAAATTAAATCGGTCACAAGTCAAAACGGTCGCTTGTGAAAAAAGCCCATAAGTCAATTCTGTCACAAGTCAAAACGGTCACTAAACAATACGGTCACTTGTCAAAATGGCCCAAAATCAAATCGGTCACAAGTCATAACGGTCACTGATCAATACTGCCATTTGTGAAAAAGCCCCTAAATCAATTCTGTCACTTGTCAAAACGGCCCCAAATCAATTCGTTCGAAAGCCAAAACGGTCACTAATCAATACGGTCTCTTGTCAAAATGGCCCAAAATCAATTGGATCACAAGTCAAAACGGTCACAAAACAATACGGTTACTTGTCAAAAAGGCCCCAAATCAATTTGGCCACAAGTCCAAAGATCACTTATCAAATACGGCCTCTTGTCAAAATGGCCCAAAATCAATTAGGTCACAAGACGAAACGATCCTTAACCGTTACGGTCTCTTGTCAAAATGGCCCAAAATTCATTCGGTCGCA
Organism: Congeria kusceri; assembly: GCA_027627225.1. Taxonomy (NCBI): domain Eukaryota; kingdom Metazoa; phylum Mollusca; class Bivalvia; order Myida; family Dreissenidae; genus Congeria; species Congeria kusceri. Next base: position 1,845,005 of record CM051038.1, on the reverse strand, counting down.
AGTTAAAACGATCACTTATTAATACAGTCTCTTGTCAAAATGGCCCAAAACAAATTCGATCGCAAGTCAAAGCGGTCACAAAATGGCCGAAAATCAATGGGTCAGAAGTCAAAACGGTTATCAATCAATACGGTCTGTGTCAAAATGGCCCAAAATCAATTCGATCGCAAGTTAAAACGATCACATATCAATACTGTCTGTTGTCAAAATGGCCCAAAATCAATTCGATCGCAAGTCAAAACGGTCACTGATCGGTCACTTGTGAAAAAGCCCCTTAATTAATTCTGACACAAGTCAAAACGGCCACTAATCAATTCTGTCACTTGTCAAAATGGATACAAATCAATTCGGTAACAAGTCAAAACGGTCACAAAACAATACGTTCACTTGTCAAAATGGCCCCAAATAAATTCAGTCATAATTCAAAACGGTCACTAATCAATACGGTCACTTGTCAAAATGGCCATAAATCAATTTGGTCTCAGATTAAAACGGTCACTAATCAATACGGTCACTTGTCAAAAGAACCCAATATAATTCGGTCTGAAGTCAAAACGGTCACAAATCAATGCATTGTCTTGTCATAATACCCGAAAATCAATTCGATTCAAAACGGTCACAAAACAATACGGTCGCTTAAGAAAAAGGCCACATATTAGTTCGTTCCAAAGTCATAACGGTCACAAAACAATACAGTCACTTGTGAAAATGGCCCAAAATCAATTCTGTCACAAGCAAAAACGGTCACTAAACATTACCGTCTCTTGTCATTACGTCCCAAAATCATTTAGGTCACAAGTCAAAACAGTCGTAAAACAATAAGGTCACTTGTGAAAAAGGCCCTAAATCGAATTGGTCACAAGTCAAAACGGTCACTGATCAATATGGTCAGTTATAAAAAAGCCCATAAGTCAATTCTGTCACAAGTCAAAACGGTCACTAATCAATACGCTTATGTGTGAAAAAGGCACTAAATCAATTTGGTCACAAGTCAAAACGGTCACTAATCAATACGGTATCTTGTCATAATGACCGAAAATCAATTCGATCACAAGTCAAAACGGTCACAAGTCAAAATGGTCACTTGTCAAAATGCCTCCAATTCATTTCGGTCACAAGTTAAAACGGTCACTAAACAATAACGTCTCCTGTCATTACTGTCTATTGCCAAAATGGCCCAATATCAATTCGGTCACAAGTCAAAACGGTCACTAATCAATGCGGTACTTAGCAAAATGGCTACAAATCATTTCGGTAACAAATGAAAACGGTCACAAAACAAAACGGTCACTTGTCAAAATGGCCCCAAATCAATTCAGTCATAAGTAAAACGGCCCCAATTCGGTCACAAGTCAACACGGTCACTAATCTATAGGGTCACTTTTCAAATTGGCCCAAAATCAATACGGTCGCAAGTCAAAACGGTCACAAATCAATAGGTCTCCGGTCATAATGCCCGAAAATCAATTCGATCACAGGTCAAAACGGTCAACAAAAAAAACGTTCAATTGAGAAAAGCCCAAAATCAATTCAGTCCCAATTCAAAACGGTCACAAAACAATACGGTCACTTGTGAAATAGACCCGAAAAAAAAATCAATTGTTTCAAAGTCGAAACGGTCACTAATCAATACGGTCACTTGTCAACTTCTGAAAAAGGCCCCAAATCAATTCGGCCACAAGTAATAACGGCCATTAATCAATACGTTCACTTGTCAAAATGGCCCCAAATCAATTCGGTCACAAGTCCACAAGTCAAAACGGTCACTAATCAATACTGTCACTTGTCAAAATGGCCCCAAATCAATTCGGTCACCAGTCAAAATGGTCACTAAACAGCTGTCTCTTGTCATTACGTCCCAAAATCATTTCGGTCACAAGTAAAAACGGTCGCAAAACAATACGGTCACTTGTTAGAAAGGCCCCAAATTAAATCGGTCACAAGTCAAAACGGTCGCTTGTGAAAAAAGCCCATAAGTCAATTCTGTCACAAGTCAAAACGGTCACTAAACAATACGGTCACTTGTCAAAATGGCCCAAAATCAAATCGGTCACAAGTCATAACGGTCACTGATCAATACTGGCATTTGTTTAAAAGCCCCTAAATCAATTCTGTCACTTGTCAAAACGGCCCCAAATCAATTCGTTCGAAAGCCAAAACGGTCACTAATCAATACGGTCTCTTGTCAAAATGGCCCAAAATCAATTGGATCACAAGTCAAAACGGTCACAAAACAATACGGTTACTTGTCAAAAAGGCCCCAAATCAATTTGGCCACAAGTCCAAAGATCACTTATCAAATACGGCCTCTTGTCAAAATGGCCCAAAATCAATTAGGTCACAAGACGAAACGGTCCTTAACCGTTACGGTCTCTTGTCAAAATGGCCCAAAATTCATTCGGTCGCAAGTTAAAACGATCACTTATTAATACAGTCTCTTGTCAAAATGGCCCAAAACAAATTCGATCGCAAGTCAATGCGGTCACAAAATGGCCGAAAATCAATGGGTCAGAAGTCAAAACGGTTATTAATCAATACGGTCTGTGTCAAAATGGCCCAAAATCAATTCGATCGCAAGTTAAAACGATCACATATCAATACTGTCTGTTGTCAAAATGGCCCAAAATCAATTCGATCGCAAGTCAAAACGGTCACTGATCGGTCACTTGTGAAAAAGCCCCTTAATTAATTCTGACACAAGTCAAAACGGCCACTAATCAATTCTGTCACTTGTCAAAATGGATACAAATCAATTCGGTAACAAGTCAAAACGGTCACAAAACAATACGTTCACTTGTCAAAATGGCCCCAAATCAATTCAGTCATAATTCAAAACGGTCACTAATCAATACGGTCACTTGTCAAAATGGCCATAAATCAATTTGGTCTCAGATTAAAACGGTCACTAATCAATACGGTCACTTGTCAAAAGAACCCAATATACGGTCACAAATCAATGCATTGTCTTGTCATAATACCCGAAAATCAATTCGATTCAAAACGGTCACAAAACAATACGGTCGCTTAAGAAAAAGGCCACATATTAGTTCGTTCCAAAGTCATAACGGTCACAAAACAATACAGTCACTTGTGAAAATGGCCCAAAATCAATTCTGTCACAAGCAAAACGCTCACTAAACATTACCGTCTCTTGTCATTACGTCCCAAAATCATTTAGGTCACAAGTCAAAACAGTCGTAAAACAATAAGGTCACTTGTGAAAAAGGCCCTAAATCGAATTGGTCACAAGTCAAAACGGTCACTGATCAATATGGTCACTTATGAAAAAGCCCATAAGTCAATTCTGTCACAAGTCAAAACGGTCACAAATTAATACGGTCACTTGTCAAAATGGCCCAAAATCATTTCGGTCACAAGTCAAAACGGTCACTAATCAATACGGTTATGTGTGAAAAAGGCCCTAAATCAATTCGATCACAAGTCAAAACGGTCACAAGTCAAAACGGTCACTTGTCAAAGTGCCTCCAATTCATTTCGGTCACAAGTTAAAACGGTCACTAAACAATAACGTCTCTTGTCATTACTGTCTATTGCCAATATCAATTCGGTCACAAGTCAAAACGGTCACTAATCAATGCGGTCACTTGGCAAAATGGCTACAAATCGTTTCGGTAACAAATGAAAACGGTCACAAAACAAAACGGTCACTTGTCAAAATGGCCCCAAATCAATTCAGTCATAAGTAAAACGGCCCCAATTCGGTCACAAGTCAACACGGTCACTAATCTATAGGGTCACTTTTCAAATTGGCCCAAAATCAATTCGGTAGCAAGTCAAAACGGTCACAAATCAATAGGTCTCCGGTCATAATGCCCGAAAATCAATTCGATCACAGGTCAAAACGGTCAAAAAACAAAACGTTCAATTGAGAAAAAGCCCAAAATCAATTCAGTCCCAATTCAAAACGGTCACAAAACAATACGGTCACTTGTGAAATAGACCCGAAAAAAAAATCAATTGGTTAAAAGTCGAAACGGTCACTAATCAATACGGTCTCTTGTCAACTTCTGAAAAAGGCCCCAAATCAATTCGGCCAAAAGTAATAACGGCCATTAATCAATACGTTCACTTGTCAAAATGGCCCCAAATCAATTCGGTCACAAGTCCACAAGTCAAAACGCTCACTAATCAATACTGTCACTTGTCAAAATGGCCCCAAATCAATTCGGTCACCAGTCAAAATGGTCACTAAACAGCTGTCTCTTGTCATTACGTCCCAAAATCATTTCGGACACAAGTAAAAACGTTCGCAAAACAATACGGTCACTTGTTAGAAAGGCCCCAAATTAAATCGGTCACTTGTCAAAACGGTCGCTATTGAAAAAAGCCCATATGTCAATTATGTCACAAGTCAAAACGGTCACTAAACAATACGGTCACTTGTCCAAATGGCCCAAAATCAAATCGGTCACAAGTCATAACGGTCACTGATCAATACTGGCACTTGTGAAAAAGCCCCTAAATCAATTCTGTCACTTGTCAAAACGGCCCAAAATCAATTCGTTCCAAAGCCAAAACGGTCACTAATCAATACGGTCTCTTGTCAAAATGGCCCAAAATCAATTGGATCACAAGTCAAAACGGTCACAAAACAATACGGTTACTTGTCAAAAAGGCCCCAAATCAATTTGGCCACAAGTCCAAAGATCACTTATCAATACGGCCTTTTGTCAAAATGGCCCAAAATCAATTAGGTCACAAGACGAAACGGTCCTTAACCGTTACGGTCTCTTGTCAAAATGGCCCAAAATTCATTCGGTCGCAAGTTAAAACGATCACTTATTAATACAGTCTCTTGTCAAAATGGCCCAAAACTAATTCGATCGCAAGTGAAAGCGGTCACAAAATGGCCGAAAATCAATGGGTCAGAAGTCAAAACGGTTATTAATCAATACGGTCTGTGTCAAAATGGCCCAAAATCAATTCGATCGCAAGTTAAAACGATCACATATCAATACTGTCTGTTGTCAAAATGGCCCAAAATCAATTCGATCGCTAGTCAAAACAGTCACTGATCGGTCACTTGTGAAAAAGCCCCTTAATTAATTCTGACACAAGTCAAAACGGCCACTAATCAATTCTGTCACTTTTCAAAATGGATACAAATCAATTCGGTAACAAGTCAAAACGGTCACAAAACAATACGTTCACTTGTCAAAATGGCCCCAAATCAATTCAGTCATAATTCAAAACGGTCGCTAATCAATACGGTCACTTGTCAAAAAGGCCATAAATCAATTTGGTCTCAGATTAAAACGGTCACTAATCAATACGGTCACTTGCCAAAAAAAACCAATATAATTCGGTCTGAAGTCAAAACGGTCACAAATCAATGCATTGTCTTGTCATAATACCCGAAAATCAATTCGATTCAAAACGGTCACAAAACAATACGGTCGCTTAAGAAAAAGGCCACATATTAGTTCGTTCCAAAGTCATAACGGTCACAAAACAATACAGTCACTTGTGAAAATGGCCCAAAATCAATTCTGTCACAAGCAAAAACGGTCACTAAACATTACCGTCTCTTGTCATTACGTCCCAAAATCATTTAGGTCACAAGTCAAAACAGTCGTAAAACAATAAGGTCACTTGTGAAAAAGGCCCTAAATCGAATTGGTCACAAGTCAAAACGGTCACTGATGGTCACTTATGAAAAAGCCCATAAGTCAATTCTGTCACAAGTCAAAACGGTCACAAATTAATACGGTCACTTGTCAAAATGTCCCAAAATCATTTCGGTCACAAGTCAAAACGGTTACTAATCAATACGGTTATGTGTGAAAAAGGCCCTAAATCAATTTGGTCACAAGTCAAAACGGTCACTAATCAATACGGTATCTTGTCATAATGACCGAAAATCAATTCGATCACAAGTCAAAACGGTCACAAGTCTAAACGGTCACTTGTCAAAATGCCTCCAATTTATTTCGGTCACAAGTTAAAACGGTCACTAAACAATAACGTCTCTTGTCATTACTGTCTATTGCCAAATGGCCCAATATCAATTCGGTCACAAGTCAAAACGGTCACTAATCAATGCGGTCACTTGGCAAAATGGCTACAAATCATTTCGGAAACAAATGAAAACGGTCACAAAACAAAACGGTCACTTGTCAAAATGGCCCCAAATCAATTCAGTCATAAGTAAAACGGCCCCAATTCGGTCACAAGTCAACACGGTCACTAATCTATACGGTCACTTTTCAAATTGGCCCAAAATCAATTCGGTCTCAAGTCAAAACGGTCACAAATCAATAGGTCTACGGTCATAATGCCCGAAAATCAATTCGATCACAGGTCAAAACGGTCAAAAAACAAAACGTTCAATTGAGAAAAAGCCCAAAATCAATTCAGTCCCAATTCAAAACGGTCACAAAACAATACGGTCACTTGTGAAATAGACCCGAAAAAAAAATCAATTGGTTAAAAAGTCGAAACGGTCACTAATCAATACGGTCACTTGTCAACTTCTGAAAAAGGCCCCAAATCAATTCGGCCACAAGTAATAACGGCCATTAATCAATACGTTCACTTGTCAAAATGGCCCCAAATCAATTCGGTCACAAGTCCACAAGTCAAAACGGTCACTAATCAATACTGTCACTTGTCAAAATGGCCCCAAATCAATTCGGTCACCAGTCAAAATAGCCACTAAACAGCTGTCTCTTGTCATTACGTCCCAAAATCATTTCGGTCACAAGTAAAAACGTTCGCAAAACAATACGGTCACTTATTCAAATTAAATCGGTCACAAGTCAAAACGGTCGCTTGTGAAAAAAGCCCATAAGTCAATTCTGTCACAAGTCAAAACGGTCACTAAACAATACGGTCACTTGTCAAAATGGCCCAAAATCAAATCGGTCACAAGTCATAACGGTCACTGATCAATACTGGCACTTGTGAAAAAGCCCCTAAATCAATTCTGTCACTTGTCAAAACGGCCCCAAATCAATTCGTTCCAAAGCCAAAACGGTCTCTAATCAATACCGTCTCTTGTCAAAATGGCCCAAAGTCAATTGGATCACAAGTCAAAACGGTCACAAAACAATACGGTTATTTGTCAAAAAGGCAACAAATCAATTTGGCCACAAGTCCAAAGATCACTTATCAATACGGCCTCTTGTCAAAATGGCCCAAAATCAATTAGGTCACAAGACGAAACGGTCCTTAACCGTTACGGTCTCTTGTCAAAATGGCCCAAAATTCATTCGGTCGCAAGTTAAAACGATCACTTATTAATTCAGTCTCTTGTCAAAATGGCCCAAAACAAATTCGATCGCAAGTCAAAGCGGTCACAAAATGGCCGAAAATCAATGGTCAGAAGTCAAAACGGTTATTAATCAATACGGTCTGTGTCAAAATGGCCCAAAATCAATTCGATCGCAAGTTAAAACGATCACATATCAATACTGTCTGTTGTCAAAATGGCCCAAAATCAATTCGATCGCAAGTCAAAACGGTCACTGATCGGTCACTTGTGAAAAAGCCCCTTAATTAATTCTGACACAAGTCAAAACGGCCACTAATCAATTCTGTCACTTGTCAAAATGGATACAAATCAATTCGGTAACAAGTCAAAACGGTCACAAAACAATACGTTCACTTGTCAAAATGGCCCCAAATCAATTCAGTCATAATTCGAAACGGTCACTAATCAATACGGTCACTTGTCAAAATGGCCATAAATCAATTTGGTCTCAGATTAAAACGGTCACTAATCAATACGGTCACTTGTCAAAAGAACCCAATATAATTCGGTCTGAAGTCAAAACGGTCACAAATCAATGCATTGTCTTGTCATAATACCCGAAAATCAATTCGATTCAAAACGGTCACAAAACAATACGGTCGCTTTAGAAAAAGGCCACATATTAGTTCGTTCCAAAGTCATAACGGTCACAAAACAATACAGTCACTTGTGAAAATGGCCCAAAATCAATTCTGTCACAAGCAAAAACGGTCACTAAACATTACCGTCTCTTGTCATTACGTCCCAAAATCATTTAGGTCACAAGTCAAAACAGTCGTAAAACAATAAGGTCACTTGTGAAAAAGGCCCTAAATCGAATTGGTCACAAGTCAAAACGGTCACTGATCAATACTGGCACTTGTGAAAAAGCCCCTAAATCAATTCTGTCACTTGTCAAAACGGCCCCAAATCAATTCGTTCCAAAGCCAAAACGGTCTCTAATCAATACCGTCTCTTGTCAAAATGGCCCAAAGTCAATTGGATCACAAGTCAAAACGGTCACAAAACAATACGGTTATTTGTCAAAAAGGCAACAAATCAATTTGGCCACAAGTCCAAAGATCACTTATCAATACGGCCTCTTGTCAAAATGGCCCAAAATCAATTAGGTCACAAGACGAAACGGTCCTTAACCGTTACGGTCTCTTGTCAAAATGGCCCAAAATTCATTCGGTCGCAAGTTAAAACGATCACTTATTAATTCAGTCTCTTGTCAAAATGGCCCAAAACAAATTCGATCGCAAGTCAAAGCGGTCACAAAATGGCCGAAAATCAATGGTCAGAAGTCAAAACGGTTATTAATCAATACGGTCTGTGTCAAAATGGCCCAAAATCAATTCGATCGCAAGTTAAAACGATCACATATCAATACTGTCTGTTGTCAAAATGGCCCAAAATCAATTCGATCGCAAGTCAAAACGGTCACTGATCGGTCACTTGTGAAAAAGCCCCTTAATTAATTCTGACACAAGTCAAAACGGCCACTAATCAATTCTGTCACTTGTCAAAATGGATACAAATCAATTCGGTAACAAGTCAAAACGGTCACAAAACAATACGTTCACTTGTCAAAATGGCCCCAAATCAATTCAGTCATAATTCGAAACGGTCACTAATCAATACGGTCACTTGTCAAAATGGCCATAAATCAATTTGGTCTCAGATTAAAACGGTCACTAATCAATACGGTCACTTGTCAAAAGAACCCAATATAATTCGGTCTGAAGTCAAAACGGTCACAAATCAATGCATTGTCTTGTCATAATACCCGAAAATCAATTCGATTCAAAACGGTCACAAAACAATACGGTCGCTTTAGAAAAAGGCCACATATTAGTTCGTTCCAAAGTCATAACGGTCACAAAACAATACAGTCACTTGTGAAAATGGCCCAAAATCAATTCTGTCACAAGCAAAAACGGTCACTAAACATTACCGTCTCTTGTCATTACGTCCCAAAATCATTTAGGTCACAAGTCAAAACAGTCGTAAAACAATAAGGTCACTTGTGAAAAAGGCCCTAAATCGAATTGGTCACAAGTCAAAACGGTCACTGATGGTCACTTATGAAAAAGCCCATAAGTCAATTCTGTCACAAGTCAAAACGGTCACAAATTAATACGGTCACTTGTCAAAATGTCCCAAAATCATTTCGGTCACAAGTCAAAACGGTCACTAATCAATACGGTTATGTGTGAAAAAGGCCCTAAATCGATTTGGTCACAAGTCAAAACGGTCACTAATCAATACGGTATCTTGTCATAATGACCGAAAATCAATTCGATCACAAGTCAAAACGGTCACAAGTCAAAACGGTCACTTGTCAAAATGCCTCCAATTTATTTCGGTCACAAGTTAAAACGGTCACTAAACAATAACGTCTCTTGTCATTACTGTCTATTGCCAAATTGGCCCAATATCAATTCGGTCACAAGTCAAAACGGCCACTAATCAATTCTGTCACTTGTCAAAATGGATACAAATCAATTCGGTAACAATTCAAAACGGTCACAAAACAATACGTTCACTTGTCAAAATGGCCCCAAATCAATTCAGTCATAATTCAAAACGGTCACTAATCAATACGGTCACTTGTCAAAATGGCCATAAATCAATTTGGTCTCAGATTAAAACGGTCACTAATCAATACGGTCACTTGTCAAAAGAACCCAATATAATTCGGTCTGAAGTCAAAACGGTCACAAATCAATGCATTGTCTTGTCATAATACCCGAAAATCAATTCGATTCAAAACGGTCACAAAACAATACGGTCGCTTAAGAAAAAGGCCACATATTAGTTCGTTCCAAAGTCATAACGGTCACAAAACAATACAGTCACTTGTGAAAATGGCCCAAAATCAATTCTGTCACAAGCAAAAACGGTCACTAAACATTACCGTCTCTTGTCATTACGTCCCAAAATCATTTAGGTCACAAGTCAAAACAGTCGTAAAACAATAAGGTCACTTGCGAAAAAGGCCCTAAATCGAATTGGTCACAAGTCAAAACGGTCACTGATGGTCACTTATGAAAAAGCCCATAAGTCAATTCTGTCACAAGTCAAAACGGTCACAAATTAATACGGTCACTTGTCAAAATGGCCCAAAATCATTTCGTTCACAAGTCAAAACGGTCACTAATCAATGCGGTCACTTGGCAAAATGGCTACAAATCATTTCGGTAACAAATGAAAACGGTCACAAAACAAAACGGTCACTTGTCAAAATGTTGCCAAGTCACCGCATTGATTAGTGACCGTTTTGACTTGTGACCGAATTTATTTTCGTGCATTATGACCGGAGACCTATTGATTTGTGACCGTTTTGACTTGTGACCGAATTGATTTTGGGCCAATTTGAAAAGTGACCGTATAGATTAGTGACCGTGTTGACTTGTGACCGAATTGGGGCCGTTTTACTTATGACTGAATTGATTTGGGGCCATTTTGACAAGTGACCGTTTTGTTTTGTGACCGTTTTCATTTGTTACCGAAATGATTTGTAGCCATTTTGCCAAGTGACCGCATTGATTAGTGACCGTTTTGACTTGTGACCGAATTGATATTGGGCCATTTTGGCAATAGACAGTAATGACCAGAGACGTTATTGTTAAGTGACCGTTTTAACTTGTGACCGAAATGAATTGTAGGCATTTTGACAAGTGCCCGTTTTGACTTGTGACCGTTTTGACTTGTGATCGAATTGATTTTCGGTCATTATGACAAGATACCGTATTGATTAGTGACCGTTTTGACTTGTGACCAAATTGATTAAGGGCCTTTTTCACACATAACCGTATTGATTAGTGACCGTTTTGACTTGCGACCGAAATGATTTTGGGCCATTTTGACAAGTGACCGTATTAATTTGTGACCGTTTTGACTTGTGACAGAATTGACTTATGGGCTTTTTCATAAGTGACCATATTGATCAGTGACCGTTTTGACTTGTGACCAATTCGATTTAGGGCCCTTTTCACAAGTGACCTTATTGTTTTACGACTGTTTTGACTTGTGACCTAAATGATTTTGGGACGTAATGACAAGAGACGGTAATGTTTAGTGACCGTTTTTGCTTGTGACAGAATTGATTTTGGGCCATTTTCACAAGTGACTGTATTGTTTTGTGACCGTTATGACTTTGGAACGAACTAATATGTGGCCTTTTACTTAAGCGACCGTATTGTTTTGTGACCGTTTTGAATCGAATTGATTTTCGGGTATTATGACAAGACAATGCATTGATTTGTGACCGTTTTGACTTCAGACCGAATTATATTGGGTTCTTTTGACAAGTGACCGTATTGATTAGTGACCGTTTTAATCTGAGACCAAATTGATTTATGGCCAATTTGACAAGTGACCGTATTGATTAGTGACCGTTTTGAATTATGACTGAATTGATTTGGGGCCATTTTGACAAGTGAACGTATTGTTTTGTGACCGTTTTGACTTGTTACCGAATTGATTTGTATCCATTTTGACAAGTGACAGAATTGATTAGTGGCCGTTTTGACTTGTGTCAGAATTAATTAAGGGGCTTTTTCACAGGTGACCGTTCAGTGACCGTTTTGACTTCAGACCGAATTATATTGGGTTCTTTTGACAAGTGACCGTATTGATTAGTGACCGTTTTAATCTGACACCAAATTGATTTATGGCCATTTTGACAAGTGACCGTATTGATTAGTGACCGTTTTGAATTATGGCTGAAATGATTTGGGGCCATTTTGACATTTGAACGTATTGTTTTGTGACCGTTTTGACTTGTTACCGAATTGATTTGTATCCATTTTGACAAGTGACAGAATTGATTAGTGGCCGTTTTGACTTGTGTCAGAATTAATTAAGGGGCTTTTTCACAAGTGACCGATCAGTGACCGTTTTGACTTGCGATCGAATTGAAATTGGGCCAATTTGACAAGCTGACAGAATTGATTAGTGGCCGTTTTGACTTGTGTCAGAATTAATTAAGGGGCTTTTTCACAAGTGACCGATCAGTGACCGTTTTGACTTGCGATCGAATTGATTTTGGGCCATTTTGACAACAGACAGTATTGATATGTGATCGTTTTAACTTGCGATCGAATTGATTTTGGGCCATTTTGACAAGAGACCGTAACGGTTAAGTACCGTTTCGTCTTGTGACCTAATTGATTTTGGGCCATTTTGACAAGAGGCTCAATTGATAAGTGATCTTTGGACTTGTGGCCAAATTGATTTGGGGCCTTTTTGACAAGTAACCGTATTGTTTTGTGACCGTTTTGACTTGTGATCCAATTGATTTTGGGCCATTTTGACAAGAGACCTTATTGATTAGTGACCGTTTTGGCTTTGGAACGAATTGATTTGGGGCCGTTTTGACAAGTGACAGAATTGATTTAGGGTCTTTTTCACAAGTACCAGTATTGATCAGTGACCGTTATGACTTGTGACCGATTTGATTTTGGGCCATTTTGACAAGTGACCGTATTGTTTAGTGACCGTTTTGACTTGTGACAGAATTGACTTATGGGCTTTTTTCACAAGCGACTGTTTTGACTTGTGACCGATTTATTTTGGGGCCTTTCGAACAAGTGACCGTATTGTTTTGCGACCGTTTTTACTTGTGACCGAAATGATTTTGGGACGTAATGACAAGAGACAGCTGTTTAGTGACCATTTTGACTGGTGACCGAATTGATTTGGGGTCATGTTGACAAGTGACAGTATTGATTAGTGACCGTTTTGACTTGTGGACTTGTGACCGAATTGATTTGGGGCCATTTTGACAAGTTAACGTATTGAATAATGGCCGTTATTACTTGTGGCCGAATTGATTTGGGGCCTTTTTCAGAAGTGACTGTATTCTTTTGTCACCGTTTTGATTTGGGACCGAACTGATTTGTGACCTTTTTCACAAGTGTCCGAATTGTTTTGTGACCGTTTTGACCTGTGTTCGAATTGATTTTCGGGCATTATGATAGGAGCCCGTTTTGATTTGTGACCATTTTGACTTGCGACCGAATTGATTACGGGCCAGTTTGAAAAGTGACTATATAGATTAGTGACCGTGTTGACTTGTGACCGAATTGGGGTCGTTTTACTTATGACTGAATTGATTTGGGGCCATTTTGACAAGTGACCGTTTTGTTTTGTGACCGTTTTCATTTGTTACCGAAATGATTTGTAGCCATTTTGCCAAGTGACCGCATTGATTAGTGACCGTTTTGACTTGTGACCGAATTGATATTGGGCCATTTTGGCAATAGACATTAATGACAAGAGACGGTATTGTTTAGTGACCGTTTTAACTTGTGACCGAAATAAATTGGAGGCATTTTGACAAGTGACCGTTTTGACTTGTGACCGATTTGATTTGGGGCCTTTGTCACAAGTGACCATTTTTGTTTTTCGACCATTTTGACTTGTATCCGAATTGATATGGAGCCATTTCGACACGCGACAGTATTGATTAGTGACCGTTTTGATATGTGATCGAATTGATTTGGGGCTATTTTGATAAGTGAACGTAATGATTTGGGGCCTTTTTCACAAAAGACCGTATTGATTTGTGACCGTTTTGACTTGTGATCGATTTGATTTTCGGGCATTTTTACAAGAGACCGTATTGATTTGTGACAGGTTTTGACATGTGACCGAATGATTTTGGGTCAGTTTGTAATGTGACCGTGTTGATTAGTGACCGTTTTCACATGTGATTGATTTGTGACCGTTTTGACTTGTGGTCGAATTGATTTTCGGGCATTATGACAAGAGACCGTATTGAGTTTTGACCATTTGGACTTGTGACCGAATGATTTTGGGTCATTTTGACAAGTGACCGTATTGATTAGTGACCGTTTCGACTTTTAACCAAATTGATTTGGGTCTATTTCACAAGTGACCGTATTGTTTTGTGACCGTTTTGAATTGGGACTGAATTGATTTGGGGCTATTTCTCAATTGAACGTTTTGTTTTATGACCGTTTTGACTTGTGATCGAATGGATTTTCGGTCATTATGATAAGAGACCGTATTGATTAGTGACCGTTATGACTTTTAACCAAATTAATTTGAGTCTATTTCAGAATTGACCGTATTGTTTTGTGACCGTTTTGAATTGGGACTGAATTGATTTGGGTCTTTTTCTCAATTGAACGTTTTGTTTTATGACCGTTTTGACTTGTGATCGAATGGATTTTCGGGCATTATGACAGGAGCCCGTATTGATTTGTGACCGTTTTGACTTGCGACCGAATTGATTTTGGGCCAATTTGAAAAGTGACAATATTGATTTGCGACCGTTTTGACTTGTGACCAAATTGATTTAGGGCCTTTTTCACACATAACCGTATTGATTAGTGACCGTTTTGACTTGTGACAGAATTGATTTTGGGCCATTTTCACAAGTGACTGTATTGTTTTGTGACCGTTATGACTTTGGTACGAACTAATATGTGGCCTTTTTCTTAAGCGACCGTATTGTTTTGTGACCGTTTTGAATCGAATTGATTTTCGGGTATTATGACAAGACAATGCATTGATTTGTGACCGTTTTGACTTCAGACCGAATTATATTGGGTTCTTTTGACAAGTGACCGTATTGATTAGTGACCGTTTTAATCTGAGACCAAATTGATTTATGGCCATTTTGACAAGTGACCGTATTGATTAGTGACCGTTTTGAATTATGACTGAATTGATTTGGGGCCATTTAAACAAGTGAACGTATTGTTTTGTGACCGTTTTGACTTGTTACCGAATTGATTTGTATCCATTTTGACAAGTGACAGAATTGATTAGTGGCCGTTTTGACTTGTGTCAGAATTAATTAAGGGGCTTTTTCACAAGTGACCGATCAGTGACCGTTTTGACTTGCGATCGAATTGATTTTGGGCCAATTTGACAAGTGACAGAATTGATTAGTGGCCGTTTTGACTTGTGTCAGAATTAATTAAGGGGCTTTTTCACAAGTGACCGATCAGTGACCGTTTTGTCTTGCGATCGAATTGATTTTGGGCCAATTTGACAAGTGACAGAATTGATTAGTGGCCGTTTTGACTTGTGTCAGAATTAATTAAGGGGCTTTTTCACAAGTGACCGATCAGTGACCGTTTTGACTTGCGATCGAATTGATGTTGGGCCATTTTGACAACAGACAGTATTGATATGTGATCGTTTTAACTTGCGATCGAATTGATTTTGGGCCATTTTGACACAGACCGTATTGATTAATAACCGTTTTGACTTCTGACCCATTGATTTTAGGCCATTTTGTGGCCGCTTTGACTTGCGATCGAATTTGTTTTGGGCCATTTTGACAAGAGACTGTATTAATAAGTGATCGTTTTAACTTGCGACCGAATGAATTTTGGGCCATTTTGACAAGAGACCGTAACGGTTAAGGACCGTTTCGTCTTGTGACCTAATTGATTTTGGGCCATTTTGACTAGAGGCCCTATTGATAAGTGATCTTTGGACTTGTGGCCAAATTGATTTGGGGACTTTTTGTCAAGTTACCGTATTGTTTTGTGACCGTTATGACTTGTGATCCAATTGAGTTTGGGCCATTTTGACAAGAGACCATATTGATTAGTGACCGTTTTGGCTTTGGAACGAATTGTTTTGGGGCCGTTTTGACAAGTGACAGAATTGATTTAGGTGCTTTTTCACAAGTGCCAGTATTGATCAGTGACCGTTATGACTTGTGACCGATTTGATTTTGGCACATTTTGACATGTGACCGTATTGTTTAGTGACCGTTTTGACTTGTGACAGAATTGACTTATGGGCTTTTTTCACAAGTGACCGTTTTGACATGTGACCGATTTAATTTGGGGCCTTTCTAACAAGTGACCGTATTGTTTTGCGACCGTTTTTACTTGTGACCGAAATGATTTTGGGACGTAATGACAAGAGACAGCTGTTTAGTGACCATTTTGACTGGTGACCGAATTGATATTGGGCCATTTTGGCAATAGACATTAATGACAAGAGACGGTATTGTTTAATGACCGTTTTAACTTGTGACCGAAATAAATTGGAGGCATTTTGACAAGTGACCGATTTCACTTGTGACCGATTTGATTTGGGGCCTTTCTCACAAGTGACCATTTTTGTTTTTCGACCATTTTGACTTGTATCCGAATTGATATGGAGCCATTTTGACACGCGACAGTATTGATTAGTGACCGTTTTGATATGTGATCGAAATGATTTGGGGCTATTTTGATAAGTGAACGTAATGATTTGGGGCCTTTTTCACAAAAGACCGTATTGATTTGTGACCGTTTTGACTTGTGATCGATTTGATTTTCGGGCATTTTTACAAGAGACCGTATTGATTTGTGACAGGTTTTGACATGTGACCGAATGATTTTGGGTCAGTTTGTCATGTGACCGTGTTGATTAGTGACCGTTTTCACATGTGATTGATTTGTGACCGTTTTGACTTGTGGTCGAAATGATTTTCGGGCATTATGACAAGAGACCGTATTGAGTTTTGACCATTTGGACTTGTGACCGAATGATTTTGGGTCATTTTAACAAGTGACCGTATTGATTAGTGACCGTTTCGACTTTTAACCAAATTGATTTGGGTCTATTTCACAAGTGACCGTATTGTTTTGTGACCGTTTTGAATTGGGACTGAATTGATTTGGGGCTATTTCTCAATTGAACGTTTTGTTTTATGACCGTTTTGACTTGTGATCGAATGGGTTTTCGGTCATTATGATAAGAGACCGTATTGATTAGTGACCGTTTTGACTTTTAACCAAATTGATTTGGGTCTATTTCACAAGTGACCGTATTGTTTTGTGACCGTTTTGAATTGGGACTGAATTGATTTGGGGCTTTTTCTCAATTGAACGTTTTGTTTTATGACCGTTTTGACTTGTGATCGCATGGATTTTCGGTCATTATGATAAGAGACCGTATTGATTAGTGACCGTTTTGACTTGTGACCGAAATTATTATAGGACATAATGACAAGAGACGGTACTGTTCAGTGGTCGTTTTGACTTGTGACATAATTGATTTAGGGGCATTTTTGTGACCGTATTGATCAGTGACCATTCTGACTAGTGACCGAATTGATTTTGGGCCAATTTGATTAGTGACCGTATCGATTAGTGACCGAATTAATTTGAGGCCATTTTGAAAAGTGACCGTATTGATTAGTGACCGTGTTGACTTATGGCCGAATTGATTTGGGGCCATTTTGACAAGTGACCGTATTGTTTTGTGACCGTTTTCACTTGTTACCGAATTGATTTGTGGCCATTTTGACAAGAGATCGTATTGACAAGTGACCGTATAGCTTAGTGACCGAATTGATTTCGGGCCATTTTGACAAGTTACAGTATTGAGTAGTGACCGTTTTGACCAGAGACCGAATTGATTTGGGGCCATTTTTACATTCTTTATGCATTTTACTTACAAAAATCATATTACACAACATGAACTTCATCACTGCATGATACACATGACATTAATACCAATAATTAGTAACAGTAAAAGGGCAGCATTTATCATTTTAAAAAAATGCTAACTCTTAAACTCAGTACGTCCGATATCGCTGGGCAGTGGCCACATTATATGTATAATAGCATGTTTAACAAGGATATCTGTAAAGCTGATGGATGCTCCCGAATGCGTTTTGTCAAGCAAGATAAATGCAATGAGAAGGCCAAATATATTAAAATGACTAAAAATCAATTGAAATGATTACTATATTTCAGAAGTCCCATAACTCCAAGAAAAATCATAGAAGAGAAACATCCTGCTAATATGCACACCTCCTCTTGGCAAGAAGCTTCCCATGAAAGTTTACTGAAATCAAGCCAGTAGTTGCTGAGAAATAGCCCAGAGAAGAATTTATGCAGTATATACTAATTTCCGAAATTTTCAAAGTCCCATTACTCTGAGACAAATCATTGAAGCAGAACGTCCTGGTAGTATGCACACCTCCTCTTGGTAATAAAGTTTCCCATAAAGTTTTGTTGAATTCCAGCTAGTAGTTGCTGAGAAATAGCGCGGACAAGAAAGTGAAGAATTGTGCACTATATACTGATTTCAGAAATCTTCAAAGTCCCATAACTCTGAGGAAAATCATTAAAACGGAACGTCAAGATAATATGCACACCTCCTCTTGGTAATGAAGATTCCCATGAAGTTTCGTTGAATTTCGGCCAGAAGTTGCCGAGAAATACTCCCGACATGAAAGTCAAGAATTGTGCACTACAGTACTTCTAGGTTTTATATGTGGCAATACTTATTTATATTATATATAACAACTACGAGATTATATATACAGTCATTTTGTATGGTAAAACACTTCAATATCACTTGTTTTAAAGTATAAGTAAAATAGACATACACTTCAAAACACACTTCAGTTGTTAAAAGATTGGCAACCAGACAATTTTTTGTCCCAAATAGAACAAGGATATCAGTAAAACTGATGGATGCTCCCAATGCGCTTTGCCAAGAAATAGTAATGCAATCAGAAGGGCAAAAAATAACACTAGAAGTGTAGGACCAAATATGCTGTCAAAACTGTATTTAAGCATGAAACATACCATAGAAATAAGTATTACTGAATTTGGGTGGTTTGTACTTTAGCGGTCCCCGGAAATTCTAAATGTAAACAATGTTTTGCATTGACGTTGCTATGCATGACTTTTCTTGTTCCAGTCGGCCGCCATTTGTTTCTCGATTCGTAATGTTTTTCTCGGAAAAATATCATTGTTTTGAAGCAAAACAGGATGAAAATATGAGCTAGGCATGACTGCGTATGACAGCAGCCCCCAAAATCAGTCACGCTGTGTAAGTTATTCTCAAATATATGGATGTTTTTGGGTGGATAAATGACATAAACTACTGCCAATAAATACATTTTGTCCCTAATACACCATTCTACAGACATCACGAATCCAACAAATCGCCAAAAATTGATAATTTTTTCTATTGTAGTGGAGTCATAATCAGTTCGTGAAGTTCTTAACTGATTTGTATATGTGAGTAGTCAGATCTTGCAATTCTTGAGCAGTCGGGAATTCGTGACAAAAGTTGTGAGCTGTTCAAAATATTGTTCACAAACTCACGATTCCAAAAATTCGTGACCTACATATGCAGCGGACCGGAACGATTTGAACATTTTTGAAAGTGGGTCACCCAAGGATCATTCCTGTGAAGTTTGGTGAAATTCTGCCCAACGGTTAAGGAGGAGATGTGCTTTGAATGAAAATATTGACACACGACGCACGACGACGTTTACATTCTATATAAACTATTCAAAGTAAATTACCCTTCAAAATTGTAACAAAATCGTCGTCGCCTTTTTTCACTGATCGTGTGATTATAAGATTTTTTGTGTCGCCTGAAAACTCGACATAAAGGGGCTACTTATGGTGGCGTCGGAGGCGGCGGGGGCGTTGTTTGCGGCGTCAAAGTAGGCGGCGGAATCCTCTTCAGTTTGTGCAGACAATAACTTGAGAAGTTTGTGTGCTATTACTATTAAACTTTATGAAAGTGTAAGTAGGCATAAAAGGAAGTTTAAGTTCGATTTTCGGCATAATCGGATTTGTTACCGTTTTTACTTGTGACAGAATTGACTTATGGGCTTTTTCACAAGCGACCGAATTGATCAGTGACCGTTTTGACTTGAAATGATTTGGGGCCATTTTGACAAGTGACCGTATTAATTTGTGACCGTTTTGACTTGTGACAGAATTGACTTATGGGCTTTTTCATAAGTGACCGTATTGATCAGTGGCCGTTTTGAATTGTGACCGAATTGATTTAGGGCCTTTTTCACAAGTGACCGTATTGTTGTACACCGTTTTCATTAGTGACCGAAATGATTTTGGGACGGAATGACAAGAGACAGCTGTTTAGTGACTATTTTTACTTGTGACCGAATTGATTTGGGGCCATTTTGACAAGTGACATTATTGATTAGTGACCGTTTTGACTTGTGGACTTGTTTCCGAATTGATTCGGGGCCATTTGACCTGTGAACGTATGTTTAGTGGCCGTTATTACTTGTGGCAGAATTGATTAGGGGTCTTTGTCAGAAGCGATTGTATCCTTTTGTCACCGTTTTGACTTGGGACCGAACTGATTTGTGGCCTTTTTCACCAGTGACCGAATTGTTTTGTGACCGTTTTGACTTGTGATCGAATTGGTTTTCGGGCATTATGACAGGAGCCCGTATTGATTTGTGACCGTTTTGACTTGCGACCGAATTGATTTTGGGCCAATTTGAAAAGTGACCATATAGATTAGTGACCGTGTTGACTTGTGACCGAGTTGGGGTCGTTTTACTTATGACTGAATTGATTTGGGGCCATTTTGACAAGTGACCGTTTTGTTTTGTGACCGTTTGCATATGTTACCGAATTGATTTGTAGCCATTTTGCCAAGTGACCGCATTGATTAGTGACCGTTTTGACTTGTGACCGATTTGATTTTCGGGCATTATGACCGGAGACCAATTGATTTGTGACCGTTTTGACTTGCGACCGAATTGATTTTGGGCCAATTTGAAAAGTGACCGTATAGATTAGTGACCGTGTTGACTTGTGACCGAATTGGGGCCGTTTTACTAATGACTGAATTGATTTGGGGCCATTTTGACAAGTGACCGTTTTGTTTTGTGACCGTTTTCATTTGTTACCGAAATGATTTGTAGCCATTTTGCCAAGTGACCGCATTGATTAGTGACCGTTTTGACTTGTGACCGAATTGATATTGGGCCATTTTGGCAATAGACAGTAATGACAAGAGACGTTATTGTTTAGTGACCGTTTTAACTTGTGACCGAAATGAATTGGAGGCATTTTAACAGGTGACCGTTTTGACTTGTGACCGTTTTGACTTGTGATCGAATTGATTTTCG
Organism: Congeria kusceri; assembly: GCA_027627225.1. Classification (NCBI taxonomy): domain Eukaryota; kingdom Metazoa; phylum Mollusca; class Bivalvia; order Myida; family Dreissenidae; genus Congeria; species Congeria kusceri. The sequence goes on along the minus strand of CM051038.1, from coordinate 1,823,847 downwards.
GTCATCATGACAAGATACCGTATTGATTAGTGACCGTTTTGACTTGTGACCAAATTGATTTAGGGCCTTTTTCACACATAACCGTATTGATTAGTGACCGTTTTGACTTGTGACCGAAATGATTTTGGGCCCTTTTGACAAGTGACCGTATTAATTTGTGACCGTTTTGACTTGTGACAGAATTGACTTATGGGCTTTTTCATAAGTGACCATATTGATCAGTGACCGTTTTGACTTGTGACCAATTCGATTTAGGGCCCTTTTCACAAGTGACCTTATTGTTTTACGACTGTTTTGACTTGTGACCTAAATGATTTTGGGACGTAATGACAAGAGACGGTAATGTTTAGTGACCGTTTTTGCTTGTGACAGAATTGATTTTGGGCCATTTTCACAAGTGACTGTATTGTTTTGTGACCGTTATGACTTTGGAACGAACTAATATGTGGCCTTTTTCTTAAGCGACCGTATTGTTTTGTGACCGTTTTGAATCGAATTGATTTTCGGGTATTATGACAAGACAATGCATTGATTTGTGACCGTTTTGACTTCAGACCGAATTATATTGGGTTCTTTTGACAAGTGACCGTATTGATTAGTGACCGTTTTAATCTGAGACCAAATTGATTTATGGCCATTTTGACAAGTGACCGTATTGATTAGTGACCGTTTTGAATTATGACTGAATTGATTTGGGGCCATTTTGACAAGTGAACGTATTGTTTTGTGACCGTTTTGACTTGTTACCGAATTGATTTGTATCCATTTTGACAAGTGACAGAATTGATTAGTGGCCGTTTTGACTTGTGTCAGAATTAATTAAGGGGCTTTTTCACAGGTGACCGTTCAGTGACCGTTTTGACTTCAGACCGAATTATATTGGGTTCTTTTGGCAAGTGACCGTATTGATTAGTGACCGTTTTAATCTGACACCAAATTGATTTATGGCCATTTTGACAAGTGACCGTATTGATTAGTGACCGTTTTGAATTATGACTGAAATGATTTGGGGCCATTTTGACAAGTGAACGTATTGTTTTGTGACCGTTTTGACTTGTTACCGAATTGATTTGTATCCATTTTGACAAGTGACAGAATTGATTAGTGGCCGTTTTGACTTGTGTCAGAATTAATTAAGGGGCTTTTTCACACGTGACCGATCAGTGACCGTTTTGACTTGCGATCAAATTGAAATTGGGCCAATTTGACAAGTGACAGAATTGATTAGTGGCCGTTTTGACTTGTGTCAGAATTAATTAAGGGGCTTTTTCACAAGTGACCGATCAGTGACCGTTTTGACTTGCGATCGAATTGATTTTGGGCCATTTTGACAAGAGACCGTAACGGTTAAGGACCGTTTCGTCTTGTGACCTAATTGATTTTGGGCCATTTTGACAAGAGGCTCAATTGATAAGTGATCTTTGGACTTGTGGCCAAATTGATTTGGGGCCTTTTTGACAAGTAACCGTATTGTTTTGTGACCGTTTTGACTTGTGATCCAATTGATTTTGGGCCATTTTGACAAGAGACCGTATTGATTAGTGACCGTTTTGGCTTTGGAACGAATTGATTTGGGGCCGTTCAGACAAGTGACAGAATTGATTTAGGGGCTTTTTCACAAGTGCCAGTATTGATCAGTGACCGTTATGACTTGTGACCGATTTGATTTTGGGCCATTTTGACAAGTGACCGTATTGTTTAGTGACCGTTTTGACTTGTGACAGAATTGACTTATGGGCTTTTTTCACAAGCGACTGTTTTGACTTGTGACCGATTTATTTTGGGGCCTTTCTAACAAGTGACCGTATTGTTTTGCGACCGTTTTTACTTGTGACCGAAATGATTTTGGGACGTAATGACAAGAGACAGCTGTTTAGTGACCATTTTGACTGGTGACCGAATTGATTTGGGGCCATTTTGACAAGTGACAGTATTGATTAGTGACCGTTTTGACTTGTGGACTTGTGTCCGAATTGATTTGGGGCCATTTTGACAAGTCAACGTATTGAATAATGGCCGTTATTACTTGTGGCCGAATTGATTTGGGGCCTTTTTCAGAAGTGACTGTATTCTTTTGTCACCGTTTTGACTTGGGACCGAACTGATTTGTGGCCTTTTTCACAAGTGACCGAATTGTTTTGTGACCGTTTTGACCTGTGTTCGAATTGATTTTCGGGCATTATGACAGGAGCCCGTTTTGATTTGTGACCATTTTGACTTGCGACCGAATTGATTTTGGGCCAGTTTGAAAAGTGACAATATAGATTAGTGACCGTGTTGACTTGTGACCGAATTGGGGTCGTTTTACTTATGACTGAATTGATTTGGGGCCATTTTGACAAGTGACCGTTTTGTTTTGTGACCGTTTTCATTTGTTACCGAAATGATTTGTAGCCATTTTGCCAAGTGACCGCATTGATTAGTGACCGTTTTGACTTGTGACCGAATTGATATTGGGCCATTTTGGCAATAGACAATAATGACAAGAGACGGTATTGTTTAGTGACCGTTTAAACTTGTGACCGAAATAAATTGGAGGCATTTTGACAAGTGACCGTTTTGACTTGTGACCGATTTGATTTGGGGCCTTTGTCACAAGTGACCATTTTTGTTTTTCGACCATTTTGACTTGTATCCGAATTGATATGGAGCCATTTTGACACGCGACAGTATTGATTAGTGACCGTTTTGATATGTGATCGAATTGATTTGGGGCTATTTTGATAAGTGAACGTAATGATTTGGGGCTTTTTTCACAAAAGACCGTATTGATTTGTGAACGTTTTGACTTGTGATCGATTTGATTTTCGGGCATTTTTACAAGAGACCGTATTGATTTGTGACAGGTTTTGACATGTGACCGAATGATTTTGGGTCAGTTTGTCATGTGACCGTGTTGATTAGTGACCGTTTTCACATGTGATTGATTTGTGACCGTTTTGACTTGTGGTCGAATTGATTTTCGGGCATTATGACAAGAGACCGTATTAAGTTTTGACCATTTGGACTTGTGACCGAATGATTTTGGGTCATTTTGACAAGTGACCGTATTGATTAGTGACCGTTTCGACTTTTAACCAAATTGATTTGGGTCTATTTCACAAGTGACCGTATTGTTTTGTGACCGTTTTGAATTGGGACTGAATTGATTTGGGGCTTTTTCTCAATTGAAAGTTTTGTTTTATGACCGTTTTGACTTGTGATCGAATGGATTTTCGGTCATTATGATAAGAGACCGTATTGATTAGTGACCGTTCTGACTTGTGACCAAATTGATTTAGGGCCTTTTTCACACATAACCGTATTGATTAGTGACCGTTTTGACTTGTGACCGAAATTATTTTAGGACATATTGAAAAGAGACGGTACTGTTCAGTGGTCTTGTGACATAATTGATTTAGGGGCATTTTTGTGACCGTATTGATCAGTGACCATTCTGACTAGTGACCGAATTGATTTTGGGCCAATTTGATTAGTGACCGTATCGATTAGTGACCGAATTGATTTGAGACCATTTTGAAAAGTGACCGTATTGATTAGTGACCGTGTTGACTTATGGCCGAATTGATTTGGGGCCATTTTGACAAGTGACCGTATTGTTTTGTGACCGTTTTCACTTGTTACCGAATTGATATGTGGCCATTTTGACAAGAGATCGTATTGACAAGTGACCTTATAGCTTAGTGACCGAATTGATTTGGGGCCATTTTGACAAGTTACAGTATTGAGTAGTGACCGTTTTGACCAGAGACCGAATTGATTTCGGGCCATTTTTACATTCTTTATGCATTTTACTTACAAAAATCATATTACACAACATGAACTTCATCACTGCATGATACACATGACATTAATACCAATAATTAGTAACAGTAAAAGGGCAGCATTTATCATTTTAAAAAAATGCTAACACTTAAACACAGTACGTCCGATATCGCTGGGAAGTGGCCACATTATATGTCTAATAGCATGTTTGACAAGGATATCTGTAAAGCTGATGGATGCCCCCTAATGCGTTTTGTCAAGCAATATAAATGCAATGAGAAGGCCAAATATATTAAAATGACTAAAAATCAATTGAAATGATTACTATATTTCAGAAGTCCCATAACTCCAAGAAAAATCATAGAAGAGAAACATCCTGCTAATATGCACACCTCCTCTTGGCTAGAAGCTTCCCATGAAAGTTTACTGAAATCAGGCCAGTAGTTGCTGAGAAATAGCCCAGAGAAGAATTTATGCAGTATATACTAATTTCCGAAATTTTCAAAGTCCCATTACTCTGAGACACATCATTGAAGCAGAACGTCCTGGTAGTATGCACACCTCCTCTTGGTAATAAAGTTTCCCATAAAGTTTCGTTGAATTCCAGCTAGTAGTTGCTGAGAAATAGCGCGGACAAGAAAGTGAAGAATTGTGCACTATATACTGATTTCAGAAATCTTCAAAGTCCCATAACTCTGTGGAAAATCATTAAAACGGAACGTCAAGATAATATGCACACCTCCTCTTGGTAATGAAGATTCCCATGAAGTTTCGTTGAATTTCGGCCAGAAGTTGCCAAGAAATACTCCCGACATGAAAGTCAAGAATTGTGCACTACAGTACTTCTAGGTGTTATATGTGGCAATACATATTTATATTATATATAACAACTACGAGATTATATATACAGTCATTTTGTATGGTAAAACACTTCAATATCACTTGTTTTAAAGTATAAGTAAAATAATCATACACTTCAAAACACACTTCAGTTGTTAAAAGATTGGCAACCAGACAATTTTTTGTCCCAAATAGAACAAGGATATCAGTAAAACTGATGGATGCTCCCAATGCGCTTTGCCAAGTAATAGTAATGCAATCAGAAGGGCAAAAAATAACACTAGAAGTGTAGGACCAAATATGCTGTCAAAACTGTATTTAAGCATGACACATACCATAGAAATAAGTATTCTAAATGTAAACAATGTTTTGCATTGACGTTGCTATGCATGAGTTGTCTTGTTCCAGCCGGCCGCCATTTGTTTCTCGATTCGTAATGTTTTTCTCGGAAAAATATCATTGTTTTGAAGCAAAACAGGATGAAAATATGAGCTACGCATGACTGCGTATGACAGCAGCCCCCAAAATCAGTCACGCTGTGTATGTTAATCTCAAATATATGGATGTTTTTGGGTGGATAAATGACATAAACTACTGCCAATAAATACATTTTGTCCCTAATACACCATTCTACAGACATCACGAATCCAACAAATCGCCAAAAATTGATAATTTTTTCGATTGTAGTGGAGTCATAATCAGTTCGTGAAGTTCTTAACTGATTTGTATATGTGAGTAGTCAGATCTTGCAATTCTTGAGCAGTCGGGAATTCGTGACAAAAGTTGTGAGCTGTTCAAAATATTGTTCACAAACTCACGATTCCAAAAATTCGTGACCTACATATGCAGCGGACCGGAACGATTTGAACATTTTTGAAAGTGGGTCACCCAAGGATCATTCCTGTGAAGTTTGGTGAAATTCTGCCCAGCGGTTAAGGAGGAGATGTGCTTTGAATGAAAATATTGACACACGACGCACGACGACGTTTACATTCTATATAAACTATTCAAAGTAAATTACCCTTCAAAATTGTAACAAAATCGTCGTCGCCTTTTTTCACTGATCGTGTGATTATAAGATTTTTTGTGTCGCCTGAAAACTCGACATAAAGGGGCTACTTATGGTGGCGTCGGAGGCGGCGGGGGCGTTGTTTGCGGCGTCAAAGTAGGCGGCGGAATCCTCTTCAGTTTGTGCAGACAATAACTTGAGAAGTTTGTGTGCTATTACTATTAAACTTTATGAAAGTGTAAATAGGCATAAAAGGAAGTTTAAGTTCGATTTTCGGCATAATCGGATTTGTTACCGTTTTTACTTGTGACAGAATTGACTTATGGGCTTTTTCACAAGCGACCGAATTGATCAGTGACCGTTTTGACTTGAAATGATTTGGGGCCATTTTGACAAGTGACCGTATTAATTTGTGACCGTTTTGACTTGTGACAGAATTGACTAATGGGGTTTTTCATAAGTGACCGTATTGATCAGTGGCCGTTTTGAATTGTGACCGAATTGATTTAGGGCCTTTTTCACAAGTGACCGTATTGTTGTACACCGTTTTCATTAGGGACCGAAATGATTTTGGGACGGAATGACAAGAGACAGCTGTTTAGTGACTATTTTGACTTGTGACCGAATTGATTTGGGGCCATTTTGACAAGTGACATTATTGATTAGTGACCGTTTTGACTTGTGGACTTGTTTCCGAATTGATTCGGGGCCATTTGACCTGTGAACGTATTGTTTAGTTGCCGTTATTACTTGTGGCAGAATTGATTTGGGGTCTTTTTCAGAAGCGATTGTATCCTTTTGTCACCGTTTTGACTTGGGACCGAACTGATTTGTGGCCTTTTTCACCAGTGACCGAATTGTTTTGTGACCGTTTTGACTTGTGATCGAATTGGTTTTCGGGCATTATGACAGGAGCCCGTATTGATTTGTGACCGTTTTGACTTGCGACCGAATTGATTTTGGGCCAATTTGAAAAGTGACCATATAGATTAGTGACCGTGTTGACTTGTGACCGAATTGGGGTCGTTTTACTTATGACTGAATTGATTTGGGGCCATTTTGACAAGTGACCGTTTTGTTTTGTGACCGTTTGCATATGTTACCGAATTGATTTGTAGCCATTTTGCCAAGTCACCGCATTGATTAGTGACCGTTTTGACTTGTGACAGATTTGATTTTCGGGCATTATGACCGGAGACCTATTGATTTGTGACCGTTTTGACTTGCGACCGAATTGATTTTGGGCCAATTTGAAAAGTGACCGTATAGATTAGTGACCGTGTTGACTTGTGACCGAATTGGGGCCGTTTTACTAATGACTGAATTGATTTGGGGCCATTTTGACAAGTGACCGTTTTGTTTTGTGACCGTTTTCATTTGTTACCGAAATGATTTGTAGCCATTTTGCCAAGTGACCGCATTGATTAGTGACCGTTTTGACTTGTGACCGAATTGATATTGGGCCATTTTGGCAATGGACAGTAATGACAAGAGACGTTATTGTTTAGTGACCGTTTTAACTTGTGACCGAAATGAATTGGAGGCATTTTGACAAGTAACCGTTTTGACTTGTGACCGTTTTGACTTGTGATCGAATTGATTTTCGGTCATTATGACAAGATACCGTATTGATTAGTGACCGTTTTGACTTGTGACCAAATTGATTTAGGGCCTTTTTCACACATAACCGTATTGATTAGTGACCGTTTTGACTTGTGACCGAAATGATATTGGGCCATTTTGACAAGTGACCGTATTAATTTGTGACCGTTTTGACTTGTGACAGAATTGACTTATGGGCTTTTTCATAAGTGACCATATTGATCAGTGACCGTTTTGACTTGTGACCAATTCGATTTAGGGCCTTTTTCACAATTGACCTTATTGTTTTACGACTGTTTTGACTTGTGACCTAAATGACTTTGGGACGTAATGACAAGAGACGGTAATGTTTAGTGACCGTTTTTGCTTGTGACAGAACTGATTTTGGGCCATTTTCACAAGTGACTGTATTGTTTTGTGACCGTTATGACTTTGGAACAATCTAATATGTGGCCCTTTTCTTAAGCGACCGTATTGTTTTGTGACCGTCTTGAATCGAATTGATTTTCGGGTATTATGAAAAGAGAATGCATTGATTTGTGACCGTTTTGACTTCAGACCGAATTATATTGGGTTCTTTTGACAAGTGACCGTATTGATTAGTGACCGTTCTAATCTGAGACCAAATTGATTTATGGCCATTTTGACAAGTGACCGTATTGATTAGTGACCGTTTTGAATTATGACTGAATTGATTTGGGGCCATTTTGACAAGTGAACGTATTGTTTTGTGACCGTTTTGACTTGTTACCGAATTGATTTGTATCTATTTTGACAAGTGACAGAATTGATTAGTGGCCGTTTTGACTTGTGTCAGAATTAATTAAGGGGCTTTTTCACAAGTGACCGATCAGTGACCGTTTTGACTTGCGATCGAATTGATTTTGGGCCATTTTGACATGAGACCGTAACGGTTAAGGACCGTTTCGTCTTGTGACCTAATTGATTTTGGGCCATTTTAACAAGAGGCCCTATTGATAAGTGATCTTTGGACTTGTGGCCAAATTGATTTGGGGCCTTTTTGACAAGTAACCGTATTGTTTTGTGACCGTTTTGACTTGTGATCCAATTGAGTTTTGGCCATTTTGACAAGAGACCGTATTGATTAGTGACCCTTTTGGCTTTGGAACGAATTGATTTGGGGCCGTTTTGACAAGTGACAGAATTGATTTAGGGGCTTTTTCACAAGTGCCAGTATTGATCAGTGACCGTTATGACTTGTGATCGATTTGATTTTGGGCCATTTTGACAAGTGACCGTATTGTTTAGTGACCGTTTTGACTTGTGACAGAATTGACTTATGGGCTTTTTTCACAAGCGACCGTTTTGACTTGTGACCGATTTAATTTGGGGCCTTTCTAACAAGTGACCGTATTGTTTTGCGACCGTTCTTACTTGTGACCGAAATGATTTTGGGACGTAATGACAAGAGACAGCTGTTTAGTGACCATTTTGACTGGTGACCGAATTGATTTGCGGCCATTTTGACAAGTGACAGTATTGATTAATGGCCGTTATTACTTGTGGCCGAATTGATTTGGGGCCTTTTTCAGAAGTTGACAAGAGACCGTATTGATTAGTGACCGTTTCGACTTTTAACCAATTGATTTTTTTTTCGGGTCTATTTCACAAGTGACCGTATTGTTTTGTGACCGTTTTGAATTGGGACTGAATTGATTTTGGGCTTTTTCTTAATTGAACGTTTTGTTTTTTGACCGTTTTGACCTGTGATCGAATTGATTTTCGGGCATTATGACCGGAGACCTATTGATTTGTGACCGTTTTGACTTGCGACCGAATTTATTTTGGGCCAATTTGAAAGTGACCGTATAGATTTGTGACCGTGTTGACTTGTGACCGAATTGGGGCCGTTATACTTATGACTGTATTGATTTGGGGCCATTTTGACAAGTGACCGTTTTGTTTTGTGACCGTTTTCATTTGTTTCCGAAATGATTTGTAGCCATTTTGCCAAGTGACCGCATTGATTAGTGACCGTTTTGACTTGTGACCGAATTGATAGTGGGCCATTTTGGCAATAGACAGTAATGACAAGAGACGTTATTGTATAGTGGCCGTTTTAACTTGTGACCGAAATGAATTGGAGGCATTTTGACAAGTGACTGTTTTGACTTGTTACCGTTTTGACTTGTGATCGAATTGATTTTCGGTCATTATGACAAGATACCGTATTGATTAGTGACCGTTTTGACTTGTGACCAAATTGATTTAGGGCCTTTTTCACACATAAACGAATTGATTAGTGACCGTTTTGACTTGTGGCAGAAATGATTTTGGGCCATTTTAACAAGTGACCGTATTAATTTGTGACCGTTTTGACTTGTGACAGAATTGACTTATGGGCTTTTTCATAAGTGACCATATTGATCAGTGACCGTTTTGACTTGTGACCAATTCGATTTAGGGCCTTTTTCACATTGTTTTACGACTGTTTTGACTTGTGACCTAAATGATTTTGGGACGTAATGACAAGAGACGGTAATGTTTAGTGACCATTTTTGCTTGTGACAGAATTGATTTTGGGCCATTTTCACAAGTGACTGTATTGTTTTGTGACCGTTATGACTTTGGAACGATCTAAGATGTGGCCTTTTTCATAAGCGACCGTATTGTTTTGTGACCGTTTTGAATCGAATTGATTTTCGGGTATTATGACAAGACAATGCATTGATTTGTGACCGTTTTGACTTCAGAAAAATTATATTGGGTTCTTTTGACAAGTGACCGTATTGATTAGTGACCGTTTTAATCTGAGACCAAATTGATTTATGGCCATTTTGACAAGTGACCGTATTGATTAGTGACCGTTTTGAATTATGACTGAATTGATTTGGGGCCATTTTGACAAGTGAACGTATTGTTTTGTGACCGTTTTGACTTGTTACCGAATTGATTTGTATCCATTTTGACAAGTGACAGAATTGATTAGTGGCCGTTTTGACTTGTGACCGAATTGATATTGGGCCATTTTGGCAATAGACATTAATGACAAGAGACGGTATTGTTTAGTGACCGTTTTAACTTGTGACCGAAATAAATTGGAGGCATTTTGACAAGTGACCGTTTTGACTTGTGACCGATTTGATTTGGGGCCTTTGTCACAAGTGACCATTTTTGTTTTTCGACCATTTTGACTTGTATCCGAATTGATATGGAGCCATTTTGACACGCGACAGTATTGATTAGTGACCGTTTTGATATGTGATCGAATTGATTTGGGGCTATTTTGATAAGTGAACGTAATGATTTGGGGCCTTTTTCACAAAAGACCGTATTGATTTGTGACCGTTTTGACTTGTGATCGATTTGATTTTCGGGCATTTTTACAAGAGACCGTATTGATTTGTGACAGGTTTTGACATGAGACCGAATGATTTTGGGTCAGTTTGTAATGTGACCGTGTTGATTAGTGACCGTTTTCACATGTGATTGATTTGTGACCGTTTTGACTTGTGGTCGAATTGATTTTCGGGCATTATGACAAGAGACCGTATTGAGTTTTGACCATTTGGACTTGTGACCCAATGATTTTGGGTCATTTTGACAAGTGACCGTATTGATTAGTGACCGTTTCGACTTTTAACCAAATTGATTTGGGTCTATTTCACAAGTGACCGTATTGTTTTGTGACCGTTTTGAATTGGGACTGAATTGATTTGGGGCTTTTTCTCAATTGAACGTTTTGTTTTATGACCGTTTTGACTTGTGATCGAAAGGATTTTCGGTCATTATGATAAGAGACCGTATTGATTAGTGACCGTTTTGACTTTTAACCAAATTGATTTGAGTCTATTTCACAAGTGACCGTATTGTTTTGTGACCGTTTTGAATTGGGACTGAATTGATTTGGGGCTTTTTCTCAATTGAACATTTTGTTTTATGACCGTTTTGACTTGTGATCGAATGGATTTTCGGGCATTATGACAGGAGCCCGTATTGATTTGTGACCGTTTTGACTTGCGACCGAATTGATTTTGGGCCAATTTGAAAAGTGACAATATTGATTTGTGACCGTTTTGACTTGTGACCAAATTGATTTAGGGCCTTTTTCACACATAACCGTATTGATTAGTGACCGTTTTGACTTGTGACCGAAATGATTTTGGGCCATTTTGACAAGTGACCGTATTAATTTGTGACCGTTTTGACTTGTGACAGAATTGACTTATGGCCTTTTTCATAAGTGACCATATTGATCAGTGACCGTTTTGACTTGTGACCAATTCGATTTAGGGCCTTTTTCACAAGTGACCTTATTGTTTTACGACTGTTTTGACTTGTGACCTATATGATTATGGGACGTAATGACAAGAGACGGTAATGTTTAGTGACCGTTTTTGCTTGTGACAGAATTGATTTTGGGCCAATTTCACAAGTGACTGTATTGTTTTGTGACCGTTATGACTTTGGAACGATATAATATGTGGCCTTTTTCTTAAGCGACCGTATTGTTTTGTGACCGTTTTGAATCGAATTGATTTTCGGGTATTATGACAAGACAATGCATTGATTTGTGACCGTTTTGACTTCAGACCGAATTATATTAGGTTCTTTTGACAAGTGACCGTATTGATTAGTGACCGTTTTAATCTGAGACCAAATTGATTTATGGCCAATTTGACAAGTGACCGTATTGATTAGTGACCGTTTTGAATTATGACTGAATTGATTTGGGGCCATTTTGACAAGTGAACGTATTGTTTTGTGACCGTTTTGACTTGTTACCGAATTGATTTGTATCCATTTTGACAAGTGACAGAATTGATTAGTGGCCGTTTTGACTTGTGTCAGAATTAATTAAGGGGCTTTTTCACAAGTGACCGATCAGTGACCGTTTTGACTTGCGATCGAATTGATTTTGGGCCATTTTGACAACAGACAGTATTGATATGTGATCGTTTTAACTTGCGATCGAATTGATTTTGGGCCATTTTGACACAGACCGTATTGATTAATAACCGTTTTGACTTCTGACCCATTGATTTTCGGCCATTTTGTGACCGCTTAGACTTGCGATCGAATTTGTTTTGGGCCATTTTGACAAGAGACTGTATTAATAAGTGATCGTTTTAACTTGCGACCGAATGAATTTTGGGCCATTTTGACAAGAGACCGTAACGGTTAAGGACCGTTTCGTCTTGTGACCTAATTGATTTTGGGCCATTTTGACAAGAGGCCCTATTGATAAGTGATCTTTGGACTTGTGGCCAAATTGATTTGGGGTCTTTTTGTCAAGTTACCGTATTGTTTTGTGACCGTTTTGACTTGTGATCCAATTGAGTTTGGGCCATTTTGACAAGAGACCATATTGATTAGTGACCGTTTTGGCTTTGGAACGAATTGTTTTGGGGCCGTTTTGACAAGTGACAGAATTGATTTAGGTGCTTTTTCACAAGTGCCAGTATTGATCAGTGACCGTTATGACTGGTGACATATTTGATTTTGGCACATTTTGACATGTGACCGTATTGTTTAGTGACCGTTTTGACTTGTTACAGAATTGACTTATGGGCTTTTTTCACAAGTGACCGTTTTGACATGTGACCGATTTAATTTGGGGCCTTTCTAACAAGTGACCGTATTGTTTTGCGACCGTTTTTACTTGTGACCGAAATGATTTTGGGACGTAATGACAAGAGACAGCTGTTTAGTGACCATTTTGACTGGTGACCGAATTGATATTGGGCCATTTTGGCAATAGGCATTAATGACAAGAGACGGTATTGTTTAATGACCGTTTTAACTTGTGACCGAAATAAATTGGAGGCATTTTGACAAGTGTCCGTTTTGACTTGTGACCGATTTGATTTGGGGCCTTTCTCACAAGTGACCATTTTTGTTTTTCGACCATTTTGACTTGTATCCGAATTGATATGGAGCCATTTTGACACGCGACAGTATTGATTAGTGACCGTTTTGATATGTGATCGAATTGATTTGGGGCTATTTTGATAAGTGAACGTAATGATTTGGGGCCTTTTTCACAAAAGACCGTATTGATTTGTGACCGTTTTGACTTGTGATCGATTTGATTTTCGGGCATTTTTACAAGAGACCGTATTGATTTGTGACAGGTTTTGACATGTGACCGAATGATTTTGGGTCAGTTTATCATGTGACCGTGTTGATTAGTGACCGTTTTCACATGTGATTGATTTGTGACCGTTTTGACTTGTGATCGAAATGATTTTCGGGCATTATGACAAGAGACCGTATTGAGTTTTGACCATTTGGACTTGTGACCGAATGATTTTGGGTCATTTTAACAAGTGACCGTATTGATTAGTGACCGTTTCGACTTTTAACCAAATTGATTTGGGTCTATTTCACAAGTGACCGTTTTGAATTGCGACTGAATTGATTTGGGGCTTTTTCTCAATTGAAAGTTTTGTTTTATGACCGTTTTGACTTGTGATCGAATGGGTTTTCGGTCATTATGATAAGAGACCGTATTGATTAGTGACCGTTTTGACTTTTAACAAAATTGATTTGGGTCTATTTCACAAGTGTCCGTATTGTTTTGTGACCGTTTTGAATTGGGACTGAATTGATTTGGGGCTTTTTCTCAATTGAACGTTTTGTTTTATGACCGTTTTGACTTGTGATCGCATGGATTTTCGGTCATTATGATAAGAGACCGTATTGATTAGTGACCGTTTTGACTTGTGACCGAAATTATTTTAGGACATAATGACAAGAGACGGTACTGTTCAGTGGTCGTTTTGACTTGTGACATAATTGATTTAGGGGCATTTTTGTGACCGTATTGATCAGTGACCATTCTGACTAGTGACCGAATTGATTTTGGGCCAATTTGATTAGTGACCGTATCGATTAGTGACCGAATTAATTTGAGGCCATTTTGAAAAGTGACCGTATTGATTAGTGACCGTGTTGACTTATGGCCGAATTGATTTGGGGCCATTTTGACAAGTGACCGTATTGTTTTGTGACCGTTTTCACTTGTTACCGAATTGATTTGTGGCCATTTTGACAAGAGATCGTATTGACAAGTGACCGTATTCTTAGTGACCGAATTGATTTGGGGCCATTTTGACAAGTTACAGTATTGAGTAGTGACCGTTTTGACCAGAGACCGAATTGATTTGGGGCCATTTTTACATTCTTTATGCATTTTACTTACAAAAATCATATTACACAACATGAACTTCATCACTGCATGATATTAATACCAATAATTAGTAACAGTAAAAGGGCAGCATTTATCATTTTTAAAAAATGCTAACACTTAAACACAGTACGTCCGATATCGCTGGGCAGTGGCCACATTATATGTATAATAGCATGTTTAACAAGGATATCTGTAAAGCTGATGGATGCTCCCGAATGCGTTTTATCAAGCAATATAAATGCAATGAGAAGGGCAAATATATTAAAATGACTAAAAATCAATTGAAATGATTACTATATTTCAGAAGTCCCATAACTCCAAGAAAAATCATAGAAGAGAAACATCCTGCTAATATGCACACCTCCTCTTGGCAAGAAGCTTCCCATGAAAGTTTACTGAAATCAAGCCAGTAGTTGCTGAGAAATAGCCCAGAGAAGAATTTATGCAGTATATACTAATTTCCGAAATTTTCAAAGTCCCATTACTCTGAGACAAATCATTGAAGCAGAACGTCCTGGTAGTATGCACACCTCCTCTTGGTAATAAAGTTTCCCATAAAGTTTCGTTGAATTCCAGCTAGTAGTTGCTGAGAAATAGCGCGGACAAGAAAGTGAAGAATTGTGTACTATATACTGATTTCAGCGGTCCCCGGAAATTCTAAATGTAAACAATGTTTTGCATTGACGTTGCTATGCATGACTTGTCTTGTTCCAGTCGGCCGCCATTTGTTTCTCGATTCGTAATGTTTTTCTCGGAAAAATATCATTGTTTTGAAGCAAAACAGGATGAAAATATGAGCTACGCATGACTGCGTATGACAGCAGCCCCCAAAATCAGTCACGCTGTGTAAGTTATTCTCAAATATATGGATGTTTTTGGGTGGATAAATGACATAAACTACTGCCAATAAATACATTTTGTCCCTAATACACCATTCTACAGACATCACGAATCCAACAAATCGCCAAAAATTGATAATTTTTTCGATTGTAGTGGAGTCATAATCAGTTCGTGAAGTTCTTAACTGATTTGTATATGTGAGTAGTCAGATCTTGCAATTCTTGAGCAGTCGGGAATTCGTGACAAAAGTTGTGAGCTGTTCAAAATATTGTTCACAAACTCACGATTCCAAAAATTCGTGACCTACATATGCAGCGGACCGGAACGATTTGAACATTTTTGAAAGTGGGTCACCCAAGGATCATTCCTGTGAAGTTTGGTGAAATTCTGCCCAGCGGTTAAGGAGGAGATGTGCTTTGAATGAAAATATTGACACACGACGCACGACGACGTTTACATTCTATATAAACTATTCAAAGTAAATTACCCTTCAAAATTGTAACAAAATCGTCGTCGCCTTTTTTCACTGATCGTGTGATTATAAGATTTTTTGTGTCGCCTGAAAACTCGACATAAAGGGGCTACTTATGGTGGCGTCGGAGGCGGCGGGGGCGTTGTTTGCGGCGTCAAAGTAGGCGGCGGAATCCTCTTCAGTTTGTGCAGACAATAACTTGAGAAGTTTGTGTGCTATTATTATTAAACTTTATGAAAGTGTAAATAGGCATAAAAGGAAGATTAAGTTCGATTTTCGGCATAATCGGATTTGTTACCGTTTTTATTTGTGACAGAATTGACTTATGGGCTTTTTCACAAGCGACCGTATTGATCAGTGACCGTTTTGACTTGAAATGATTTGGGGCCATTTTGACAAGTGACCGTATTAATTTGTGACCGTTTTGACTTGTGACAGAATTGACTTATGGGCTTTTTCATAAGTGACCGTATTGATCAGTGGCCGTTTTGAATTGTGACCGAATTGATTTAGGGCCTTTTTCACAAGTGACCGTATTGTTGTACACCGTTTTCATTAGTGACCGAAATGATTTTGGGACGGAATGACAAGAGACAGCTGTTTAGTGACTATTTTGACTTGTGACCGAATTGATTTGGGGCCATTTTGACAAGTGACATTATTGATTAGTGACCGTTTTGACTTGTGGACTTGTTTCCGAATTGATTCGGGGCCATTTGACCTGTGAACGTATTGTTTAGTGGCCGTTATTACTTGTGGCAGAATTGATTTGGGGTCTTTTTCAGAAGCGATTGTATCCTTTTGTCACCGTTTTGACTTGGGACCGAACTGATTTGTGGCCTTTTTCACCAGTGACCGAATTGTTTTGTGACCGTTTTGACTTGTGATCGAATTGGTTTTCGGGCATTATGACAGGAGCCCGTATTGATTTGTGACCGTTTTGACTTGCGACCGAATTGATTTTGGGCCAATTTGAAAAGTGACCATATAGATTAGTGACCGTGTTGACTTGTGACCGAATTGGGGTCGTTTTACTTATGACTGAATTAATTTGGGGCCATTTTGACAAGTGACCGTTTTGTTTTGTGACCGTTTGCATATGTTACCGAATTGATTTGTAGCCATTTTGCCAAGTCACCGCATTGATTAGTGACCGTTTTGACTTGTGACAGATTTTATTTTCGGGCATTATGACCGGAGACCTATTGATTTGTGACCGTTTTGACTTGCGACCGAATTGATTTTGGGCCAATTTGAAAAGTGACCGTATAGATTAGTGACCGTGTTGACTTGTGACCGAATTGGGGCCGTTTTACTAATGACTGAATTGATTTGGGGCCATTTTGACAAGTGACCGTTTTGTTTTGTGACCGTTTTCATTTGTTACCGAAATGATTTGTAGCCATTTTGCCAAGTGACCGCATTGATTAGTGACCGTTTTGACTTGTGACCGAATTGATATTGGGCCATTTTGGCAATAGACAGTAATGACAAGAGACGTTATTGTTTAGTGACCGTTTTAACTTGTGACCGAAATGAATTGGAGGCATTTTGACAAGTAACCGTTTTGACTTGTGACCGTTTTGACTTGTGATCGAATTGATTTTCGGTCATTATGACAAGATACCGTATTGATTAGTGACCGTTTTGACATGTGACCAAATTGATTTAGGGCCTTTTTCACACATAACCGTATTGATTAGTGACCGTTTTGACTTGTGACCGAAATGATTTTGGGCCATTTTGACAAGTGACCGTATTAATTTGTGACCGTTTTGACTTGTGACAGAATTGACTTATGGGCTTTTTCATAAGTGACCATATTGATCAGTGACCGTTTTGACTTGTGACCAATTCGATTTAGGGCCTTTTTCACAAGTGACCTTATTGTTTTACGACTGTTTTGACTTGTGGCCCAAATGACTTTGGGACGTAATGACAAGAGACGGTAATGTTTAGTGACCGTTTTTGCTTGTGACAGAACTGATTTTGGGCCATTTTCACAAGTGACTGTATTGTTTTGTGACCGTTATGACTTTGGAACAATCTAATATGTGGCCTTTTTCTTAAGCGACCGTATTGTTTTGTGACCGTCTTGAATCGAATTGATTTTCGGGTATTATGAAAAGACAATGCATTGATTTGTGACCGTTTTGACTTCAGACCGAATTATATTGGGTTCTTTTGACAAGTGACCGTATTGATTAGTGACCGTTCTAATCTGAGACCAAATTGATTTATGGCCATTTTGACAAGTGACCGTATTGATTAGTGACCGTTTTGAATTATGACTGAATTGATTTCGGGCCATTTTGACAAATGAACGTATTGTTTTGTGACCGTTTTGACTTGTTACCGAATTGATTTGTATCTATTTTGACAAGTGACAGAATTGATTAGTGGCCGTTTTGACTTGTGTCAGAATTAATTAAGGGGCTTTTTCACAAGTGACCGATCAGTGACCGTTTTGACTTGCGATCGAATTGATTTTGGGCCATTTTGACATGAGACCGTAACGGTTAAGGACCGTTTCGTCTTGTGACCTAATTGATTTTGGGCCATTTTGACAAGAGGCCCTATGGATAAGTGATCTTTGGACTTGTGGCCAAATTGATTTGGGGCCTTTTTGACAAGTAACCGTATTGTTTTGTGACCGTTTTGACTTGTGATCCAATTGAGTTTTGGCCATTTTGACAAGAGACCGTATTGATTAGTGACCCTTTTGGCTTTGGAACGAATTGATTTGGGGCCGTTTTGACAAGTGACAGAATTGATTTAGGGGCTTTTTCACAAGTGCCAGTATTGATCAGTGACCGTTATGACTTGTGATCGATTTGATTTTGGGCCATTTTGACAAGTGACCGTATTGTTTAGTGACCGTTTTGACTTGTGACAGAATTGACTTATGGGCTTTTTTCACAAGCGACCGTTTTGACTTGTGACCGATTTAATTTGGGGCCTTTCTAACAAGTGACCGTATTGTTTTGCGACCGTTTTTACTTGTGACCGAAATGATTTTGGGACGTAATGACAAGAGACAGCTGTTTAGTGACCATTTTGACTGGTGACCGAATTGATTTGCGGCCATTTTGACAAGTGACAGTATTGATTAATGGCCGTTATTACTTGTGGCCGAATTGATTTGGGGCCTTTTTCAGAAGTTGACAAGAGACCGTATTGATTAGTGACCGTTTCGACTTTTAACCAATTGATTTTTTTTTCGGGTCTATTTCACAAGTGACCGTATTGTTTTGTGACCGTTTTGAATTGGGACTGAATTGATTTTGGGCTTTTTCTTAATTGAACGTTTTGTTTTTTGACCGTTTTGACCTGTGATCGAATTGATTTTCGATCATTATCACCGGAGACCTATTGATTTGTGACCGTTTTGACTTGCGACCGAATTGATTTTGGGCCAATTTGAAAAGTGACCGTATAGATTAGTGACCGTGTTGACTTGTGACCGAATTGGGGCCGTTTTACTAATGACTGAATTGATTTGGGGCCATTTTGACAAGTGACCGTTTTGTTTTGTGACCGTTTTCATTTGTTACCGAAATGATTTGTAGCCATTTTGCCAAGTGACCGCATTGATTAGTGACCGTTTTGACTTGTGACCGAATTGATATTGGGCCATTTTGGCAATAGACAGTAATGACAAGAGACGTTATTGTTTAGTGACCGTTTTAACTTGTGACCGAAATGAATTGGAGGCATTTTGACAAGTAACCGTTTTGACTTGTGACCGTTTTGACTTGTGATCGAATTGATTTTCGGTCATTATGACAAGATACCGTATTGATTAGTGACCGTTTTGACATGTGACCAAATTGATTTAGGGCCTTTTTCACACATAACCGTATTGATTAGTGACCGTTTTGACTTGTGACCGAAATGATTTTGGGCCATTTTGACAAGTGACCGTATTAATTTGTGACCGTTTTGACTTGTGACAGAATTGACTTATGGGCTTTTTCATAAGTGACCATATTGATCAGTGACCGTTTTGACTTGTGACCAATTCGATTTAGGGCCTTTTTCACAAGTGACCTTATTGTTTTACGACTGTTTTGACTTGTGGCCCAAATGACTTTGGGACGTAATGACAAGAGACGGTAATGTTTAGTGACCGTTTTTGCTTGTGACAGAACTGATTTTGGGCCATTTTCACAAGTGACTGTATTGTTTTGTGACCGTTATGACTTTGGAACAATCTAATATGTGGCCTTTTTCTTAAGCGACCGTATTGTTTTGTGACCGTCTTGAATCGAATTGATTTTCGGGTATTATGAAAAGACAATGCATTGATTTGTGACCGTTTTGACTTCAGACCGAATTATATTGGGTTCTTTTGACAAGTGACCGTATTGATTAGTGACCGTTCTAATCTGAGACCAAATTGATTTATGGCCATTTTGACAAGTGACCGTATTGATTAGTGACCGTTTTGAATTATGACTGAATTGATTTCGGGCCATTTTGACAAATGAACGTATTGTTTTGTGACCGTTTTGACTTGTTACCGAATTGATTTGTATCTATTTTGACAAGTGACAGAATTGATTAGTGGCCGTTTTGACTTGTGTCAGAATTAATTAAGGGGCTTTTTCACAAGTGACCGATCAGTGACCGTTTTGACTTGCGATCGAATTGATTTTGGGCCATTTTGACATGAGACCGTAACGGTTAAGGACCGTTTCGTCTTGTGACCTAATTGATTTTGGGCCATTTTGACAAGAGGCCCTATGGATAAGTGATCTTTGGACTTGTGGCCAAATTGATTTGGGGCCTTTTTGACAAGTAACCGTATTGTTTTGTGACCGTTTTGACTTGTGATCCAATTGAGTTTTGGCCATTTTGACAAGAGACCGTATTGATTAGTGACCCTTTTGGCTTTGGAACGAATTGATTTGGGGCCGTTTTGACAAGTGACAGAATTGATTTAGGGGCTTTTTCACAAGTGCCAGTATTGATCAGTGACCGTTATGACTTGTGATCGATTTGATTTTGGGCCATTTTGACAAGTGACCGTATTGTTTAGTGACCGTTTTGACTTGTGACAGAATTGACTTATGGGCTTTTTTCACAAGCGACCGTTTTGACTTGTGACCGATTTAATTTGGGGCCTTTCTAACAAGTGACCGTATTGTTTTGCGACCGTTTTTACTTGTGACCGAAATGATTTTGGGACGTAATGACAAGAGACAGCTGTTTAGTGACCATTTTGACTGGTGACCGAATTGATTTGCGGCCATTTTGACAAGTGACAGTATTGATTAATGGCCGTTATTACTTGTGGCCGAATTGATTTGGGGCCTTTTTCAGAAGTTGACAAGAGACCGTATTGATTAGTGACCGTTTCGACTTTTAACCAATTGATTTTTTTTTCGGGTCTATTTCACAAGTGACCGTATTGTTTTGTGACCGTTTTGAATTGGGACTGAATTGATTTTGGGCTTTTTCTTAATTGAACGTTTTGTTTTTTGACCGTTTTGACCTGTGATCGAATTGATTTTCGATCATTATCACCGGAGACCTATTGATTTGTGACCGTTTTGACTTGCGACCGAATTTATTTTGGGCCAATTTGAAAGTGACCGTATAGATTTGTGACCGTGTTGACTTGTGACCGAATTGGGGCCGTTATACTTATGACTGTATTGATTTGGGGCCATTTTGACAAGTGACCGTTTTGTTTTGTGACCGTTTTCATTTGTTACCGAAATGATTTGTAGCCATTTTGACAAGTGACCGTATTGATTAGTGACCGTTTTGAATTATGACTGAATTGATTTTGGGCCATTATGACAAGTGAACGTATTGTTTTGTGACTGTTATGACTTTGGAACGAACTAATATGTGGCCTTTTTCTTAAGCGACCGTATTGTTTTGTGACCGTTTTGAATCGAATTGATTTTCGGGTATTATGACAAGACAATGCATTGATTTGTGACCGTTTTGACTTCAGACCGAATTATATTGGGTTCTTTTGACAAGTGACCGTATTGATTAGTGACCGTTTTAATCTGAGACCAAATTGATTTGGGGCCATTTTGACAAGTGACCGTATTGATTAGTGACCGTTTTGAATTATGACTGAATTGATTTGGGGCCATTTTGACAAGTGAACGTATTGTTTTGTGACCGTTTTGACTTGTTACCCAATTGATTTGTATCCATTTTGACAAGTGACAGAATTGATTAGTGGCCGTTTTGACTTGTGTCAGAATTAATTAAGGGGCTTTTTCACAAGTGACCGATCAGTGACCGTTTTGACTTGCGATCGAATTGATTTTGGGCCATTTTGACAACAGACAGTATTGATATGTGATCGTTTTAACTTGCGATCGAATTGATTTTGGGCCATTTTGACACAGACCGTATTGATTAATAATCGTTTTGACTTCTGACCCATTGATTTTCGGCCATTTTGTGATCGCTTTGACTTGCGATCGAGTTTGTTTTGGGCCATTTTGACAAGAGACTGTATTAATAAGTGATCGTTTTAACTTGCGACCGAATGAATTTTGGGCCATTTTGACAAGAGACCGTAACGGTTAAGGACCGTTTCGTCTTGTGACCTAATTGATTTTGGGCCATTTTGACAAGAGGCCGTATTGATAAGTGATCTTTGGACTTGTGGCCAAATTGATTTGGGGCCTTTTTGACAAGTAACCGTATTGTTTTGTGACCGTTTTGACTTGTGATCCAATTGATTTTGGGCCATTTTGACAAGAGACCGTATTGATTAGTGACCGTTTTGGCTTTGGAACGAATTGATTTGGGGCCGTTTTGACAAGTGACAGAATGATTTAGGGGCTTTTTCACAAGTGCCAGTATTGATCAGTGACCGTTATGACTTGTGACCGATTTGATTTTGGGCAATTTTGACAAGTGACCGTATTGTTTAGTGACCGTTTTGACTTGTGACCGAATTGACTTATGGGGTTTTTTCACAAGCGACCGTTTTGACTTGTGACCGATTTAATTTGGGGCCTTTCTAACATGTGACCGTATTGTTTTGCGACCGTTTTTACTTGTGACCGAAATGATTTTGGGACGTAATGACAAGAGACAGCTGTTTAGTGACCATTTTGACTGGTGACCGAAATGATTTGGGGCCATTTTGACAAGTGACAGTATTGATTAGTGACCGTTTTGACTAGTGGACTTGTGACCGAATTGATTTGGGGCCATTTTGACAAGTCAACGTATTGATTAATGGCCGTTATTACTTGTGGCCGAATTGATTTGGGGCCTTTTTCAGAAGTGACTGTATTCTTTTGTCACCGTTTTGACTTGGGACCGAACTGATTTGTGGCCTTTTCAACAAGTGACCGAATTGTTTTGTGACCGTTTTGACCTGTGATCGAATTGATTTTCGGGCATTATGACAGGAGCCCGTTTTGATTTGTGACCGTTTTGACTTGCGACCGAATTGATTTTGGGCCAATTTGAAAAGTGACAATATAGATTAGTGACCGTGTTGACTTGTGACCGAATTGGGGTCGTTTTACTTATGACTGAATTGATTAGGGGCCATTTTGACAAGTGACCGTTTTGTTTTGTGACCGTTTGCATATGTTACCGAATTGATTTGTAGCCATTTTGCCAAGTGACCGCATTGATTAGTGACCGTTTTGACTTGTGACCGAATTGATATTGGGCCATTTTGGCAATAGACAGTAATGACAAGAGACGGTATTGTTTAGTGACCGTTTTAACTTGTGACCGAATTAAATTGGCGGAATTTTGACAAGTGACCGATTTGACTTGTGACCGATTTGATTTGGGGCCTTTTTGACTTGTGGCCGAAATGTCTTTGGAACGTAATGACAAGAGACAGCTGTTTAGTGACCATTTTGACTTGTGACCGAATTGATATGGAGCCATTTTGACAAATGACAGTATTGATTAGTGACCGTTTTGACATGTGATTGAATTGATTTGGGGCTATTTTGATAAGTGAACGTAATGAATTGGGGCCTTTTTCACAAAAGACCGTATTGATTTGTGACCGTTTTGACTTGTGATCGATTTGATTTTCGGGCATTCTTACAAGAGACCGTATTGATTTGTGACAGGTTTTGACATGTGACCGAATGATTTTGGGTCAGTTTGTCATGTGACCGTGTTGATTAGTGGCCGTTTTCACATGTGATTGATTTGTGACCGTTTTGACTTGTGATCGAATTGATTTTCGGGCATTATGACAAGAGACCGTATTGAGTTTTGAAAATTTGGACTTGTGACCGAATGATTTTGGGTCATTTTGACAAGTGACCGTATTGTTTTGTGACCGTTTTCATTTGTTACCGAAATTATTTGTAGCCATTTTGCCAGGTGACCGCATTGATTAGTGACCGTTTTGACTTGTGACCGAATTGATATTGGGCCAATTTGGCAATAGACAGTAATGACAAGAGACGGTATTGTTTAGTGACCGTTTCAACTTGTGACCGAAATAAATTGGAGGCATTTTGACAAGTGACCGTTTTGACTTGTGACCGTTTTGACTTGTGATCGAATTGATTTTCGGTCATTATGACAAGATACCGTATTGATTAGTGACCGTTTTGACTTGTGACCAAATTGATTTAGGGCCTTTTTCACACATAACCGTATTGATCAGTGACCGTTTTGACTTGTGACCGAAATGATTTTGGGCCATTTTGACAAGTGACGTATTAATTTGTGTCCGTTTTGACTTGTGACAGAATTGACTTATGGGCTTTTTCATAAGTGACCATATTGAACAGTGACCGTTTTGACTTGTGACCAATTCGATTTAGGGCCTTTTTCACAAGTGACCTTATTGTTTTACGACTGTTTTGACTTGTGACCTAAATGATTTTGGGACGTAATGACAAGAGACGGTAATGTTTAGTGACCATTTTTGCTTGTGACAGAATTGATTTTGGGCCATTTTCACAAGTGACTGTATTGTTTTGTGACCGTTATGACTTTGGAACGATCTAAGATGTGGCCTTTTTCATAAGCGACCGTATTGTTTTGTGACCGTTTTGAATCGAATTGATTTTCGGGTATTATGACAAGACAATGCATTGAATTGTGACCGTTTTGACTTCAGACCGAATTATATTGGGTTCTTTTGACAAGTGACCGTATTGATTAGTGACCGTTTGAATTTGAGACCAAATTGATTTGGGGCCATTTTGACAAGTGACCATATTGTTTAGTGACCGTTTTGAATTATGACTGAATTGATTTGGGGCCATTTTGGCAAGTGAACGTATTGTATTGTGACCGTTTTGACTTGTTACCGAATTGATTTGTATCCATTTTGACAAGTGACAGAATTGATTAGTGGCCGTTTGGACTTGTGTCAGAATTAATTAAGGGGCTTTTTCACAAGTGACCGATCAGTGACCGTTTTGACTTGCGATCGAATTGATTTTGGGCCATTTTGACAACAGACAGTATTGATATGTGATCGTTTTAACTTGCGATCGAATTGATTTTGGGCCATTTTGACACAGACCGTATTGATTAATAACCGTTTAGACTTCTGACCCATTGATTTTCGGCCATTTTGTGATCGCTTTGACTTGCGATCGAATTTGTTTTGGGCCATTTTGACAAGAGACTGTATTAATAAGTGATCGTTTTAACTTGCGACCGAATGAATTTTGGGCCATTTTGACAAGAGACCGTAACGGTTAAGGACCGTTTCGTCTTGTGACCTAATTGATTTTGGGCCATTTTGACAAGAGGCCGTATTGATAAGTGATCTTTGGACTTGTGGCCAAATTGATTTGGGGCCTTTTTTGACAAGTAACCGTATTGTTTTGTGACCGTTTTGACTTGTGATCCAATTGATTTTGGGCCATTTTGACAAGAGACCGTATTGATTAGTGACCGTTTTTTTTGGCTTTGGAACGAATTGATTTGGGGCCGTTTTGACAAGTGACAGAATTGATTTAGGGGCTTTTTCACAAGTGCCAGTATTGATCAGTGACCGTTATGACTTGTGACCGATTTGATTTTGGGCAATTTTGACAAGTGACCGTATTGTTTAGTGACCGTTTTGACTTGTGACCGAATTGACTTATGGGGTTTTTTCACAAGCGACCGTTTTGACTTGTGACCGATTTAATTTGGGGCCTTTCTAACATGTGACCCTATTGTTTTGCGACCGTTTTTACTTGTGACCGAAATGATTTTGGGACGTAATGACAAGAGACAGCTGTTTAGTGACCATTTTGACTGGTGACCGAAATGATTTGGGGCCATTTTGACAAGTGACAGTATTGATTAGTGACCGTTTTGACTAGTGGACTTGTGACCGAATTGATTTGGGGCCATTTTGACAAGTCAACGTATTGATTAATGGCCGTTATTACTTGTGGCCGAATTGATTTGGGGCCTTTTTCAGAAGTGACTGTATTCTTTTGTCACCGTTTTGACTTGGGACCGAACTGATTTGTGGCCTTTTCAACAAGTGACCGAATTGTTTTGTGACCGTTTTGACCTGTGATCGAATTGATTTTCGGGCATTATGACAGGAGCCCGTTTTGATTTGTGACCGTTTTGACTTGCGACCGAATTGATTTTGGGCCAATTTGAAAAGTGACAATATAGATTAGTGACCGTGTTGACTTGTGACCGAATTGGGGTCGTTTTACTTATGACTGAATTGATTAGGGGCCATTTTGACAAGTGACCGTTTTGTTTTGTGACCGTTTGCATATGTTACCGAATTGATTTGTAGCCATTTTGCCAAGTGACCGCATTGATTAGTGACCGTTTTGACTTGTGACCGAATTGATATTGGGCCATTTTGGCAATAGACAGTAATGACAAGAGACGGTATTGTTTAGTGACCGTTTTAACTTGTGACCGAATTAAATTGGCGGAATTTTGACAAGTGACCGATTTGACTTGTGACCGATTTGATTTGGGGCCTTTGTCACAAGTGACCATATTGTTTTGCGACCATTTTGACTTGTGGCCGAAATGTCTTTGGAACGTAATGACAAGAGACAGCTGTTTAGTGACCATTTTGACTTGTGACCGAATTGATATGGTGCCATTTTGACAAATGACAGTATTGATTAGTGACCGTTTTGACATGTGATTGAATTGATTTGGGGCTATTTTGATAAGTGAACGTAATGAATTGGGGCCTTTTTCACAAAAGACCGTATTGATTTGTGACCGTTTTGACTTGTGATCGATTTGATTTTCGGGCATTCTTACAAGAGACCGTATTGATTTGTGACAGGTTTTGACATGTGACCGAATGATTTTGGGTCAGTTTGTCATGTGACCGTGTTGATTAGTGGCCGTTTTCACATGTGATTGATTTGTGACCGTTTTGACTTGTGATCGAATTGATTTTCGGGCATTATGACAAGAGACCGTATTGAGTTTTGAAAATTTGGACTTGTGACCGAATGATTTTGGGTCATTTTGACAAGTGACCGTATTGTTTTGTGACCGTTTTCATTTGTTACCGAAATTATTTGTAGCCATTTTGCCAGGTGACCGCATTGATTAGTGACCGTTTTGACTTGTGACCGAATTGATATTGGGCCAATTTGGCAATAGACAGTAATGACAAGAGACGGTATTGTTTAGTGACCGTTTCAACTTGTGACCGAAATAAATTGGAGGCATTTTGACAAGTGACCGTTTTGACTTGTGACCGTTTTGACTTGTGATCGAATTGATTTTCGGTCATTATGACAAGATACCGTATTGATTAGTGACCGTTTTGACTTGTGACCAAATTGATTTAGGGCCTTTTTCACACATAACCGTATTGATTAGTGACCGTTTTGACTTGTGACCGAAATGATTTTGGGCCATTTTGACAAGTGACGTATTAATTTGTGTCCGTTTTGACTTGTGACAGAATTGACTTATGGGCTTTTTCATAAGTGACCATATTGAACAGTGACCGTTTTGACTTGTGACCAATTCGATTTAGGGCCTTTTTCACAAGTGACCTTATTGTTTTACGACTGTTTTGACTTGTGACCTAAATGATTTTGGGACGTAATGACAAGAGACGGTAATGTTTAGTGACCATTTTTGCTTGTGACAGAATTGATTTTGGGCCATTTTCACAAGTGACTGTATTGTTTTGTGACCGTTATGACTTTGGAACGATCTAAGATGTGGCCTTTTTCATAAGCGACCGTATTGTTTTGTGACCGTTTTGAATCGAATTGATTTTCGGGTATTATGACAAGACAATGCATTGAATTGTGACCGTTTTGACTTCAGACCGAATTATATTGGGTTCTTTTGACAAGTGACCGTATTGATTAGTGACCGTTTGAATTTGAGACCAAATTGATTTGGGGCCATTTTGACAAGTGACCATATTGTTTAGTGACCGTTTTGAATTATGACTGAATTGATTTGGGGCCATTTTGGCAAGTGAACGTATTGTATTGTGACCGTTTTGACTTGTTACCGAATTGATTTGTATCCATTTTGACAAGTGACAGAATTGATTAGTGACCGTTTTCACATGTGATTTATTTGTGACCGTTTTGACTTGTGATCGAATTGATTTTCGGGCATTATGACAAGAGACCGTATTGAGTTTTGAAAATTTGGACTTGTGACCGAATGATTTTGGGTCATTTTGACAAGTGACCGTATTGTTTTGTGACCGTTTTCATTTGTTACCGAAATGATTTGTAGCCATTTTGCCAAGTGACCGCATTGATTAGTGACCGTTTTGACTTGTGACCGAATTGATATTGGGCCAATTTGGCAACAGACAGTAATGACAAGAGACGGTATTGTTTAGTGACCGTTTCAACTTGTGACCGAAATAAATTGGAGGCATTTTGACAAGTGACCGTTTTGACTTGTGACCGTTTTGACTTGTGATCGAATTGATTTTCGGTCATTATGACAAGATACCGTATTGATTAGTGACCGTTTTGACTTGTGACCAAATTGATTTAGGGCCTTTTTCACACATAACCGTATTGATTAGTGACCGTTTTGACTTGTGACCGAAATGATTTTGGGCCATTTTGACAAGTGACGTATTAATTTGTGTCCGTTTTGACTTGTGACAGAATTGACTTATGGGCTTTTTCATAAGTGACCATATTGAACAGTGACCGTTTTGACTTGTGGCCAATTCGATTTAGGGCCTTTTTCACAAGTGACCTTATTGTTTTACGACTGTTTTGACTTGTGACCTAAATGATTTTGGGACGTAATGACAAGAGACGGTAATGTTTAGTGACCGTTTTTGCTTGTGACAGAATTGATTTTGGGCCATTTTCACAAGTGACTGTATTGTTTTGTGACCGTTATGACTTTGGAACGAACTAATATGTGGCCTTTTTCTAAAGCGACCGTATTGTTTTGTGACCGTTTTGAATCGAATTGATTTTCGGGTATTATGACAAGACAATGCATTGATTTGTGACCGTTTTGACTTCAGACCGAATTATATTGGGTTTTTTTGGCAAGTGACCGTATTGATTAGTGACCGTTTTAATCTGAGACCAAATTGATTTGGGGCCATTTTGACAAGTGACCGTATTGATTAGTGACCGTTTTGAATTATGACTGAATTGATTTGGGGCCATTTTGACAAGTGAACGTATTGTTTTGTGACCGTTTTGACTTGTTACCGAATTGATTTGTATCCATTTTGACAAGTGACAGAATTGATTAGTGGCCGTTTTGACTTGTGTCAGAATTAATTAAGGGGCTTTTTCACAAGTGACCGATCAGTGACCGTTTTGACTTGCGATCGAATTGATTTTGGGCCATTTTGACAACAGACAGTATTGATATGTGATCGTTTTACCTTGCGATCGAATTGATTTTGGGCCATTTTGACACAGACCGTATTGATTAATAACCGTTTTGACTTCTGACCCATTGATTTTCGGCCATTTTGAGACCGCTTTGACTTGCGATCGAATTTGTTTTGGGCCATTTTGACAAGAGACTGTATTAATAAGCGATCGTTTTAACTTACGACCGAATGAATTTTGGGCCATTTTGACAAGAGACCGTAACGGTTAAGGACCGTTTCGTCTTGTGACCTAATTGATTTTGGGCCATTTTGACAAGAGGCCGTATTGATAAGTGATCTTTGGACTTGTGGCCAAATTGATTTGAGGCCCTTTTGACAAGTAACCGTATTGTTTTGTGACCGTTTTGACTTGTGATCCAATTGATTTTGGGCCATTTTGACAAGAGACCGTATTGATTAGTGACCGTTTTGGCTTTGGAACGAATTGATTTGGGGCCGTTTTGACAATTGACCGAATTGATTTAGGGGCTTTTTCACAAGTGCCAGTATTGATCAGTGACCGTTATGACTTGTGACCGATTTGATTTTGGGCAATTTTGACAAGTGACCGTATTGTTTAGTGACCGTTTTGACTTGTGACCGAATTGACTTATGGGGTTTTTTCACAAGCGACCGTTTTGACTTGTGACCGATTTAATTTGGGGCCTTTCTAACATGTGACCGTATTGTTTTGCGACCGTTTTTACTTGTGACCGAAATGATTTTGGGACGTAATGACAAGAGACAGCTGTTTAGTGACCATTTTGACTGGTGACCGAAATGATTTGGGGCCATTTTGACAAGTGACAGTATTGATTAGTGACCGTTTTGACTAGTGGACTTGTGACCGAATTGATTTGGGGCCATTTTGACAAGTCAACGTATTGATTAATGGCCGTTATTACTTGTGGCCGAATTGATTTGGGGCCTTTTTCAGAAGTGACTGTATTCTTTTGTCACCGTTTTGACTTGGGACCGAACTGATTTGTGGCCTTTTTCACAAGTGACCGAATTGTTTTGTGACCGTTTTGACCTGTGATCGAATTGATTTTCGGGCATTATGACA
Source organism: Congeria kusceri (assembly GCA_027627225.1). Classification (NCBI taxonomy): domain Eukaryota; kingdom Metazoa; phylum Mollusca; class Bivalvia; order Myida; family Dreissenidae; genus Congeria; species Congeria kusceri. The sequence goes on along the minus strand of CM051038.1, from coordinate 1,793,299 downwards.
GGAGCCCGTTTTGATTTGTGACCGTTTTGACTTGCGACCGAATTGATTTTGGGCCAATTTGAAAAGTGACAATATAGATTAGTGACCGTGTTGACTTGTGACCGAATTGGGGTCGTTTTACTTATGACTGAATTGATTAGGGGCCATTTTGACAAGTGACCGTTTTGTTTTGTGACCGTTTGCATATGTTACCGAATTGATTTGTAGCCATTTTGCCAAGTGACCGCATTGATTAGTGACCGTTTTGACTTGTGACCGAATTGATATTGGGCCATTTTGGCAATAGACAGTAATGACAAGAGACGGTATTGTTTAGTGACCGTTTTAACTTGTGACCGAATTAAATTGGCGGAATTTTGACAAGTGACCGATTTGACTTGTGACCGATTTGATTTGGGGCCTTTGTCACAAGTGACCATATTGTTTTGCGACCATTTTGACTTGTGGCCGAAATGTCTTTGGAACGTAATGACAAGAGACAGCTGTTTAGTGACCATTTTGACTTGTGACCGAATTGATATGGTGCCATTTTGACAAATGACAGTATTGATTAGTGACCGTTTTGACATGTGATTGAATTGATTTGGGGCTATTTTGATAAGTGAACGTAATGAATTGGGGCCTTTTTCACAAAAGACCGTATTGATTTGTGACCGTTTTGACTTGTGATCGATTTGATTTTCGGGCATTCTTACAAGAGACCGTATTGATTTGTGACAGGTTTTGACATGTGACCGAATGATTTTGGGTCAGTTTGTCATGTGACCGTGTTGATTAGTGACCGTTTTCACATGTGATTGATTTGTGACCGTTTTGACTTGTGATCGAATTGATTTTCGGGCATTATGACAAGAGACCGTATTGAGTTTTGAAAATTTGGACTTGTGACCGAATGATTTTGGGTCATTTTGACAAGTGACCGTACTGTTTTGTGACCGTTTTCATTTGTTACCGAAATGATTTGTAGCCATTTTGCCAAGTGACCGCATTGATTAGTGACCGTTTTGACTTGTGACCGAATTGATATTGGGCCAATTTGGCAATAGACAGTAATGACAAGAGACGGTATTGTTTAGTGACCGTTTCAACTTGTGACCGAAATAAATTGGAGGCATTTTGACAAGTGACCGTTTTGACTTGTGACCGTTTTGACTTGTGATCGAATTGATTTTCGGTCATTATGACAAGATACCGTATTGATTAGTGACCGTTTTGACTTGTGACCAAATTGATTTAGGGCCTTTTTCACACATAACCGTATTGATTAGTGACCGTTTTGACTTGTGACCGAAATGATTTTGGGCCATTTTGACAAGTGACGTATTAATTTGTGTCCGTTTTGACTTGTGACAGAAGTGACTTATGGGCTTTTTCATAAGTGACCATATTGAACAGTGACCGTTTTGACTTGTGACCAATTCGATTTAGGGCCTTTCTCACAAGTGACCTTATTGTTTTACGACTGTTTTGACTTGTGACCTAAATGATTTTGGGACGTAATGACAAGAGACGGTAATGTTTAGTGACCGTTTTTGCTTGTGACAGAATTGATTTTGGGCCATTTTCACAAGTGACTGTATTGTTTTGTGACCGTTATGACTTTGGAACGAACTAATATGTGGCCTTTTTCTTAAGCGACCGTATTGTTTTGTGACCGTTTTGAATCGAATTGATTTTCGGGTATTATGACAAGACAATGCATTGATTTGTGACCGTTTTGACTTCAGACCGAATTATATTGGGTTTTTTTGACAAGTGACCGTATTGATTAGTGACCGTTTTAATCTGAGACCAAATTGATTTGGGGCCATTTTGACAAGTGACCGTATTGATTAGTGACCGTTTTGAATTATGACTGAATTGATTTGGGGCCATTTTGACAAGTGAACGTATTGTTTTGTGACCGTTTTGACTTGTTACCGAATTGATTTGTATCCATTTTGACAAGTGACAGAATTGATTAGTGGCCGTTTTGACTTGTGTCAGAATTAATTAAGGGGCTTTTTCACAAGTGACCGATCAGTGACCGTTTTGACTTGCGATCGAATTGATTTTGGGCCATTTTGACAACAGACAGTATTGATATGTGATCGTTTTACCTTGCGATCGAATTGATTTTGGGCCATTTTGACACAGACCGTATTGATTAATAACCGTTTTGACTTCTGACCCATTGATTTTCGGCCATTTTGAGACCGCTTTGACTTGCGATCGAATTTGTTTTGGGCCATTTTGACAAGAGACTGTATTAATAAGCGATCGTTTTAACTTGCGACCGAATGAATTTTGGGCCATTTTGACAAGAGACCGTAACGGTTAAGGACCGTTTCGTCTTGTGACCTAATTGATTTTGGGCCATTTTGACAAGAGGCCGTATTGATAAGTGATCTTTGGACTTGTGGCCAAATTGATTTGAGGCCCTTTTGACAAGTAACCCTATTGTTTTGTGACCGTTTTGACTTGTGATCCAATTGATTTTGGGCCATTTTGACAAGAGACCGTATTGATTAGTGACCGTTTTGGCTTTGGAACGAATTGATTTGGGGCCGTTTTGATAAGTGACAGAATTGATTTAGGGGCTTTTTCACAAGTGCCAGTATTGATCAGTTACCGTTATGACTTGTGACCGATTTGATTTTGGGTCATTTTGACAAGTGACCGTATTGTTTAGTGACCGTTTTGACTTGTGACAGAATTGACTTATGGGCTTTTTTCACAAGCGACCGTTTTGACTTGTGACCGATTTAATTTGAGGCCTTTCGAACAAGTGAACGTATTGTTTTGCGAACGTTTTTACTTGTGACCGAAATGAATTTTAGACGTAATGACAAGAGACAGCTGTTTAGTGACCATTTGACTGGTGACCGAATTGATTTGGGGCCATTTTGACAAGTGACAGTATTGATTAGTGACCGTTTTGACTTGTGGACTTGTGACCGAATTGATTTGGGGCCATTTTGACAAGTGAACGTATTGATTAATGGTCGTTATTACTTGTGGCCGAATTGATTTGGGGCCTTTTTCAGAAGTGACTGTATTCTTTTTGTCACCGTTTTGACTTGGGACCGAACTGATTTGTGGCCTTTTTCACAAGTGACCGAATTGTTTTGTGACCGTTTTGACCTGTGATCGAATTTTTGATTTTAGGGCATTATGACAGGAGCCCGTTTTGATTTGTGACCGTTTTGACTTGCGACCGAATTGATTTTGGGCCAATTTGAAAAGTGACAATATAGATTAGTGACCGTGTTGACTTGTGACCGAATTGGGGTCGTTTTACTTACGACTGAATTGATTTGGGGCCATTTTGACAAGTGACAGTTTTGTTTTGTGACCGTTTGCATATGTTACCGAATTGATTTGTAGCCATTTTGCCAAGTGACCGCATTGATTAGTGACCGTTTTGACTTGTGACCGAAATGATATTGGGCCATTTTGGCAATAGACAGTAATGACAAGAGACGGTATTGTTTAGTGACCGTTTTAAACTTGTGACCGAATTAAATTGGAGGCATTTTGACAAGTGACCTTTTTGACTTGTGACCGATTTGATTTGGGGCCTTTGTCACAAGTGACCATATTGTTTTGCGACCATTTTGACTTGTGACCGAAATGACTTTGGAACGTAATGACAAGAGACAGCTGTTTAATGACCATTTTGACTTGTGACCGAATTGATATGGTGCCATTTTGACAAAAGACAGTATTGATTAGTGACCGTTTTGACATGTGATTGAATTGATTTGGGGCTATTTTGATAAGTGAACGTAATGAATTGGGGCCTTTTTCACAAAAGACCGTATTGATTTGTGACCGTTTTGACTTGTGATCGATTTGATTTTCGGGCATATTTACAAGAGACCGTATTGATTTGTGACAGGTTTTGACATGTGACCGAATGATTTTGGGTCAGTTTGTCATGTGACCGTGTTGATTAGTGACCGTTTTCACATGTGTTTGATTTGTGACCGTTTTGACTTGTGATCGAATTGATTTTCGGGCATTATGACAAGAGACCGTATTGAGTTTTGACCATTTGGACTTGTGACCGAAATATTTTGGGTCATTTTGACAAGCGACCGTATTGTTTTGTGACCGTTTTAATTTGTTACCGAAATGATTTGTAGCCATTTTGCCAAGTGACCGCATTGATTAGTGACCGTTTTGACTTGTGACCGAATTGATATTGGGCCATTTTGGCAATAGACAGTAATGACACTCTTGTCATTACGGTATTGTTTTGTGACCGTTTTAACTTGTGAGCGAAATAAATTGGAGGCATTTTGACAAGTGACCGTTTTGACTTGTGACCGTTTTGACTTCTGATCGAATTGATTTTCGGTCATTATGACAAGATACCGTATTGATTAGTGACCGTTTTGACTTGTGACCAAATTGATTTAGGTCCTTTTTCACACATAACCGTATTGATTAGTGACCGTTTTGACTTGTGACCGAAATGATTTTGGGCCATTTTGACAAGTGACCGTATTAATTTTGACCGTTTTGACTTGTGACATAATTGACTTATGGGCTTTTTCATAAGTGACCATATTGATCAGTGACCGTTTTGACTTGTGACCAATTCGATTTAGGGCCTTTTTCACAAGTGACCTTATTGTTTTACGACTGTTTTGACTTGTGACCTAAATGATTTTGGGACGTAATGACAAGAGACGGTAATGCTTAGTGACCGTTTTTGCTTGTGACAGAATTGATTTTGGGCCATTTTCACAAGTGACTGCATTGTTTTGTGACCGTTATGACTTTGGAACGATCTAATATGTGGCCTTTTTCTTAAGCGACCGTATTGTTTTGTGACCGTTTTGAATCGAATTGATTTTCGGGTATTATGACAAGACAATGCATTGATTTGTGACCGTTTTGACTTCAGACCGGATTATATTGGGTTCTTTTGACAAGTGACCGTATTGATTAGTGACCGTTTTAATCTGAGTCCAAATTGATTTGGGGCCATTTTGACAAGTGACCGTATTGATTAGTGACCGTTTTGAATTATGACTGAATTGATTTGGAGCCATTTTGACAAGTGAACGTATTGTTTTGTGACCGTTTTGACTTGTTACCGAATTGATTTGTATCCATTTTGACAAGTGACAGAATTGATTAGTTGCCGTTTTGACTTGTGTCAGAATTAATTAAGGGGCTTTTTCACAAGTGACCGATCAGTGACCGTTTTGACTTGCGATCGAATTGATTTGGGGCCATTTTGACAACAGACAGTATTGATATGTGATCGTTTTAACTTGCGATCGAATTGATTTTGGGCCATTTTGACACAGACCGTATTGATTAATAACCGTTTTGATTTCTGACCCATTGATTTTCGGCCATTTTGAGACCGCTTTGACTTGCGATCGAATTTGTTTAGGGCCATTTTGACAAGAGACTGTATTAATAAGTGATCGTTTTAACTTGCGACCGAATGAATTTTGGGCCATTTTGACAAGAGACCGTAACGGTTAAGGACCGTTTCGTCTTGTGACCTAATTGATTTTGGGCCATTATGACAAGAGGCCGTATTGATAAGTGATCTTTGGACTTTGGCCAAATTGATTTGGGGCTTTTTTGACAAGTAACCGTATTGTTTTGTGACCGTTTTGACTTGTGATCCAATTGATTTTGGGCCATTTTGACAAGAGACCGTATTGATTAGTGACCGTTTTGGCTTTGGAACGAATTGATTTGGGGCCGTTTTGACAAGTGACAGAATTGATTTAGGGGCTTTTTCACAAGTGCCAGTATTGATCAGTGACCGTTATGGCTTGTGACCGATTTGATTGAGGGGCCATTTTGACAAGTGACCGTATTGTTTAGTGACCGTTTTGACTTGTGACAGAATTGACTTATGGGCTTTTTTCACAAGCGACCTTTTTGACTTGTGACCGATTTAATTTGGGGACTTTCGAACAAGTGACCGTATTGTTTTGCGACCATTTTGACTTGTATCCGAATTGATATGGAGCCATTGTGACACGCGACAGTATTGATTAGTGACCGTTTTCATATGTGATCGAATTGATTTGGGGCTATTTTGATAAGTGAACGTAATGATTTGGGGCCTTTTTCACAAAAGACCGTATTGATTTGTGACCGTTTTTGACTTGTGATCGATTTGATTTTCGGGCATTTTTACAAGAGACCGTATTAATTTGTTACAGGTTTTGACTTGTGACCGAATGATTTTGGGTCAGTTTGTCATGTGACCGTGTTGATTAGAGATCGTTTTCACATGTGATTGATTTGTGACCGTTTTGACTTGTGGTCGAATTGATTTTCGGGCATTATGACAAGAGACCGTATTGAGTTTTGACCATTTGGACTTGTGACCGAATGATTTTGGGTCATTTTGACAAGTGACCGTATTGATTAGTGACCGTTTCGACTTTTAACCAAATTGATTTGGGTCTATTTCACAAGTGACCGTATTGTTTTGTGACCGTTTTGAATTGGGACTGAATTGATTTGGGGCTTTTTCTCAATTGAACGTTTTGTTTTATGACCGTTTTGACTTGTGATCGAATTGATTTTCGGTCATTATGATAAGAGACCGTATTGATTAGTGACCGTTTTGACTTGTGACCAAATTGATTTAGGGCCTTTTTCACACATAACCGTATTGATTAGTGACCGTTTTGACTTGTGACCGAAATTATTTTAGGACATAATGACAAGAGACGGTACTGTTCAGTGATCGTTTTGACTTGTGACATAATTGATTTAGGGGCATTTTGACAAGTGACCAATACGGTCAGTGACCATTCTGACTAGTGACCGAATTGATTTTGGGCCAATTTGATTAGTGACCGTATCGAATAGTGACCGAATTGATTTGAGGCCATTTGAAAAGTGACCGTATTGATTAGTGACCGTGTTGACTTATGGCCGAATTGATTTGGGGCCATTTTGACAAGTGACCGTATTGTTTTGTGACCGTTTTCACTTGTTACCGAATTGATTTGTGGCCATTTTGACAAGAGATCGTATTGACAAGTGACCGTATAGCTTAGTGACCGAATTGATTTGGGGCCATTTTGACAAGTGACAGTATTGATTAGTGACCGTTTTGACCAGAGACCGAATTGATTTGGGGCCATTTTGACATTCTTTATGCATTTTACTTACAAAAATCATATTACACGACATGAATTTCATCACTGCATGATACACATGACATTAATACCAATAATTAGTAACAGTAAAAGGCAGCATTTATCTTTTTTTTTAAATGCTAACACTTAAACACAGTACGTCCGATATCGCTGGGCAGTGGCCACATTATATGTATAATAGCATGTTTAACAAGGGATATCTGTAAAGCTGATGGATGCTCCCGAATGCGCTTTGTCAAGCAATATAAATGCAATGAGAAGGGCAAATATATTAAAATGACTAAAAATCAATTGAAATGATTACTATATTTCAGAAGTCCCATAACTCCAAGAAAAATCATAGAAGAGAAACATCCTGCTAATGTGCACACCTCCTCTTGGCAAGAAGCTTCCCATGAAAGTTTACTGAAATCAGGCCAGTAGTTGCTGAGAAATAGCCCAGAGAAGAATTTATGCAGTATATACTAATTGATTAGTGACCGTTTTCACTTGTGACCAAATTGATTTAGGGCCTTTTTCACACATAACCGTATTGATTAGTGACTGTTTTGACTTGTGACCGAAATGATTTTGTGCCATTTTGACAAGTGACGTATTAATTTGTGTCCGTTTTGACTTGTGACAGAATTGACTTATGGGCTTTTTCATAAGTGACCATATTGATCAGTGACCGTTTTGACTTGTGACCAATTCGATTTAGGGCCTTTTTCACAAGTGACCTTATTGTTTTACGACAGTTTTGACTTGTGACCTAAATGATTTTGGGACGTAATGACAAGAGACGGTAATGTTTAGTGACCGTTTTTGCTTGTGACATAATTGATTTTGGGCCATTTTCACAAGTGACTGTATTGTTTTGTGACCGTTATGACTTTGGAACGAACTAATATGTGGCCTTTTTCTTAAGCGACCGTATTGTTTTGTGAACGTTTTGAATCGAATTGATTTTCGGGTATATGACAAGACAATGTGACCGTTTTGACTTCAGACCGAATTATATTGGGTTCTTTTGACAAGTGACCGTATTGATTAGTGACCGTTTTAATCTGAGACCAAATTGATTTGGGGCCATTTTGACAAGTGACCGTATTGATTAGTGACCGTTTTGAATTATGACTGAATTGATTTGGGGCCATTTTGACAAGTGAACGTATTGTTTTGTGACCGTTTGACTTGTTACCGAATTGATTTGTATCCATTATGACAAGTGACAGAATTGATTAATGGCCGTTTTGACTTGTGTCAGAATTAATTAAGGGGCTTTTTCAGAAGTGACAGATCAGTGACCGTTTTGACTTGCGATCGAATTGATTTTGGGCCATTTTGACAACAGACAGTATTGATATGTGATCGTTTTAACTTGCGATCATATTGATTTTGGGAAATTTTGACACAGACCGTATTGATTAATAACCGTTTTGACTTCTGACCCATTGATTTTCGGCCATTTTGTGACCGCTTTGACTTGCGATCGAATTTGTTTTGGGCCATTTTGACAAGAGACTGTATTAATAAGCGATCGTTTTAACTTGCGACCGAATAAATTTTGGGCCATTTTGACAAGAGACCGTAACGGTTAAGGACCGTTTCGTCTTGTGACCTAATTGATTTTGGGCCATTTTGACAAGAGGCCGTATTTGATAAGTGATCTTTGGACTTGTGGCCAAATTGATTTGGGGCCTTTTTGACTTGTGATCCAATTGATTTTGGGCCATTTTGACAAGAGACCGTATTGATTAGTGACCGTTTTGGCTTTGGAACGAATTGATTTGGGGCCGTTTTGACAAGTGGCAGAATTGATTTAGGGGCTTTTTCACAAGTGCCAGTATTGATCAGTGACCGTTATGACTTGTGACCGATTTGATTTTGGGCCATTTTGACACGTAACCGTATTGTTTAGTGACCGTTTTGACTTGTGACAGAATTGACTTATGGGCTTTTTTCACAAGCGACCGTTTTGACTTGTGACCGATTTAATTTGGGGCCTTTCTAACAAGTGACCCTATTGTTTTGCGACCGTTTTTACTTGTGACCGAAATGATTTTGGGACGTAATGACAAGAGACAGCTGTTTAGTGACCATTTTGACTGGTGACCGAATTGATTTGGGGCCATTTTGACAAGTGACAGTATTGATTAGTGACCGTTTTGACTTGTGGACTTGTGACCGAATTGATTTGGGGCCATTTTGACAAGTGAACGTATTGATTAATGGCCGTTATTACTTGTGGCCGATTGATTTGGGACCTTTTTCAGAAGTGACTGTATTCTTTTGTCACCGTTTTGACTTGGGACCGAACTGATTTGTGGCCTTTCTCACAAGTGACCGAATTGTTTTGTGACCGTTTTGACCTGTGATCGAATTGATTTTCGGGCATTATGACAGGAGCCCGTTTTGATTTGTGACCGTTTTGACTTGCGACCGAATTGATTTTGGGCCAATTTGAAAAGTGACAATATAGATTAGTGACCGTGTTGACTTGTGACCGAATTGGGGTCGTTTTACATATGACTGAATTGATTTGGGGCCATTTTGACAAGTGACCGTTTTGTTTTGTGACCGTTTGCATATGTTACCGAATTGATTTGTAGCCATTTTGCCAAGTGTCCGCATTGATTAGTGACCGTTTTGACTTGTGACCGAATTGATATTGGGCCATTTTGGCAATAGACAGTAATGACAAGAGACGGTATTGTTTAGTGACCGTTTTAACTTGTGACCGAAATAAATTGGAGGCATTTTGACAAGTGACCGTTTTGACTTGTGACCGATTTGATTTGGGGCCTTTGTCACAAGTGTCCATATTGTTTTGAGGCCATTTTGACTTGTGACCGAAATGACTTTGGAACGAAATGACAAGAGACAGCTGTTTAGTGACCATTTTGACTTGTGACCGAATTGATATGGAGCCATTTTGACAAATGACAGTATTGATTAGTGACCGTTTTGACTTGTGACCGATTTGATTTGGGGCCTTTGTCACAAGTGACCATATTGTTTTGCGACCATTTTGACTTGTGACCGAAATGACTTTGGAACGTAATGTCAAGAGACAGCTGTTTAGTGACCATTTTGACTTGTGACCGAATTGATATGGAGCCATTTTGACAAATGACAGTATTGATTAGTGACCGTTTTGACATGTGATTGAATTGATTTGGGGCTATTTTGATAAGTGAACGTAATGAATTGGGGCCTTTTTCACAAAAGACCGTATTGATTTGTGACCGTTTTGACTTGTGATCGATTTGATTTTCGGGCATTTTTACAAGAGACCGTATTGATTTGTGACAGGTTTTGACATGTGACCGAATGATTTTGGGTCAATTTGTCATATGACCGTGTTGATTAGTGACCGGTTTCACATGTGATTGCTTTGTGACCGTTTTGACTTGTGATCGAATTGATTTTCGGGCATTATGACAAGAGACCGTATTGAGTTTTGACCATTTGGACTTGTGACCGAATGATTTTGGGTCATTTTGACAAGTGACCGTATTGTTTTGTGACCGTTTTCATTTGTTACCGAAATGATTTGTAGCCATTTTGCCAAGTGACCGCATTGATTAGTGACCGTTTTGACTTGTGACCGAATTGATATTGGGCCATTTTGGCAATAGACAGTAATGACAAGAGACGGTATTGTTTAGTGACCGTTTTAACTTGTGACCGAAATAAATTGGAGGCATTTTGACAAGTGACCGTTTTGACTTGTGACCGTTTTGACTTGTGATCGAATTGATTTTCGGTCATTATGACAAGATACCGTATTGATTAGTGACCGTTTTGACTTGTGACCAAATTGATTTAGGGCCTTTTTCACACATAACCGTATTGATTAGTGACCGTTTTGACTTGTGACCGAAATTATTTTGGGACATTTTGAAAAGTGACCGTATTAATTTGTGACCGTTTTTACTTGTGACAGAATTAACTTATGGGCTTTTACATAAGTGACCATATTGATCAGTGACCGTTTTGACTTGTGACCAATTCGATTTAGGGCCTTTTTCACAAGTGACCTTATTGTTTTACGACTGTTTTGACTTGTGACCTAAATGATTTTGGGACGTAATGACAAGAGACGGTAATGTTTAGTGACCGTTTTTGCTTGTGACAGAATTGATTTTGGGCCATTTTCACAAGTGACTGTATTGTTTTGTGACCGTTATGACTTTGGAACGAACTAATATGTGGCCTTTTTCTTAAGCGACCGTATTGTTTTGTGACCGCTTTGAATCGAATTGATTTTCGGGTATTATGACAAGACAATGCATTGATTTGTGACCGTTTTGACTTCAGACCGAATTATATTGGGTTCTTTTGACAAGTGACCGTATTGATTAGTGACCGTTTTAATCTGAGACCAAATTGATTTGGGGCCATTTTGACAAGTGACCGTATTGATTAGTGACCGTTTTGAATTATGACTGAATTGATTTGGGGCCATTTTGACAAGTGAACGTATTGTTTTGTGACCGTTTTGACTTGTTACCGAATTGATTTGTATCCATTTTGACAAGTGACAGAATTGATTAGTGGCCGTTTTGACTAGTGTCAGAATTTATTAAGGGGCTTTTTCACAAGTGACCGATCAGTGACCGTTTTGACTTGCGATCGAATTGATTTTGGGCCATTTTGACAACAGACAGTATTGATATGTGATCGTTTTAACATGCGATCGAATTGATTTTGGGAAATTTTGACACAGACCGTATTGATTAATAACCGTTTTGACTCTTGACCCATTGATTTTCGGCTATTTTGTGACCGCTTTGACTTGCGATCGAATTTGTTTTGGGCCATTTTGACAAGAGACTGTATTAATAAGTGATCGTTTTAACTTGCGACCGAATGAATTTTGGGCCATTTTGACAAGAGACCGTAACGGTTAAGGACCGTTTCGTCTTGTGACCTAATTGATTTTGGGCCATTTTGACAAGAGGCGGTATTGATAAGTGATCTTTGGACTTGTGGCCAAATTGATTTGGGGCCTTTTTGACAAGTAACCGGATTGTTTTGTGACCCTTCGACTTGTGATCCAATTGCTTTTGGGCCATTTTGACAAGAGACCGTATTGATTAGTGACCGTTTTGGCTTTGGAACGAATTGATTTGGGGCCGTTTTGACAAGTGACAGAATTGATTTAGGGGCTTTTTCACAAGTGCCAGTATTGATCAGTGACCGTTATGACTTGTGACCGATTTGATTTTGGGCCATTTTGACAAGTGACCGTATTGTTTAGTGACCGTTTTGACTTGTGACAGAATTGACTTATGGTCTTTTTTCACAAGCGACCGTTTTGACTTGTGACCGATTTAATTTGGGGCCTTACTAACAAGTGACCGTATTGTTTTGCGACCGTTTTTACTTGTGACCTAAATGATTTTGGGACATAATGACAAGAGACAGCTGTTTAGTAACCATTTTGACTGGTGACCGAATTGATTTGGGGCCATTTTGACAAGTGACAGTATTGATTAGTGACCGTTTTGACTTGTGGACTTGTGACCGAATTGATTTGGGGCCATTTTGACAAGTGAACGTATTGATTAATGGCCGTTATTACTTGTGGCCGATTGATTTGGGGCCTTTTTCAGAAGTGACTGTATTCTTTTGTCACCGTTTTGACTTGGGACCGAACTGATTTGTGTCCTTTTTCACAAGTGACCGAATTGTTTTGTGACCGTTTTGACCTGTGATCGAATTGATTTTCGGGCATTATGACAGGAGCCCGTTTTGATTTGTGACCGTTTTGACTTGCGACCGAATTGATTTTGGGCCAATTTGAAAAGTGACAATATAGATTAGCGACCGTGTTGACTTGTGACCGAATTGGGGTCGTTTTACTTATGACTGAATTGATTTGGGGCCATTTTGACAAGTGACCGTTTTGTTTTGTGACCGTTTGCATATGTTACCGAATTGATTTGTAGCCATTTTGCCAAGTGACCGCATTGATTAGTGACCGTTTTGACTTGTGACCGAATTGATAAATGGCCATTTTGGCAATAGACAGTAATGACAAGAGACGGCATTGTTTAGTGACCGTTTTAACTTGTGACCGAAATAAATTGGAGGCATTTTGACAAGTGACCGTTTTGACTTGTGACCGATTTGATTTGGGGCCTTTGTCACAAGTGACCATATTGTTTTGTGACCATTTTGACTTGTATCCGAATTGATATGGAGCCATTTTGACACGCGACAGAATTGATTAGTGACCGTTTTGATATGTGATCGAATTGATTTGGGGCTATTTTGATAAGTGAACGTAATGATTTGGGGCCATTTTCACAAAAGACCGTATTGATTTGTGACCGTTTAGACTTGTGATCGATTTGATTTTCGGGCATTTTTACAAGAGGCCGTATTAATTTGTTACAGGTTTTGACTTGTGACCGAATGATTTTGGGTCAGTTTGTCATGTGACCGTGTTGATTAGTGACCGTTTTCACATGTGATTGATTTGTGACCGTTTTGACTTGTGGTCGAATTGATTTTCGGGCATTATGACAAGATACCGTATTGATTAGTGACCGTTTTGACTTGTGACCAAATTGATTTACGACCTTTTTCACACATAACCGTATTGATTAGTGACCGTTTTGACTTGTGACCGAAATGATTTTGGGCCATTTTGACAAGTGACCGTATTAATTTGTGTCCGTTTTGACTTGTGACAGAATTGACTTATGGGCTTTTTCATAAGTGACCATATTGATCAGTGACCGTTTTGACTTGTGACCAATTCGATTTAGGGCCTTTTTCACAAGTGACCTTATTGTTTTATGACTGTTTTGACTTGTGACCTAAATGATTTTGGGACGTAATGACAAGAGACGGTAATGTTTAGTGACCGTTTTTGCTTGTGACAGAATTGATTTTGGGCCATTTTCACAAGTGACTGTATTGTTTTGTGACCGTTATGACTTTGGAACGAACTAATATGTGGCCTTTTTCTTAAGCGACCGTATTGTTTTGTGACCGTTTTGAATCGAATTGATTTTCGGGTATTATGACAAGACAATGCATTGATTTGCGACCGTTTTGACTTCAGACCGAATTATATTGGGTTCTTTTGACAAGTGACCGTATTGATTAGTGACCGTTTTAATCTGAGACCAAATTGATTTGGGGCCATTTTGACAAGTGACCGTATTGATTAGTGACCGTTTTGAATTATGACTGAATTGATTTGGGGCCATTTTGACAAGTGAACGTATTGTTTTGTGACCGTTTGACTTGTTACCGAATTGATTTGTATCCATTATGACAAGTGACAGAATTGATTAGTGGCCGTTTTGACTTGTGTCAGAATTAATTAAGGGGCTTTTTCAGAAGTGACAGATCAGTGACCGTTTTGACTTGCGATCGAATTGATTTTGGGCCATTTTGACAACAGACAATATTGATATGTGATCGTTTTAACATGCGATCGAATTGATTTTGGGAAATTTTGACACAGACCGTATTGATTAATAACCGTTTTGACTTCTGACCCATTGATTTTCGGCCATTTTGTGACCGCTTTGACTTGCGATCGAATTTGTTTTGGGCCATTTTGACAAGAGACCGTAACGGTTAAGGACCGTTTCGTCTTGTGACCTAATTGATTTTGGGCCATTTTGACAAGAGGCCGTATTGATAAGTGATCTTTGGACTTGTGGCCAAATTGATTTGGGGCCTTTTGACAAGTAACCGTATTGTTTTGTGACCGTTTTGACTTGTGATCCAATTGATTTTGGGCCATTTTGACAAGAGGCCGTATTGATTAGTGACCGTTTTGGCTTTGGAACGAATTGATTTGGGGCCGTTTTGACAAGTGACAGAATTGATTTAAGGGCTTTTTCACAAGTGCCAGTATTGATCAGTGACCGTTATGACTTGTGACCGATTTGATTTTGGGCCATTTTGACAAGTGACCGTATTGTTAGTGACCGTTTTGACTTGTGACAGAATTGACTTATGGGCTTTTTACACAAGCGAGCGTTTTGACTTGTGAATGATTTAATTTGGGGCCTTTCTAACAAGTGACCGTATTGTTTTGCGACCGTTTTTACTTGTGATCGAAATGATTTTGGGACGTAATGACAAGAGACAGCTGTTTAGTGACCATTTTGACTGGTGACCGAATTGATTTGGGGCCATTTTGACAAGTGACAGTATTGATTAGTGACCGTTTTGACTTGTGGACTTGTGACCGAATTGATTTGGGGCCATTTTGACAAGTGAACGTATTGATTAATGGCCGTTATTACTTGTGGCCGAATTGATTTGGGGCCTTTTTCAGAAGTGACTGTATTCTTTTGTCACCGTTTTGACTTGGGACCGAACTGATTTGTGGCCTTTTTCACAAGTGACCGAATTGTTTTGTGACCGTTTTGACCTGTGATCGAATTTATTTTCGGGCATTATGACTGGAGCCCGTTTTGATTTGTGACCGTTTTGACTTGTGACCGAATTGATTTTGGGCCAATTTGAAAAGTGACAATATAGATTAGTGACCGTGTTGACTTGTGACCGAATTGGGGTCGTTTAACTTATGACTGAATTGATTTGGGGCCATTTTGACAAGTGACCGTTTTGTTTTGTGAACGTTTGCATATGTTACCGAATTGATTTGTAGCCATTTTGCCAAGTGACCGCATTGATTAGTGACCGTTTTGACTTGTGACCGAATTGATATTGGGCCATTTTGGCAATAGACAGTAATGACAAGAGACGGTATTGTTTAGTGACCGTTTTAACTTGTGACCGAAATAAATTGGAGGCATTTTGACAAGTGACCGTTTTGACTAGTGACCGATTTGATTTGGGGCCTTTGTCACAAGTGACCATATTGTTTTGCGACCATTTTGACTTGTGGCCGAAATGACTTTGGAACGTAATGACAAGAGACAGCTGTTTAGTGACCATTTTGACTTGTGACCGAATTGATATGGAGCCATTTTGACAAATGACAGTATTGATTAGTGACCGTTTTGACATGTGATTGAATTGATTTGGGGCTATTTTGATAAGTGAACGTAATGAATTGGGGCCTTTTTCACAAAAGACCGTATTGATTTGTGACCGTTTTGACTTGTGATCGATTTGATTTTCGGGCATTTTTACAAGAGACCGTATTGATTTGTGACAGGTTTTGACATGTGACCGAATGATTTTGGGTCAGTTTGTCATGTGACCGTGTTGATTAGTGACCGTTTTCACATGTGATTGATTTGTGACCGTTTTGACTTGTGATCGAATTGATTTTCGGGCATTATGACAAGAGACCGTATTGAGTTTTGACCATTTGGACTTGTGACCGAATGATTTTGGGTCATTTTGACAAGTGACCGTATCGTTTTGTGACCGTTTTCATTTGTTACGAAATGATTTGTAGACATTATGCCAAGTGACCGCATTGATTAGTGGCCGTTTTGACTTGTGACCGAATTGATATTGGGCCATTTTGGCAATAGACGGTAATGACAAGAGACGGTATTGTTTAGTGACCGTTTTAACTTGTGACCGAAATAAATTGGAGGCATTTTGACAAGTGACCGTTTTGACTTCTGACCGTTTTAACTTGTGATCGAATTGATTTTCGGTCATTATGACAAGATACCGTATTGATTGGTGACCGTTTTGACTTGTGACCAAATTGATTTAGGGCCTTTTTCACACATAACCGTATTGATTAGTGACTGTTTTGACTTGTGACCGAAATGATTTTGGGCCATTTTGACAAGTGACGTATTAATTTGTGTCCGTTTTGACTTGTGACAGAATTGACTTATGGGCTTTTTCATAAGTGACCATATTGATCAGTGACCGTTTTGACTTGTGACCAATTCGATTTAGGGCCTTTTTCACAAGTGACCTTATTGTTTTACGACTGTTTTGACTTGTGACCTAAATGATTTTGGGACGTAATGACAAGAGACGGTAATGTTTAGTGACCGTTTTTGCTTGTGACATAATTGATTTTGGGCCATTTTCACAAGTGACTGTATTGTTTTGTGACCGTTATGACTTTGGAACGAACTAATATGTGGCCTTTTTCTTAAGCGACCGTATTGTTTTGTGAACGCTTTGAATCGAATTGATTTTCGGGTATATGACAAGACAATACATTGATTTGTGACCGTTTTGACTTCAGACCGAATTATATTGGGTTCTTTTGACAAGTGACCGTATTGATTAGTGACCGTTTTAATCTGAGACCAAATTGATTTGGGGCCATTTTGACAAGTGACCGTATTGATTAGTGACCGTTTTGAATTATGACTGAATTGATTTGGGGCCATTTTGACAAGTGAACGTATTGTTTTGTGACCGTTTGACTTGTTACCGAATTGATTTGTATCCATTATGACAAGTGACAGAATTGATTAGTGGCCGTTTTGACTTGTGTCAGAATTAATTAAGGGGCTTTTTCAGAAGTGACAGATCAGTGACCGTTTTGACTTGCGATCGAATTGATTTTGGGCCATTTTGACAACAGACAGTATTGATATGTGATCGTTTTAACTCGCGATCATATTGATTTTGGGAAATTTTGACACAGACCGTATTGATTAATAACCGTTTTGACTTCTGACCCATTGATTTTCGGCCATTTTGTGACCGCTTTGACTTGCGATCGAATTTGTTTTGGGCCATTTTGACAAGAGACTGTATTAATAAGCGATCGTTTTAACTTGCGACCGAATGAATTTTGGGCCATTTTGACAAGAGACCGTAACGGTTAAGGACCGTTTCGTCTTGTGACCTAATTGATTTTGGGCCATTTTGACAAGAGGCCGTATTGATAAGTGATCTTTGGACTTGTGGCCAAATTGATTTGGGGCCTTTTTGACTTGTGATCCAATTGATTTTGGGCCATTTTGACAAGAGACCGTATTGATTAGTGACCGTTTTGGCTTTGGAACGAATTGATTTGGGGCCGTTTTGACAAGTGACAGAATTGATTTAGGGGCTTTTTCACAAGTGCCAGTATTGATCAGTGACCGTTATGACTTGTGACCGATTTGATTTTGGGCCATTTTGACAAGTGACCGTATTGTTTAGTGACCGTTTTGACTTGTGACAGAATTGACTTATGGGCTTTTTTCACAAGCGACCGTTTTGACTTGTGACCGATTTAATTTGGGGCCTTTCTAACAAGTGACCGTATTGTTTTGCGACCGTTTTTACTTGTGACCGAAATGATTTTGGGACGTAATGACAAGAGACAGCTGTTTAGTGACCATTTTGACTGGTGACCGAATTGATTTGGGGCCATTTTGACAAGTGACAGTATTGATTAGTGACCGTTTTGACTTGTTGACTTGTGACCGAATTGATTTGGGGCCATTTTGACAAGTGAACGTATTGATTAATAGCCGTTATTACTTGTGGCCGAATTGATTTGGGGCCTTTTTCAGAAGTGACTGTATTCTTTTTTCACCGTTTTGACTTGGGACCGAACTGATTTGTGGCCTTTTTCACAAGTGACCGAATTGTTTTGTGACCGTTTTGACCTGTGATCGAATTTATTTTCGGGCATTATGACAGGAGCCCGTTTTGATTTGTGACCGTTTTGATTGCGACCGAATTGATTTTGGGCCAATTTGAAAAGTGACAATATAGATTAGTGACCGTGTTGACTTGTTACCGAATTGGGGTCGTTTTACTTATGACTGAATTGATTTGGGGCCATTTTGACAAGTGACCGTTTTGTTTTGTGACCGTTTGCATATGTTACCGAATTGATTTGTAGCCATTTTGCCAAGTGACCGCATTGATTAGTGACCGTTTTGACTTGTGACCGAATTGATATTGGGCCATTTTGGCAATAGACAGTAATGACAAGAGACGGAATTGTTTAGTGAACGTTTTAACTTGTGACCGAAATAAATTGGAGGCATTTTGACAAGTGACCGTTTTGACTTGTGACCGATTTGATTTGGGGCCTATGTCACAAGTGACCATATTGTTTTGCGACCATTTTGACTTGTGACCGAAATGACTTTGGAACGTAATGACAAGAGACAGCTGTTTAGTGACCATTTTGACTTGTGACCGAATTGATATGGAGCCATTTTGACAAATGACAGTATTGATTAGTGACCGTTTTGACTTGTGATTGAATTGATTTGGGGCTATTTTGATAAGTGAACGTAATGAATTGGGGCCTTTTTCACAAAAGACCGTATTGATTTGTGACCGTTTTGACTTGTGATCGATTTGATTTTCGGGCATTTTTACAAGAGACCGTATTGATTTGTGCCAGGTTTTGACATGTGACCGAATGATTTTGGGTCAGTTTGTCATGTGACCGTGTTGATTAGTGACCGTTTTCACATGTGATTGATTTGTGACCGTTTTGACTTGTGATCGAATTGATTTTCGGGCATTATGACAAGAGACCGTATTGAGTTTTGACCATTTGGACTTGTGACCGAATGATTTTGGGTCATTTTGACAAGTGACCGTATTGTTTTGTGACCGTTTTCATTTGTTACGAAATGATTTGTAGCCATTATGCCAAGTGACCGCATTGATTAGTGGCCGTTTTGACTTGTGACCGAATTGATATTGGGCCATTTTGGCAATAGACAGTAATGACAAGAGACGGTATTGTTTAGTGACCGTTTTAACATGTGACCGAAATAAATTGGAGGCATTTTGACAAGTGACCGTTTTGACTTGTGACCGTTTTAACTTGTGATCGAATTGATTTTCGGTCATTATGACAAGATACCGTATTGATTAGTGACCGTTTTGACTTGTGACCAAATTGATTTAGGGCCTTTTTCACACATAACCGTATTGATTTGTGACCGTTTTGACTTGTGACCGAAATGATTTTGGGCCATTTTGACAAGTGACCGTATTAATTTGTGACCGTTTTGACTTGTGACAGAATTGACTTATGGGCTTTTTCATAAGTGACCATATTGATCAGTGACCGTTTTGACTTGTGACCAATTCGATTTAGGGCCTTTTTCACAAGTGACATTATTGTTTTACGACTGTTTTGACTTGTGACCTAAATGATTTTGGGACGTAATGACAAGAGACGGTAATGTTTAGTGACCGTTATTGCTTGTGACAGAATTGATTTTGGGCCATTTTCACAAGTGACTGTATTGTTTTGTGACCGTTATGACTTTGGAACGAACTAATATGTGGCCTTTTTCTTAAGCGACCGTATTGTTTTGTGATCGTTTTGAATCGAATTGATTTTCGGGTATTATGACAAGACAATGCATTGATTTGTGACCGTTTTGACTTCAGACCGAATTATATTGGGTTCTTTTGACAAGTGACCGTATTGATTAGTGACCGTTTTAATCTGAGACCAAATTGATTTGGGGCCATTTTGACAAGTGACCGTATTGATTAGTGACCGTTTTGAATTATGACTGAATTGATTTGGGGCCATTTTGACAAGTGAACGTATTGTTTTGTGACCGTTTTGACTTGTTACCGAATTGATTTGTATCCATTTTGACAAGTGACAGAATTGATTAGTGGCCGATTTGACTTGTGTCAGAATTAATTAAGGGGCTTTTTCACAAGTGACCGATCAGTGACCGTTTTGACTTGCGATCGAATTGATTTTGGGCCATTTTGACAACAGACAGTATTGATATGTGATCGTTTTATCTTGCGATCGAATTGATTTTGGGCCATTTTGACACAGACCGTATTGATTAATAACCGTTTTGACTTCTGACCCATTGATTTTCGGCCATTTTGTGACCGCTTTGACTTGCGATCGAATTTGTTTTGGGCCATTTTGACAAGAGACTGTATTAATAAGTGATCGTTTTAACTTGCGACCTAATGAATTTTGGGCCATTTTGACAAGAGACCGTAACGGTTAAAGACCGTTTCGTCTTGTGACCTAATTGATTTTGGGCCATTTTGACAAGAGGCCGTATTGATAAGTGATCTTTGGACTTGTGGCCAAATTGATTTGGGGCCTTTTTGACAAGTAACCGTATTGTTTTGTGACCGTTTTGACTTGTGATCCAATTGATTTTGGGCCATTTTGACAAGAGACCGTATTGATTAGTGACCGTTTTGGCTTTGGAACGAATTGATTTGGGGCCGTTTTGACAAGTGACAGAATTGATTTAGGGGGTTTTTCACAAGTGCCAGTATTGATCAGTGACCGTTATGACTTGTGACCGATTTGATTTTGGGCCATTTTGACAAGTGACCGTATTGTTTAGTGACCGTTTTGACTTGTGACAGAATTGACTTATGGGCTTTTTTCACAAGCGACCGTTCTGACTTGTGACCGATTTAATTTGGGGCCTTTCTAACAAGTGACCGTATTGTTTTGCGACCGTTTTTACTTGTGACCGAAATGATTTTGGGACGTAATGACAAGAGACAGTTTGTTTAGTGACCATTTTGACTGGTGACCGAATTGATTTGGGGCCATTTTGACAAGTGACAGTATTGATTAGTGACCGTTTTGACTTGTGGACTTGTGACCGAATTGATTTGTGGCCATTTTGACAAGTGAACGTATTGATTAATGGCCGTTATTACTTGTGGCCGAAATTGATTTGGGGCCTTTTTCAGAAGTGACTGTATTCTTTTGTCACCGTTTTGACTTGGGTCCGAACTGATTTGTGGCCTTTTTCACAAGTGACCGAATTGTTTTGTGACCGTTTTGACCTGTGATCGAATTGATTTTCGGGCATTATGACAGGAGCCCGTTTTGATTTGTGACACTTTTGACTTGCTACCGAATTGATTTTGGGCCAATTTGAAAAGTGACAATATAGATTAGTGACCGTGTTGACTTGTGACCGAATTGGGGTCGTTTTACTAATGACTGAATTGATTTGGGGCCATTATGACAAGTGACCGTTTTGTTTTGTGACCGTTTGCATATGTTACCGAATTGATTTTTAGCCATTTTGCCAAGTGACCGCATTGATTAGTGACCGTTTTGACTTTTGACCGAATTGATATAGGGCCATTTTGGCAATAGACAGTAATGACAAGAGACGGTATTGTTTAGTGACCGTTTAAACTTGTGACCGAAATAAATTGGAGGCATTTTGTCAAGTGACCGTTTTGACTTGTGACCGTTTTGACTTGAGATCGAATTGATTTTCGGTCATTATGACAAGATACCGTATTGATTAGTGACCGTTTTGACTTGTGACCAAATTGATTTAGGGACTTTTTCACACAACCGTATTGATTAGTGACCGTTTTGACTTGTGACCGAAATGATTTTGGGACCTAATGGCAAGAGACGGTAATGTTTAGTGACCGTTTTTGCTTGTGACAGAATTGATTTTGGGCCATTTTCACAAGTGACTGTATTGTTTTGTGACCGTTATGACTTTGGAATGAACTAATATGTGGCCTTTTTCTTAAGCGACCGTATTGTTTTGTGACCGTTTTGAATCGATTTGATTTTCGGGTATTATGACAAGACAATGGATTGATTGGTGACCGTTTTGACTTCAGACCGAATTATATTGGGTTCTGTTGACAAGTGACCGTATTGATTAGTGACCGTTTTAATCTGAGACCAAATTGATTTGGGGCCATTTTGACAAGTGACCGTATTGATTAGTGACCGTTTTGAAATATGACTGAATTGATTTGGGGCCATTTTGACAAGTGAACGTATTGTTTTGTGACCGTTTTGACTTGTTACCGATTTGATTTGTATCCATTTTGACAAGTGACAGAATTGACTAGTGGCCGTTTTGACTTAATTAAGGGGCTTTTTCACAAGTGACCGATCAGTGACCGTTTTGACTTGCGATCGAATTGATTTTGGGCCATTTTGACAACAGACAGTATTGATATGTGATCGTTTTAACTTGCGAATGAATTGATTTTGGGCCATTTTGACACAGACCGTATTGATTAATAACCGTTTTGACTTCTGACCCATTGATTTTCGGCCATTTTGTTGTAGCTTTGACTTGCGATCGAACTTGTTTAGGGCCATTTTGACAAGAGACTGTATTAATAAGTGATCGTTTTAACTTGCGACCGAATGAATTTTGGGCCATTTTGACAAGAGACCGTAACGGTTAAGGACCGTTTCGTCTTGTGACCTAATTGATGTTGGGCCATATTGACAAGAGGCCGTATTGATAAGTGATCTTTGGACTTGTGGCCAAATTGATTTGGGGCCTTTTCGACAAGTAACCGTATTGTTTTGTGACCGTTTTGACTTGTGATCCAATTGATT
This sequence comes from Congeria kusceri, assembly GCA_027627225.1. NCBI lineage: Eukaryota > Metazoa > Mollusca > Bivalvia > Myida > Dreissenidae > Congeria > Congeria kusceri. The sequence goes on along the minus strand of CM051038.1, from coordinate 1,769,953 downwards.
TTGGGCCATTTTGACAAGAGACCGTATTGATTAGTGACCGTTTTGGCTTTGGAACGAATTGATTTGGGGCCGTTTTGACAAGTGACAGAATTGATTTAGGGGCTTTTTCACAAATGCCAGTATTGATCAATGACCGTTATGACTTGTGACCGATTTGATTTTGGGCCATTTTGACAAGTGACCGTATTGTTTAGTGACCGTTTTGACTTGTGACAGAATTGACTTATGGGCTTTTTTCACAAGCGACCGTTTTGACTTGTGACCGATTTAATTTGGGGCCTTTCTAACAAGTGACCGTATTGTTTTGCGACCGTTTTTACTTGTGACCGAAATGATTTTGGGACGTAATGACAAGAGTCAGCTGTTTAGTGACCATTTTGACTGGTGACCGAAATGATTTGGGGCCATTTTGACAAGTGACAGTATTGATTAGTGACCGTTTTGACTTGTGGACTTGTGACCGAATTGATTTGGGCCATTTTGACAAGTGAACGTATTGATTAATGGCCAACTTACTTGTGGCCGAATTGATTTGGGTCCTTTTTCAGAAGTGACTGTATTCTATTTGTCACCGTTTTGACTTGGGACCGAACTGATTTGTGGCCTTTTTCACAATTGACCGAATTGTTTTGTGACCGTATTGACCTGTGATCGAATCTATTTTCGGGCATTATGACTGGAGCCCGTTTTGATTTGTGACCGTTTTGACTTGCGACCGAATTGATTTTGGGCCAATTTGAAAAGTGACAATATAGATTAGTGACCGTGTTGACTTGTGACCGAATTGGGGTCGTTTTACTTATGACTGAATTGATTTGGGGCCATTTTGACAAGTGACCGTTTTGTTTTGTGACCGTTTGCATATGTTACCGAATTGATTTGTAGCCATTTTGCCAAGTGTCCGCATTGATTAGTGACCGTTTTGACTTGTGACCGAATTGATATTGGGCCATTTTGGCAATAGACAGTAATGACAAGAGACGGTATTGTTTAGTGACCGTTTTAACTTGTGACCGAAATAAATTGGAGGCATTTTGAAAAGTGACCGTTTTGACTTGTGACCGATTTGATTTGGGGCCTTTGCCACAAGTGACCATATTGTTTCGCGACCATTTTGACTTGTGACCGAAATGACTTTGGAACGTAATGACAAGAGACAGCTGTTTAGTGACCATTTTGACTTGTGACCGAATTGATATGGAGCCATTTTGACAAATGACAGTATTGATTAGTGACCGTTTAGACATGTGATTGAATTGATTTGGGGGCATTTTTACAAGAGACCGTATTGATTTGTGACAGGTTTTGACATGTGACCGAATGATTTTGGGTCAGTTTGTCATGTGACCGTGTTGATTAGTGACCGTTTTCACATGTGATTGATTTGTGACCGTTTTGACTTGTGATCGAATTGATTTTCGGGCATTATGACAAGAGACCGTATTGAGTTTTGACCATTTGGACTTGTGACCGAATGATTTTGGGTCATTTTGACAAGTGACCGTATTGTTTTGTGACCGTTTTCATTTGTTACGAAATGATTTGTAGCCATTTTGCCAAGTGACCGCATTGATTAGAGGCCGTTTTGACTTGTGACCGAATTGATATTGGGCCATTTTGGCAATAAACAGTAATGACAAGAGACGGTATTGTTTAGTGACCGTTTTGACTTGTGACCGAAATAAATTGGAGGCGTTTTGACAAGTGACCGTTTTGACTTGTGACCGTTTTGACTTGTGATCGAATTGATTTTCGGCCATTATGACAAGATACCGTATTGATTAGTGACCGTTTTGACTTGTGACCAAATTGATTTAGGGCCTTTTTCACACATAACCGTATTGATTAGTGACCGTTTTGACTTGTGACCGAAATGATTTTGGGCCATTTTGACAAGTGACCGTATTAATTTGTGACCGTTTTGACTTGTGACAGAATTGACTTATGGGCTTTTTCATAAGTGACCATATTGATCAGTGACCGTTTTGACTTGTGACCAATTCGATTTAGGGCCTTTTTCACAAGTGACCTTATTGTTTTACGACTGTTTTGACTTGTGACCTAAATGATTTTGGGACGTAATGACAAGAGACGGTAATGTTAAGTGACCGTTTTTGCTTGTGACAGAATTGATTTTGGGCCATTTTCACAAGTGACTGTATTGTTTTGTGACCGTTATGACTTTGGAACGAACTAATATGTGGCCTTTTTCTTAAGCGACCGTATTGTTTTGTGATCGTTTTGAATCGAATTGATTTTCGGGTATTATGACAAGACAATGCATTGATTTGTGACCGTTTTGACTTCAGACCGAATTATATTGGGTTCTTTTGACAAGTGACCGTATTGATTAGTGACCGTTTTAATCTGAGACCAAATTGATTTGGGGCCATTTTGACAAGTGACCGTATTGATTAGTGACCGTTTTGAATTATGACTGAATTGATTTGGGGCCATTTTGACAAGTGAACGTATTGTTTTGTGACCGTTTTGACTTGTTACCGAATTGATTTGTATCCATTTTGACAAGTGACAGAATTGATTAGTGGCCGATTTGACTTGTGTCAGAATTAATTAAGGGGCTTTTTCACAAGTGACCGATCAGTGACCGTTTTGACTTGCGATCGAATTGATTTTGGGCCATTTTGACAACAGACAGTATTGATATGTGATCGTTTTAACTTGCGATCGAATTGATTTTGGGCCATTTTGACACAGACCGTATTGATTAATAACCGTTTTGACTTCTGACCCATTGATTTTCGGCCATTTTGTGACCGCTTTGACTTGCGATCGAATTTGTTTTGGGCCATTTTGACAAGAGACTGTATTAATAAGTGATCGTTTTAACTTGCGACCGAATGAATTTTGGGCCATTTTGACAAGAGACCGTAACGGTTAAGGACCGTTTCGTCTTGTGACCTAATTGATTTTTGGCCATTTTGACAAGAGGCCGTATTGATAAGTGATCTTTGGACTTGTGGCCAAATTGATTTGGGGCCTTTTTGACAAGTAACCGTATTGTTTTGTGACCGTTTTGACTTGTGATCCAATTGATTTTGGGCCATTTTGACAAGAGACCGTATTGATTAGTGACCGTTTTGGCTTTGGAACGAATTGATTTGGGGCCGTTTTGACAAGTGACAGAATTGATTTAGGGGCTTTTTCACAAGTGCCAGTATTGATCAGTGACCGTTATGACTTGTGACCGATTTGATTTTGGGCCATTTTGACAAGTGACCGTATTGTTTAGTGACCGTTTTGACTTGTGACAGAATTGACTTATGGGCTTTTTTCACAAGCGACCGTTTTGACTTGTGACCGATTTAATTTGGGGCCTTTCTAACAATTGACCGTATTGTTTTGCGACCGTTTTTACTAAAGCCAAACGGTCACAAGTAAAACAGTAAGTAAAAATACCGGTAACAAGCCATAACGGTCATATAACAAGTTTGTCACCAGTCAAAAAGGTCAAAAAACAAATCGGTTGCAAATCAAATCGGTCACTAGACATAACGGCCAGAAAAAAATGGTCTAAGTCACAACGGTCAAAAAATCTAACCGATCACAAATGGAAACGGTCATAAAACATGTTGGTCAACAGTTAAAACGGTCAAAAAACGTAACGGTCACAACTGAAAACGAAAAGGTCGAATACTAAATTTGTTGCAATTCAAAACGGTCACAGACTAAACTGTGTACAAGTCATAACGGTCACAAAGCCAATGGGTCCCAAGTCAAACAATAAGTAAACATACCCGTAAAAAGCCATAACGGTCATAAAACAAGTTGGTCCTAAGTCAAAACGGTCACACAAATAATTAGTCACAACTCAAAACGGTCACAAAACAAATCGGTCGCAAACCAAATCGGACACAATGCGAATCGGTCATAAGCCATAACGGTCATAAAAGAAATGGGCTCCATGCAAAAACGGTCTATCGGTTACAACAAAAAACGGTCACAAAATAAATAGGGTACAAGTCAAAACGGCCACAAACAAAATTGGGTACAAGTCATACGGGTCACAAAACAAATAGGGTACAAGTCAAAACGGCCACAAACAAAATTGGGTACAAGTCAAAACGGTCACAAAACAAGTCTGTTAGAGGTCAAAATAGTAAAAAACCAAACCGGTCACAACCCAAGACGGTCACAAAAATTTTGGTCAAAACGATCATTAAACAAATTAATTGCAAGTCATAACGGTCACACAGAAAATCCGTGGCAAGTCAAAACGGTCTGAAAACAAACCGATCACACCTGCAGTAACAAAGCGAACCGGTCAGATGTCAAAACGGTCAGAAAACAATCCGTTCAAAACTCATAACTGTCACTAAACAAATCGCTGGCAAATCAAATCGGACACAATGCAAATCGGTCATAAGACATAACGGTCAGGTAAAAAAATTGTCCTAAGTCAAAACTATTAGGAAACAAATCGGTCACAAGTCAAAACTTTCAAAAAACAAGTCGGTCACAAATGAAAACGGTCATAAAACAAGTTGGTCAGAAGTCAAAACGTTCAAAAACATGAGTTTATAAGCATAAGTGGTCCCAAGACAAATCGTTCACAAGTCAAAACGGTCAAAATACATAACGATCAGGAAACAAAATTGTGCAATGTCAAAATGGTCTGAATACAAATCGGTCACAAGTCAAAACGATCAAAGAACAAGCCGGTCACAACTGAAAACGAAACTGTCGCATAATATATTGGGTACAAGTCATAACGGTCACAAAGCCAATCGGTGAGAAGTCAGAAAGGTCAGAAAACATACTGACTATATCTCCGGTAAGAAAGCGAATAAAACGGTCACGAAACAAATCGGTCACAACTCAAAATGGTAAGTAAACAAATCGGTAGCAAATCAAGTCGGACACAATGCAAATCGGTCAATAGCAAATCGGTTACAATGCATATCGGTCGTACAACAAAGTGGTCCTAAGTCAAAACGGTGAAAAACAAATCGGTCACAAGTGAAAACGGTCGCATACCTAATTCGGTCAAAACGGTGTCTTACTAAACTGGGTACAAGTCATTACGCCAATGGGTCACAAGTGCAAACATACCGCTAACATCCCATAACGGTCATAAAACAAGTTGGTCCTAAGTCAAAACGGTCACGAAACAAATCGGTCACAACTCAAAATGGTCATTAAACAAATCGGTAGCAAATCAAGTCGGACACAATGCAAATCGGTCAATAGCAAATCGGTTACAATGCATATCGGTCGTACAACAAAGTGGTCCTAAGTCAAAACGGTGAAAAACAAATCGGTCACAAGCGAAAACGGTCAAAAACCAAAAGTGTTACAACTAAACACTATCATAAAACAAGTTGGTCGCAAGTCAAAATGGTCAAAAAACCAATCGTTCGTAAATCAAATCGGACACAATGCAAATCGGTCACAATACATAACGGTCATAAAAGGAAATGGGCCTTAGCAAAAACGGTCTAAAATGCAGCGCTTAAAAGTAATATTGCTTCCATGACAAATCGGACGCAAGTCAAAACGGTCACGAACTGAACTGTGTACCAGTCTTAACGGTCCCAAGCCAAACGGTCAGAAGAAAACAGTAAGTAAAAATACCGGTAACAAGCCATAACGGTCATATAACAAGTTTGTCACCAGTCAAAAAGGTCAAAAAACAAATCGGTTGCAAATCAAATCGGTCACTAGACATAACGGCCAGAAAAAAATGGTCTAAGTCACAACGGTCAAAAAATCCAACCGATCACAAATGAAAACGGTCATAAAACATGTTGGTCAACAGTTAAAACAGTCAAAAAACATAACGGTCACAACTGAAAACGAAAAGGTCGAATACTAAATTTGTTGCAATTCAAAACGGTCACAGACTAAACTGGGTACAAGTCATAACGGTCACAAAGCCAATGGGTCCCAAGTCAAACAATAAGTAAACATACCGGTAAGAAGCCATAACGGTCATAAAACAAGTTGGTCCTAAGTCAAAACGGTCACACAAACAATTGGTCACAACTCAAAACGGTCACAAAACAAATCGGTCGCAAAGCAAATCGGACACAATGCAAATCGGTCATAAGCCATAACGGTCATAAAATAAATGGGCTCCATGCAAAAACGGTCTATCGGTTACAAGAAAAAACGGTCACAAAATAAATAGCGTACAAGTCAAAACGGCCACAAACAAAATTGGGTACAAGTCAAAACGGTCACAAAACAAATAGGGTACAAGTCAAAACGGCCACAAACAAAATTGGGTACAAGTCAAAACGGTCACAAAACAAGTCTGTTACAGGTCAAAATAGTAAAAAACCAAACCGGTCACAACCCAAGACGGTCACAACAATTTTGGTCAAAACGATCATTAAACAAATTAATTGCAAGCCATAACGGTCACACAGAAAATCCGTGGCAAGTCAAAACGGTCTGAAAACAAACCGATCACATCTGCGGTAACAAAGCGAACCGGTCAGATGTCAAAACGGTCAGAAAACAATCCGTTCAAAACTCTTAACTGTCACTAAACAAATCGCTGGCAAATCAAATCGGACACAATGCAAATCGGTCATAAGACATAACGGTCAGGTAAAAAAATTGTCCTAAGTCAAAACTATTAGAAAACAAATCGGTCACAAGTCAAAACGGTCAAAAAACAAGTCGGTCACAAATGAAAACGGTCATAAAACAAGTTGGTCAGAAGTCAAAACGTTCAAAAACATGAGTTTATAAGCATAAGTGGTCCCAAGACAAATCGTTCACAAGTCAAAACGGTCAAAATACATAACGATCAGGAAACAAAATTGTGCAATGTCAAAATGGTCTGAATACAAATCGGTCACAAGTCAAAACGGTCAAAGAACAAGCCGGTCACAACTGAAAACGAAACTGTCGCATAATAAATTGGGTACAAGTCATAACGGTCACAAAGCCCAATCGGTGAGAAGTCAGAAAGGTCAGAAAACAAACCGACTATATCTCCGGTAAGAAAGCGAATCGGTCAGAAGTCCAAACGGTCAGAAAACAATCCGGTCGGAACTCTAAACGGTCACATAACAAATCGCGTGCTAAACAAATCGGATTCAAAGCAAATCGGATACAAAACATAACGTCAGGAAACATATTCGTTCTAAGTCACAACGGTCAAAAACAAAACCGATCACAACTGAAAATGGTGATAAAACATGTTGGTCACAAGTCAAAACGGTCAAAATCAAATAGTTTATGAGTAATAGTGGTCATAACACACAAATTGGTCACAAGTGAAAACGGTCGCATACCTAATTCGGTAAAAAACGTTGTCTAACTAAACTGGGTACAAGTCATTACGCCTATGGGTCACAAGTGCAAACATACCGCTAACATCCCATAACGGTCATAAAACAAGTTGGTCCTAAGTCAAAACGGTCACGAAACAAATCGGTCACAACTCAAAATGGTAAGTAAACAAATCGGTAGCAAATCAAGTCGGACACAATGCAAATCGGTCAATAGCATATCGGTTACAAGGCATATCGGTCGTACAACAAAGTGGTCCTAAGTCAAAACGGTGAAAAACAAATCGGTCACAAGTGAAAACGGTCGCATACCTAATTCGGTCAAAACGGTTTCTTACTAAACTGGGTACAAGTCATTACGCCAATGGGTCACAAGTGCAAACATACCGCTAACATCCCATAACGGTCATAAAACAAGTTGGTCCTAAGTCAAAACGGTCACGAAACAAATCGGTCACAACTCAAAATGGTCATTAAACAAATCGGTAGCAAATCAAGTCGGACACAATGCAAATCGGTCAATAGCAAATCGGTTACAATGCATATCGGTCGTACAACAAAGTGGTCCTAAGTCAAAACGGTGAAAAACAAATCGGTCACAAGCGAAAACGGTCAAAAACCAAAACTGTTACAACTAAACACTATCATAAAACAAGTTGGTCGCAAGTCAAAATGGTCAAAAAACCAATCGTTCGTAAATCAAATCGGACACAATGCAAATCGGTGACAATACATAACGGTTATAAAAGGAAATGGGCCTTAGCAAAAACGGTCTAAAATGCAGCGCTTAAAAGTAATATTGCTTCCATGACAAATCGGACGCAAGTCAAAACGGTCACGAACTGAATTGGGTGCAAGTGAAAACGGTACAAACTGAACTGTGTACAAGTCTTAACGGTCCCAAAGCCAAACGGTCACAAGTAAAACAGTAAGTAAAAATACCGGTAACAAGCCATAACGGTCATATAACAAGTATGTCACCAGTCAAAAAGGTCAAAAAACAAATCGGTTGCAAATGAAATCGGTCACTAGACATAACGGCCAGAAAAAAATGGTCTAAGTCACAACGGTCAAAAGATCTAACCGATCACAAATGAAAACGGTCATAAAACATGTTGGTCAACAGTTAAAACGGTCAAAAAACGTAACGGTCACAACTGAAAACGAAAAGGTCGAATACTAAATTTGTTGCAATTCAAAACGGTCACAGACTAAACTGGGTACAAGTCATAACGGTCACAAAGCCAATGGGTCCCAAGTCAAACAATAAGTAAACATACCGGTAAGAAGCCATAACGGTCATAAAACAAGTTGGTCCTAAGTGAAAACGGTCACACAAACAATTGGTCACAACTCAAAACGGTCACAAAACAAATCGGTCGCAAAGCAAATCGGACACAATGCAAATCGGTCATAAGCCATAACGGTCATAAAAGAAATGGGCTCCATGCAAAAACGGTCTATCGGTTACAAGAAAAAACGGTCACAAAATAAATAGGGCACAAGTCAAAACGGCCACAAGCAAAATTGGGTACAAGTCAAAACGGTCACAAAACAAATAGGGTACAAGTCAAAACGGCCACAAACAAAATTGGGTACAAGTCAAAACGGTCACAAAACAAGTCTGTTACAGGTCAAAATAGTAAAAAACCAAACCGGTCACAACCCAAGACGGTCTCAAAAATTAAAACGATCATTAAACAAATTAATTGCAAGTCATAACGGTCACACAGAAAATCCGTGGCAAGTCAAAACGGTCTGAAAACAAACCGATCACATCTGCGGTAACAAAGCGAACCGGTCAGATGTCAAAACGGTCAGAAAACAATCCGTTCAAAACTCTTAACTGTCACTAAACAAATCGCTGGCAAATCAAATCGGACACAATGCAAATCGGTCATAAGACATAACGGTCAGGTAAAAAAATTGTCCTAAGTCAAAACTATTAGAAAACAAATCGGTCACAAGTCAAAACGGTCAAAAAACAACTCGGTCACAAATGAAAACGGTCATAAAACAAGTTGGTCAGAAGTCAAAACGTTCAAAAACATGAGTTTATAAGCATAAGTGGTCCCAAGACAAATCGTTCACAAGTCAAAACGGTCAAAATACATAACGATCAGGAAACAAAATTGTGCAATGTCAAAATGGTCTGAATACAAATCGGTCACAAGTCAAAACGGTCAAAGAACAAGCCGGTCACAACTGAAAACGAAACTGTCGCATAATAAATTGGGTACAAGTCATAACGGTCACAAAGCCAATCGGTGAGAAGTCAGAAAGGTCAGAAAACAAACCGACTATATCTCCGGTAAGAAAGCGAATCGGTCAGAAGTCCAAACGGTCAGAAAACAATCCGGTCGGAACTCTAAACGGTCACATAACAAATCGCGTGCTAAACAAATCGGATTCAAAGCAAATCGGATACAATACATAACGTCAGGAAACATATTCGTTCTAAGTCACAACGGTCAAAAACAAAACCGATCACAACTGAAAATGGTGATAAAACATGTTGGTCACAAGTCAAAACGGTCAAAATCAAATAGTTTATGAGTAATAGTGGTCATAACACACAAATCGGTCACAAGTGAAAACGGTCGCATACCTAATTCGGTAAAAAACGTTGTCTAACTAAACTGGGTACAAGTCATTACGCCAATGGGTCACAAGTGCAAACATACCGCTAACATCCCATAACGGTCATAAAACAAGTTGGTCCTAAGTCAAAACGGTCACGAAACAAATCGGTCACAACTCAAAATGGTAAGTAAACAAATCAGTAGCAAATCAAGTCGGACACAATGCAAATCGGTCAATAGCAAATCGGTTACAATGCATATCGGTCGTACAACAAAGTGGTCCTAAGTCAAAACGGTGAAAAACAAATCGGTCACAAGTGAAAACGGTCGCATACCTAATTCGGTCAAAACGGTGTCTTACTAAACTGGGTACAAGTCATTACGCCAATGGGTCACAAGTGCAAACATACCGCTAACATCCCATAACGGTCATAAAACAAGTTGGTCCTAAGTGAAAACGTTCACGAAACAAATCGGTCACAACTCAAAATGGTCATTAAACAAATCGGTAGCAAATCAAGTCGGACACAATGCAAATCGGTCAATAGCAAATCGGTTACAATGCATATCGGTCGTACAACAAAGTGGTCCTAAGTTAAAACGGTGAAAAACAAATCGGTCACAAGCGAAAACGGTCAAAAACCAAAACTGTTACAACTAAACACTATCATAAAACAAGTTGGTCGCAAGTCAAAATGGTCAAAAAACCAATCGTTCGTAAATCAAATCGGACACAATGCAAATCGGTGACAATAAATAACGGTTATAAAAGGAAATGGGCCTTAGCAAAAACGGTCTAAAATGCAGTGCTTAAAAGTAATATTGCTTCCATGACAAATCGGACGCAAGTCAAAACGGTCACGAACTGAATTGGGTGCAAGTGAAAACGGTACAAACTGAACTGTGTACAAGTCTTAACGGTCCCAAAGCCAAACGGTCACAAGTAAAACAGTAAGTAAAAAACCGGTAACAAGCCATAACGGTCATATAACAAGTTTGTCACCAGTCAAAAAGGTCAAAAAACAAATCGGTTGCAAATCAAATCGGTCACTAGACATATTGACCAGAAAAAAATGGTCTAAGTCACAACGGTGAAAAAATCTAACCGATCACAAATGAAAACGGTCATAAAACATGCTGGTCAACAGTTAAAACGGTCAAAAAACGTAACGGTCACAACTGAAAACGAAAAGGTCGAATACTAAATTTGTTGCAATTCAAAACGGTCACACACTAAACTGGGTACAAGTCATAACGGTCACAAAGCCAATGGGTCCCAAGTAATACAATAAGTAAACATACCGGTAAGAAGCCATAACGGTCATAAAACAAGTTGGTCCTAAGTCAAAACGGTCACACAAATAATTGGTCACAACTTAAAACGGTCACAAAACAATCGGTCGCAAAGCAAATCGGACACAATGCAAATCGGTCATAAGCCATAACTGTCATAAAAGAAATGGGCTCCATGCAAACACGGTCTATCGGTTACAAGAAAAAACGGTCACAAAATAAATAGGGTACAAGTCAAAACGGCCACAAACAAAATTGGGTACAAGTCAAAACGGTCACAAAACAAATAGGGTACAAGTCAAAACGGCCACAAACAAAATTGGGTACAAGTCAAAACGGTCACAAAACAAGTCTGTTACAGGTTAAACTAGTAAAAAACCAAACCGGTCACAACCCAAGACGGTCACAAAAATTTTGGTCAAAACGATCATTAAACAAATTAATTGCAAGTCATAACGGTCACACAGAAAATCCGTTGCAAGTCAAAACGGTCTGAAAACAAACCGATCACATCTGCGGTAACAAAGCGAACCGGTCAGATGTCAAAACGGTCAGAAAACAATCCGTTCAAAACTCTTAACTGTCACTAAACAAATCGCTGGCAAATCAAATCGGACACAATGCAAATCGGTCATAAGACATAACGGTCAGGTAAAAAAATTGTCCTAAGTCAAAACTATTAGAAAACAAATCGGTCACAAGTCAAAACGGTCAAAAAACAAGTCGGTCACAAATGAAAACGGTCATAAAACAAGTTGGTCAGAAGTCAAAACGTTCAAAAACATGAGTTTATATGCATAAGTGGTCCCAAGACAAATCGTTCACAAGTCAAAACGGTCAAAATACATAACGATCAGGAAACAAAATTGTGCAATGTCAAAATGGTCTGAATACAAATCGGTCACAAGTCAAAACGGTCAAAGAACAAGCCGGTCACAACTGAAAACGAAACTGTCGCATAATAAATTGGGTACAAGTCATAACGGTCACAAAGCCAATCGGTGAGAAGTCAGAAAGGTCAGAAAACAAACCGACTATATCTCCGGTAAGAAAGCGAATCGGTCAGAAGTCCAAACGGTCAGAAAACAATCCGGTCGGAACTCTAAACGGTCACATAACAAATCGCGTGCTAAACAAATCGGATTCAAAGCAAATCGGATACAATACATAACGTCAGGAAACATATTCGTTCTAAGTCACAACGGTCAAAAACAAAACCGATCACAACTGAAAATGGTGATAAAACATGTTGGTCACAAGTCAAAACGGTCAAAATCAAATAGTTTATGAGTAATAGTGGTCATAACACACAAATCGGTCACAAGTGAAAACGGTCGCATACCTAATTCGGTAAAAAACGTTGTCTAACTAAACTGGGTACAAGTCATTACGCCAATGGGTCACAAGTGCAAACATACCGCTAACATCCCATAACGGTCATAAAACAAGTTGGTCCTAAGTCAAAACGGTCACGAAACAAATCGGTCACAACTCAAAATGGTAAGTAAACAAATCAGTAGCAAATCAAGTCGGACACAATGCAAATCGGTCAATAGCAAATCGGTTACAATGCATATCGGTCGTACAACAAAGTGGTCCTAAGTCAAAACGGTGAAAAACAAATCGGTCACAAGTGAAAACGGTCGCATACCTAATTCGGTCAAAACGGTGTCTTACTAAACTGGGTACAAGTCATTACGCCAATGGGTCACAAGTGCAAACATACCGCTAACATCCCATAACGGTCATAAAACAAGTTGGTCCTAAGTGAAAACGTTCACGAAACAAATCGGTCACAACTCAAAATGGTCATTAAACAAATCGGTAGCAAATCAAGTCGGACACAATGCAAATCGGTCAATAGCAAATCGGTTACAATGCATATCGGTCGTACAACAAAGTGGTCCTAAGTTAAAACGGTGAAAAACAAATCGGTCACAAGCGAAAACGGTCAAAAACCAAAACTGTTACAACTAAACACTATCATAAAACAAGTTGGTCGCAAGTCAAAATGGTCAAAAAACCAATCGTTCGTAAATCAAATCGGACACAATGCAAATCGGTGACAATAAATAACGGTTATAAAAGGAAATGGGCCTTAGCAAAAACGGTCTAAAATGCAGTGCTTAAAAGTAATATTGCTTCCATGACAAATCGGACGCAAGTCAAAACGGTCACGAACTGAATTGGGTGCAAGTGAAAACGGTACAAACTGAACTGTGTACAAGTCTTAACGGTCCCAAAGCCAAACGGTCACAAGTAAAACAGTAAGTAAAAAACCGGTAACAAGCCATAACGGTCATATAACAAGTTTGTCACCAGTCAAAAAGGTCAAAAAACAAATCGGTTGCAAATCAAATCGGTCACTAGACATATTGACCAGAAAAAAATGGTCTAAGTCACAACGGTGAAAAAATCTAACCGATCACAAATGAAAACGGTCATAAAACATGCTGGTCAACAGTTAAAACGGTCAAAAAACGTAACGGTCACAACTGAAAACGAAAAGGTCGAATACTAAATTTGTTGCAATTCAAAACGGTCACACACTAAACTGGGTACAAGTCATAACGGTCACAAAGCCAATGGGTCCCAAGTAATACAATAAGTAAACATACCGGTAAGAAGCCATAACGGTCATAAAACAAGTTGGTCCTAAGTCAAAACGGTCACACAAATAATTGGTCACAACTTAAAACGGTCACAAAACAATCGGTCGCAAAGCAAATCGGACACAATGCAAATCGGTCATAAGCCATAACTGTCATAAAAGAAATGGGCTCCATGCAAACACGGTCTATCGGTTACAAGAAAAAACGGTCACAAAATAAATAGGGTACAAGTCAAAACGGCCACAAACAAAATTGGGTACAAGTCAAAACGGTCACAAAACAAATAGGGTACAAGTCAAAACGGCCACAAACAAAATTGGGTACAAGTCAAAACGGTCACAAAACAAGTCTGTTACAGGTTAAACTAGTAAAAAACCAAACCGGTCACAACCCAAGACGGTCACAAAAATTTTGGTCAAAACGATCATTAAACAAATTAATTGCAAGTCATAACGGTCACACAGAAAATCCGTTGCAAGTCAAAACGGTCTGAAAACAAACCGATCACATCTGCGGTAACAAAGCGAACCGGTCAGATGTCAAAACGGTCAGAAAACAATCCGTTCAAAACTCTTAACTGTCACTAAACAAATCGCTGGCAAATCAAATCGGACACAATGCAAATCGGTCATAAGACATAACGGTCAGGTAAAAAAATTGTCCTAAGTCAAAACTATTAGAAAACAAATCGGTCACAAGTCAAAACGGTCAAAAAACAAGTCGGTCACAAATGAAAACGGTCATAAAACAAGTTGGTCAGAAGTCAAAACGTTCAAAAACATGAGTTTATATGCATAAGTGGTCCCAAGACAAATCGTTCACAAGTCAAAACGGTCAAAATACATAACGATCAGGAAACAAAATTGTGCAATGTCAAAATGGTCTGAATACAAATCGGTCACAAGTCAAAACGGTCAAAGAACAAGCCGGTCACAACTGAAAACGAAACTGTCGCATAATAAATTGGGTACAAGTCATAACGGTCACAAAGCCAATCGGTGAGAAGTCAGAAAGGTCAGAAAACAAACCGACTATATCTCCGGTAAGAAAGCGAATCGGTCAGAAGTCCAAACGGTCAGAAAACAATCCGGTCGGAACTCTAAACGGTCACATAACAAATCGCGTGCTAAACAAATCGGATTCAAAGCAAATCGGATACAATACATAACGTCAGGAAACATATTCGTTCTAAGTCACAACGGTCAAAAACAAAACCGATCACAACTGAAAATGGTGATAAAACATGTTGGTCACAAGTCAAAACGGTCAAAATCAAATAGTTTATGAGTAATAGTGGTCATAACACACAAATCGGTCACAAGTGAAAACGGTCGCATACCTAATTCGGTAAAAAACGTTGTCTAACTAAACTGGGTACAAGTCATTACGCCAATGGGTCACAAGTGCAAACATACCGCTAACATCCCATAACGGTCATAAAACAAGTTGGTCCTAAGTCAAAACGGTCACGAAACAAATCGGTCACAACTCAAAATGGTAAGTAAACAAATCAGTAGCAAATCAAGTCGGACACAATGCAAATCGGTCAATAGCAAATCGGTTACAATGCATATCGGTCGTACAACAAAGTGGTCCTAAGTCAAAACGGTGAAAAACAAATCGGTCACAAGTGAAAACGGTCGCATACCTAATTCGGTCAAAACGGTGTCTTACTAAACTGGGTACAAGTCATTACGCCAATGGGTCACAAGTGCAAACATACCGCTAACATCCCATAACGGTCATAAAACAAGTTGGTCCTAAGTGAAAACGTTCACGAAACAAATCGGTCACAACTCAAAATGGTCATTAAACAAATCGGTAGCAAATCAAGTCGGACACAATGCAAATCGGTCAATAGCAAATCGGTTACAATGCATATCGGTCGTACAACAAAGTGGTCCTAAGTTAAAACGGTGAAAAACAAATCGGTCACAAGCGAAAACGGTCAAAAACCAAAACTGTTACAACTAAACACTATCATAAAACAAGTTGGTCGCAAGTCAAAATGGTCAAAAAACCAATCGTTCGTAAATCAAATCGGACACAATGCAAATCGGTGACAATAAATAACGGTTATAAAAGGAAATGGGCCTTAGCAAAAACGGTCTAAAATGCAGTGCTTAAAAGTAATATTGCTTCCATGACAAATCGGACGCAAGTCAAAACGGTCACGAACTGAATTGGGTGCAAGTGAAAACGGTACAAACTGAACTGTGTACAAGTCTTAACGGTCCCAAAGCCAAACGGTCACAAGTAAAACAGTAAGTAAAAAACCGGTAACAAGCCATAACGGTCATATAACAAGTTTGTCACCAGTCAAAAAGGTCAAAAAACAAATCGGTTGCAAATCAAATCGGTCACTAGACATATTGACCAGAAAAAAATGGTCTAAGTCACAACGGTGAAAAAATCTAACCGATCACAAATGAAAACGGTCATAAAACATGCTGGTCAACAGTTAAAACGGTCAAAAAACGTAACGGTCACAACTGAAAACGAAAAGGTCGAATACTAAATTTGTTGCAATTCAAAACGGTCACACACTAAACTGGGTACAAGTCATAACGGTCACAAAGCCAATGGGTCCCAAGTAATACAATAAGTAAACATACCGGTAAGAAGCCATAACGGTCATAAAACAAGTTGGTCCTAAGTCAAAACGGTCACACAAATAATTGGTCACAACTTAAAACGGTCACAAAACAATCGGTCGCAAAGCAAATCGGACACAATGCAAATCGGTCATAAGCCATAACTGTCATAAAAGAAATGGGCTCCATGCAAACACGGTCTATCGGTTACAAGAAAAAACGGTCACAAAATAAATAGGGTACAAGTCAAAACGGCCACAAACAAAATTGGGTACAAGTCAAAACGGTCACAAAACAAATAGGGTACAAGTCAAAACGGCCACAAACAAAATTGGGTACAAGTCAAAACGGTCACAAAACAAGTCTGTTACAGGTTAAACTAGTAAAAAACCAAACCGGTCACAACCCAAGACGGTCACAAAAATTTTGGTCAAAACGATCATTAAACAAATTAATTGCAAGTCATAACGGTCACACAGAAAATCCGTTGCAAGTCAAAACGGTCTGAAAACAAACCGATCACATCTGCGGTAACAAAGCGAACCGGTCAGATGTCAAAACGGTCAGAAAACAATCCGTTCAAAACTCTTAACTGTCACTAAACAAATCGCTGGCAAATCAAATCGGACACAATGCAAATCGGTCATAAGACATAACGGTCAGGTAAAAAAATTGTCCTAAGTCAAAACTATTAGAAAACAAATCGGTCACAAGTCAAAACGGTCAAAAAACAAGTCGGTCACAAATGAAAACGGTCATAAAACAAGTTGGTCAGAAGTCAAAACGTTCAAAAACATGAGTTTATAAGCATAAGTGGTCCCAAGACAAATCGTTCACAAGTCAAAACGGTCAAAATACATAACGATCAGGAAACAAAATTGTGCTATGTCAAAATGGTCTGAATACAAATCGGTCACAAGTCAAAACGGTCAAAGAACAAGCCGGTCACAACTGAAAACGAAACTGTCGCATAATAAATTGGGTACAAGTCATAACGGTCACAAAGCCAATCGGTGAGAAGTCAGAAAGGTTAGAAAACAAACCGACTATATCTCCGGTAAGAAAGCGAATCGGTCAGAAGTCCAAACGGTCAGAAAACAATCCGGTCGGAACTCTAAACGGTCACATAACAAATCGCGTGCTAAACAAATCGGATTCAAAGAAAATCGGATACAATACATAACGTCAGGAAACATATTCGTTCTAAGTCACAACGGTCAAAAACAAAACCGATCACAACTGAAAATGGTGATAAAACATGTTGGTCACAAGTCAAAACGGTCAAAATCAAATAGTTTATGAGTAATAGTGGTCATAACACACAAATCGGTCACAAGTGAAAACGGTCGCATACCTAATTCGGTAAAAAACGTTGTCTAACTAAACTGGGTACAAGTCATTACGCCAATGGGTCACAAGTGCAAACATACCGCTAACATCCCATAACGGTCATAAAACAAGTTGGTCCTAAGTCAAAACGGTCACGAAACAAATCGGTCACAACTCAAAATGGTAAGTAAACAAATCAGTAGCAAATCAAGTCGGACACAATGCAAATCGGTCAATAGCAAATCGGTTACAATGCATATCGGTCGTACAACAAAGTGGTCCTAAGTCAAAACGGTGAAAAACAAATCGGTCACAAGTGAAAACGGTCGCATACCTAATTCGGTCAAAACGGTGTCTTACTAAACTGGGTACAAGTCATTACGCCAATGGGTCACAAGTGCAAACATACCGCTAACATCCCATAACGGTCATAAAACAAGTTGGTCCTAAGTGAAAACGTTCACGAAACAAATCGGTCACAACTCAAAATGGTCATTAAACAAATCGGTAGCAAATCAAGTCGGACACAATGCAAATCGGTCAATAGCAAATCGGTTACAATGCATATCGGTCGTACAACAAAGTGGTCCTAAGTTAAAACGGTGAAAAACAAATCGGTCACAAGCGAAAACGGTCAAAAACCAAAACTGTTACAACTAAACACTATCATAAAACAAGTTGGTCGCAAGTCAAAATGGTCAAAAAACCAATCGTTCGTAAATCAAATCGGACACAATGCAAATCGGTGACAATAAATAACGGTTATAAAAGGAAATGGGCCTTAGCAAAAACGGTCTAAAATGCAGTGCTTAAAAGTAATATTGCTTCCATGACAAATCGGACGCAAGTCAAAACGGTCACGAACTGAATTGGGTGCAAGTGAAAACGGTACAAACTGAACTGTGTACAAGTCTTAACGGTCCCAAAGCCAAACGGTCACAAGTAAAACAGTAAGTAAAAAACCGGTAACAAGCCATAACGGTCATATAACAAGTTTGTCACCAGTCAAAAAGGTCAAAAAACAAATCGGTTGCAAATCAAATCGGTCACTAGACATATTGACCAGAAAAAAATGGTCTAAGTCACAACGGTGAAAAAATCTAACCGATCACAAATGAAAACGGTCATAAAACATGCTGGTCAACAGTTAAAACGGTCAAAAAACGTAACGGTCACAACTGAAAACGAAAAGGTCGAATACTAAATTTGTTGCAATTCAAAACGGTCACACACTAAACTGGGTACAAGTCATAACGGTCACAAAGCCAATGGGTCCCAAGTAATACAATAAGTAAACATACCGGTAAGAAGCCATAACGGTCATAAAACAAGTTGGTCCTAAGTCAAAACGGTCACACAAATAATTGGTCACAACTTAAAACGGTCACAAAACAATCGGTCGCAAAGCAAATCGGACACAATGCAAATCGGTCATAAGCCATAACTGTCATAAAAGAAATGGGCTCCATGCAAACACGGTCTATCGGTTACAAGAAAAAACGGTCACAAAATAAATAGGGTACAAGTCAAAACGGCCACAAACAAAATTGGGTACAAGTCAAAACGGTCACAAAACAAATAGGGTACAAGTCAAAACGGCCACAAACAAAATTGGGTACAAGTCAAAACGGTCACAAAACAAGTCTGTTACAGGTCAAAATAGTAAAAAACCAAACCGGTCACAACCCAAGACGGTCACAAAAATTTTGGTCAAAACGATCATTAAACAAATTAATTGCAAGTCATAACGGTCACACAGAAAATCCGTGGCAAGTCAAAACGGTCTGAAAACAAACCGATCACATCTGCGGTAACAAAGCGAACCGGTCAGATGTCAAAACGGTCAGAAAACAATCCGTTCAAAACTCTTAACTGTCACTAAACAAATCGCTGGCAAATCAAATTGGACACAATGCAAATCGGTCATAAGACATAACGGTCAGGTAAAAAAATTGTCCTAAGTCAAAACTATTAGAAAACAAATCGGTCACAAGTCAAAACGGTCAAAAAACAAGTCGGTCACAAATGAAAACGGTCATAAAACAAGTTGGTCAGAAGTGAAAACGTGCAAAAACATGAGTTTATAAGCAAAAGTGGTCCCAAGACAAATCGTTCACAAGTCAAAACGGTCAAAATACATAACGATCAGGAAAATATATTGTGCTATGTCAAAATGGTCTGAATACAAATCGGTCACAAGTCAAAACGGTCAAAGAACAAGCCGGTCACAACTGAAAACGAAACTGTCGCATAATAAATTGGGTACAAGTCATAACATTCACAAAGCCAATCGGTGAGAAGTCAGAAAGGTCTGAAAACAAACCGACTATATCTCCGGTAAGAAAGCGAATCGGTCAGAAGTCCAAACGGTCAGAAAACAATCCGGTCGGAACTCTAAACGGTCACATAACAAATCGCGTGCTAAACAAATCGGATTCAAAGCAAATCGGATACAATACATAACGTCAGGAAACATATTCGTTCTAAGTCACAACGGTCAAAAACAAAACCGATCACAACTGAAAATGGTGATAAAACATGTTGGTCACAAGTCAAAACGGTCAAAATCAAATAGTTTATGAGTAATAGTGGTCATAACACACAAATCGGTCACAAGTGAAAACGGTCGCATACCTAATTCGGTAAAAAACGTTGTCTAACTAAACTGGGTACAAGTCATTACGCCAATGGGTCACAAGTGCAAACATACCGCTAACATCCCATAACGGTCATAAAACAAGTTGGTCCTAAGTGAAAACGGTCACGAAACAAATCGGTCACAACTCAAAATGGTAAGTAAACAAATCGGTAGCAAATCAAGTCGGACACAATGCAAATCGGTCAATAGCAAATCGGTTACAATGCATATCGGTCGTACAACAAAGTGGTCCTAAGTCAAAACGGTGAAAAACAAATGGGTCACAAGTGAAAACGGTCGCATACCTAATTCGGTCAAAACGGTGTCTTACTAAACTGGGTACAAGTCATTACGCCAATGGGTCACAAGTGCAAACATACCGCTAACATCCCATAACGGTCATAAAACAAGTTGGTCCTAAGTCAAAACGGTAACGAAACAAATCGGTCACAACTCAAAATGGTCATTAAACAAATCGGTAGCAAATCAAGTCGGACACAATGCAAATCGGTCAATAGCAAATCGGTTACAATGCATATCGGTCGTACAACAAAGTGGTCCTAAGTCAAAACGGTGAAAAACAAATCGGTCACAAGCGAAAACGGTCAAAAACCAAAACTGTTACAACTAAACACTATCATAAAACAAGTTGGTCGCAAGTCAAAATGGTCAAAAAACCAATCGTTCGTAAATCAAATCGGACACAATGCAAATCGGTGACAATACATAACGGTTATAAAAGGAAATGGGCCTTAGCAAAAACGGTCTAAAATGCAGCGCTTAAAAGTAATATTGCTTCCATGACAAATCGGACGCAAGTCAAAACGGTCACGAACTGAATTGGGTGCAAGTGAAAACGGTACAAACTGAACTGTGTACAAGTCTTAACGGTCCCAAAGCCAAACGGTCACAAGTAAAACAGTAAGTAAAAATACCGGTAACAAGCCATAACGGTCATATAACAAGTATGTCACCAGTCAAAAAGGTCAAAAAACAAATCGGTTGCAAATGAAATCGGTCACTAGACATAACGGCCAGAAAAAAATGGTCTAAGTCACAACGGTCAAAAGATCTAACCGATCACAAATGAAAACGGTCATAAAACATGTTGGTCAACAGTTAAAACGGTCAAAAAACGTAACGGTCACAACTGAAAACGAAAAGGTCGAGTACTAAATTTGTTGCAATTCAAAACGGTCACAGACTAAACTGGGTACAAGTCATAACGGTCACAAAGCCAATGGGTCCCAAGTCAAACAATAAGTAAACATACCGGTAAGAAGCCATAACGGTCATAAAACAAGTTGGTCCTAAGTGAAAACGGTCACACAAACAATTGGTCACAACTCAAAACGGTCACAAAACAAATCGGTCGCAAAGCAAATCGGACACAATGCAAATCGGTCATAAGCCATAACGGTCATAAAAGAAATGGGCTCCATGCAAAAACGGTCTATCGGTTACAAGAAAAAACGGTCACAAAATAAATAGGGCACAAGTCAAAACGGCCACAAGCAAAATTGGGTACAAGTCAAAACGGTCACAAAACAAATAGGGTACAAGTCAAAACGGCCACAAACAAAATTGGGTACAAGTCAAAACGGTCACAAAACAAGTCTGTTACAGGTCAAAATAGTAAAAAACCAAACCGGTCACAACCCAAGACGGTCTCAAAAATTAAAACGATCATTAAACAAATTAATTGCAAGTCATAACGGTCACACAGAAAATCCGTGGCAAGTCAAAACGGTCTGAAAACAAACCGATCACATCTGCGGTAACAAAGCGAACCGGTCAGATGTCAAAACGGTCAGAAAACAATCCGTTCAAAACTCTTAACTGTCACTAAACAAATCGCTGGCAAATCAAATCGGACACAATGCAAATCGGTCATAAGACATAACGGTCAGGTAAAAAAATTGTCCTAAGTCAAAACTATTAGAAAACAAATCGGTCACAAGTCAAAACGGTCAAAAAACAACTCGGTCACAAATGAAAACGGTCATAAAACAAGTTGGTCAGAAGTCAAAACGTTCAAAAACATGAGTTTATAAGCATAAGTGGTCCCAAGACAAATCGTTCACAAGTCAAAACGGTCAAAATACATAACGATCAGGAAACAAAATTGTGCAATGTCAAAATGGTCTGAATACAAATCGGTCACAAGTCAAAACGGTCAAAGAACAAGCCGGTCACAACTGAAAACGAAACTGTCGCATAATAAATTGGGTACAAGTCATAACGGTCACAAAGCCAATCGGTGAGAAGTCAGAAAGGTCAGAAAACAAACCGACTATATCTCCGGTAAGAAAGCGAATCGGTCAGAAGTCCAAACGGTCAGAAAACAATCCGGTCGGAACTCTAAACGGTCACATAACAAATCGCGTGCTAAACAAATCGGATTCAAAGCAAATCGGATACAATACATAACGTCAGGAAACATATTCGTTCTAAGTCACAACGGTCAAAAACAAAACCGATCACAACTGAAAATGGTGATAAAACATGTTGGTCACAAGTCAAAACGGTCAAAATCAAATAGTTTATGAGTAATAGTGGTCATAACACACAAATCGGTCACAAGTGAAAACGGTCGCATACCTAATTCGGTAAAAAACGTTGTCTAACTAAACTGGGTACAAGTCATTACGCCAATGGGTCACAAGTGCAAACATACCGCTAACATCCCATAACGGTCATAAAACAAGTTGGTCCTAAGTCAAAACGGTCACGAAACAAATCGGTCACAACTCAAAATGGTAAGTAAACAAATCAGTAGCAAATCAAGTCGGACACAATGCAAATCGGTCAATAGCAAATCGGTTACAATGCATATCGGTCGTACAACAAAGTGGTCCTAAGTCAAAACGGTGAAAAACAAATCGGTCACAAGTGAAAACGGTCGCATACCTAATTCGGTCAAAACGGTGTCTTACTAAACTGGGTACAAGTCATTACGCCAATGGGTCACAAGTGCAAACATACCGCTAACATCCCATAACGGTCATAAAACAAGTTGGTCCTAAGTGAAAACGGTCACGAAACAAATCGGTCACAACTCAAAATGGTCATTAAACAAATCGGTAGCAAATCAAGTCGGACACAATGCAAATCGGTCAATAGCAAATCGGTTACAATGCATATCGGTCGTACAACAAAGTGGTCCTAAGTTAAAACGGTGAAAAACAAATCGGTCACAAGCGAAAACGGTCAAAATCCAAAACTGTTACATCTAAACACTATCATAAAACAAGTTGCTCGCAAGTCAAAATGGTCAAAAAACCAATCGTTCGTAAATCAAATCGGACACAATGCAAATCGGTCACAATACATAACGGTCATAAAAGGAAATGGGCCTTAGCAAAAACGGTCTAAAATGCAGCGCTTAAAAGTAATACTGCTTCCATGACAAATCGGACGCAAGTCAAAACGGTCACGAACTGAATTGGATGCAAGTG
This sequence comes from Congeria kusceri, assembly GCA_027627225.1. NCBI lineage: Eukaryota > Metazoa > Mollusca > Bivalvia > Myida > Dreissenidae > Congeria > Congeria kusceri. Next base: position 1,746,182 of record CM051038.1, on the reverse strand, counting down.
AAAACGGTACAAACTGAACTGTGTACAAGTCTTAACGGTCCCAAAGCCAAACGGTCACAAGTAAAACAGTAAGTAAAAATACCGGTAACAAGCCATAACGGTTATATAACAAGTTTGTCACCAGTCAAAAAGGTAAAAAAAACAAATCGGTTGCAAATCAAATCGGTCACTAGACATATCGGCCAGAAAAAAATGGTCTAAGTCACAACGGTCAAAAAATCTAACCGATCACAAATGAAAACGGTCATAAAACATGTTGGTCAACAGTTAAAACGGTAAAAAAACGTAACGGTCACAACTGAAAACGAAAAGGTCGAATACTAAATTTGTTGCAATTCAAAACGGTCACAGACTAAACTGGGTACAAGTCATAACGGTCACAAAGCCAATGGGTCCCAAGTCAAACAATAAGTAAACATACCGGTAAGAAGCCATAACGGTCATAAAACAAGTTGGTCCTAAGTCTAAACGGTCACACAAAAATTGGTCACAACTCAAAACGGTCACAAAACAAATCGGTCGCAAAGCAAATCGGACACAATGCAAATCGGTCATAAGCCATAACGGTCATAAAAGAAATGGGCTCCATACAACAACGGTCTATTGGTTACAAGAAAAAACGGTCACAAAATAAATAGGGTACAAGTCAAAACGGCCACAAACAAAATTGGGTACAAGTCAAAACGGTCACAAAACAAATAGGGTACAAGTCAAAACGGCCACAAACAAAATTGGGTACAAGTCAAAACGGTCACAAAACAAGTCTGTTACAGGTCAAAATAGTAAAACACCAAACCGGTCACTACCCAAGACGGTCACAAAAATTGTGGTCAAAACGATCATTAAACAAATTAATTGCAAGTCATAACGGTCACACAGAAAATCCGTGGCAAGTCAAAACGGTCTGAAAACAAACCGATCACATCTGCGGTAACAAAGCGAACCGGTCAGATGTCAAAACGGTCAGAAAACAATCCGTTCAAAACTCTTAACTGTCACTAAACAAATCGCTGGCAAATCAAATCGGACACAATGCAAATCGGTCATAAGACATAACGGTCAGGTAAAAAAATTGTCCTAAGTCAAAACTATTAGAAAACAAATCGGTCACAAGTCAAAACGGTCAAAAAACAAGTCGGTCACAAATGAAAACGGTCATAAAACAAGTTGGTCAGAAGTCAAAACGTTCAAAAACATGAGTTTATAAGCATAAGTGGTCCCAAGACAAATCGTTCACAAGTCAAAACGGTCAAAATACATAACGATCAGGAAACAAAATTGTGCTATGTCAAAATGGTCTGAATACAAATCGGTCACAAGTCAAAACGGTCAAAGAACAAGCCGGTCACAACTGAAAACGAAACTGTCGCATAATAAATTGGGTACAAGTCATAACGGTCACAAAGCCAATCGGTGAGAAGTCAGAAAGGTCAGAAAACAAACCGACTATATCTCCGGTAAGAAAGCGAATCGGTCAGAAGTCCAAACGGTCAGAAAACAATCCGGTCGGAACTCTAAACGGTCACATAACAAATCGCGTGCTAAACAAATCGGATTCAAAGCAAATCGGATACAATACATAACGTCAGGAAACATATTCGTTCTAAGTCACAACGGTCAAAAACAAAACCGATCACAACTGAAAATGGTGATAAAACATGTTGGTCACAAGTCAAAACGGTCAAAATCAAATAGTTTATGAGTAATAGTGGTCATAACACACAAATCGGTCACAAGTGAAAACGGTCGCATACCTAATTGGGTAAAAAACGTTGTCTAACTAAACTGGGTACAAATCATTACGCCAATGGGTCACAAGTGCAAACATACCGCTAACATCCCATAACGGTCATAAAACAAGTTGGTCCTAAGTCAAAACGGTCACGAAACAAATCGGTCACAACTCAAAATGGTAAGTAAACAAATCGGTAGCAAATCAAGTCGGACACAATGCAAATCGGTCAATAGCAAATCGGTTACAATGCATATCGGTCGTACAACAAAGTGGTCCTAAGTCAAAACGGTGAAAAACAAATCGGTCACAAGTGAAAACGGTCGCATACCTAATTCGGTCAAAACGGTGTCTTACTAAACTGAGTACAAGTCATTACGCCAATGGGTCACAAGTGCAAACATACCGCTAACATCCCATAACGGTCATAAAACAAGTTGGTCCTAAGTCAAAACGGTCACGAAACAAATCGTTCACAACTCAAAATGGTCATTGAACAAGTCGGTAGAAAATCAAGTCGGACACAATGCAAATCGGTCAATAGCAAATCGGTTACAATGCATATCGGTCGTACAACAAAGTGGTCCTAAGTCAAAACGGTGAAAAACAAATCGGTCACAAGCGAAAACGGTCAAAAACCAAAAGTGTTACAACTAAACACTATCATAAAACAAGTTGGTCGCAAGTCAAAATGGTCAAAAAACCAATCGTTCGTAAATCAAATCGGACACAATGCAAATCGGTCACAATACATAACGGTCATAAAAGGAAATGGGCCTTAGCAAAAACGGTCTAAAATGCAGCGCTTAAAAGTAATATTGCTTCCATGACAAATCGGACGCAAGTCAAAACGGTCACGAACTGAATTGGGTGCAAGTGAAAACGGTACAAACTGAACTGTGTACAAGTCTTAACGGTCCCAAAGCCAAACGGTCACAAGTAAAACAGTAAGTAAAAATACCGGTAACAAGCCATAACGGTCATATAACAAGTTTGTCACCAGTCAAAAAGGTCAAAAAACAAATCGGTTGCAAATCAAATCGGTCACTAGACATAACGGCCAGAAAAAAATGGTCTAAGTCACAACGGTCAAAAAATCTAACCGATCACAAATGAAAACGGTCATAAAACATGTTGGTCAACAGTTAAAACGGTCAAAAAACGTAACGGTCACAACTGAAAACGAAAAGGTCGAATACTAAATTTGTTGCAATTCAAAACGGTCACAGACTAAACTGGGTACAAGTCATAACGGTCACAAAGCCAATGGGTCCCAAGTCAAACAATAAGTAAACATACCGGTAAGAAGCCATAACGGTCATAAAACAAGTTGGTCCTAAGTCAAAACGGTCACACAAAAATTGGTCACAACTCAAAACGGTCACAAAACAAATCGGTCGCAAAGCAAATCGGACACAATGCAAATCGGTCATAAGCCATAACGGTCATAAAAGAAATGGGCTCCATACAACAACGGTCTATTGGTTACAAGAAAAAACGGTCACAAAATAAATAGGGTACAAGTCAAAACGGCCACAAACAAAATTGGGTACAAGTCAAAACGATCACAAAACAAATAGGGTACAAGTCAAAACGGCCACAAACAAAATTGGGTACAAGTCAAAACGGTCACAAAACAAGTCTGTTACAGGTCAAAATAGTAAAAAACCAAACCGGTCACAACCCAAGACGGTCTCAAAAATTAAAACGATCATTAAACAAATTAATTGCAAGTCATAACGGTCACACAGAAAATCCGTGGCAAGTCAAAACGGTCTGAAAACAAACCGATCACATCTGCGGTAACAAAGCGAACCGGTCAGATGTCAAAACGGTCAGAAAACAATCCGTTCAAAACTCTTAACTGTCACTAAACAAATCGCTGGCAAATCAAATCGGACACAATGCAAATCGGTCATAAGACATAACGGTCAGGTAAAAAAATTGTCCTAAGTCAAAACTATTAGAAAACAAATCGGTCACAAGTCAAAACGGTCAAAAAACAACTCGGTCACAAATGAAAACGGTCATAAAACAAGTTGGTCAGAAGTCAAAACGTTCAAAAACATGAGTTTATAAGCATAAGTGGTCCCAAGACAAATCGTTCACAAGTCAAAACGGTCAAAATACATAACGATCAGGAAACAAAATTGTGCAATGTCAAAATGGTCTGAATACAAATCGGTCACAAGTCAAAACGGTCAAAGAACAAGCCGGTCACAACTGAAAACGAAACTGTCGCATAATAAATTGGGTACAAGTCATAACGGTCACAAAGCCAATCGGTGAGAAGTCAGAAAGGTCAGAAAACAAACCGACTATATCTCCGGTAAGAAAGCGAATCGGTCAGAAGTCCAAACGGTCAGAAAACAATCCGGTCGGAACTCTAAACGGTCACATAACAAATCGCGTGCTAAACAAATCGGATTCAAAGCAAATCGGATACAATACATAACGCCAGGAAACATATTCGTTCTAAGTCACAACGGTCAAAAACAAAACCGATCACAACTGAAAATGGTGATAAAACATGTTGGTCACAAGTCAAAACGGTCAAAATCAAATAGTTTATGAGTAATAGTGGTCATAACACACAAATCGGTCACAAGTGAAAACGATCGCATACCTAATTCGGTAAAAAACGTTGTCTAACTAAACTGGGTACAAGTCATTACGCCAATGGGTCACAAGTGCAAACATACCGCTAACATCCCATAACGGTCATAAAACAAGTTGGTCCTAAGTCAAAACGGTCACGAAACAAATCGGTCACAACTCAAAATGGTAAGTAAACAAATCGGTAGCAAATCAAGTCGGACACAATGCAAATCGGTCAATAGCAAATCGGTTACAATGCATATCGGTCGTACAACAAAGTGGTCCTAAGTCAAAACGGTGAAAAACAAATCGGTCACAAGTGAAAACGGTCGCATACCTAATTCGGTCAAAACGGTGTCTTACTAAACTGAGTACAAGTCATTACGCCAATGGGTCACAAGTGCAAACATACCGCTAACATCCCATAACGGTCATAAAACAAGTTGGTCCTAAGTCAAAACGGTCACGAAACAAATCGTTCACAACTCAAAATGGTCATTGAACAAGTCGGTAGAAAATCAAGTCGGACACAATGCAAATCGGTCAATAGCAAATCGGTTACAATGCATATCGGTCGTACAACAAAGTGGTCCTAAGTCAAAACGGTGAAAAACAAATCGGTCACAAGCGAAAACGGTCAAAAACCAAAAGTGTTACAACTAAACACTATCATAAAACAAGTTGGTCGCAAGTCAAAATGGTCAAAAAACCAATCGTTCGTAAATCAAATCGGACACAATGCAAATCGGTCACAATACATAACGGTCATAAAAGGAAATGGGCCTTAGCAAAAACGGTCTAAAATGCAGCGCTTAAAAGTAATATTGCTTCCATGACAAATCGGACGCAAGTCAAAACGGTCACGAACTGAATTGGGTGCAAGTGAAAACGGTACAAACTGAACTGTGTACAAGTCTTAACGGTCCCAAAGCCAAACGGTCACAAGTAAAACAGTAAGTAAAAATACCGGTAACAAGCCATAACGGTCATATAACAAGTTTGTCACCAGTCAAAAAGGTCAAAAAACAAATCGGTTGCAAATCAAATCGGTCACTAGACATAACGGCCAGAAAAAAATGGTCTAAGTCACAACGGTCAAAAAATCTAACCGATCACAAATGAAAACGGTCATAAAACATGTTGGTCAACAGTTAAAACGGTCAAAAAACGTAACGGTCACAACTGAAAACGAAAAGGTCGAATACTAAATTTGTTGCAATTCAAAACGGTCACAGACTAAACTGGGTACAAGTCATAACGGTCACAAAGCCAATGGGTCCCAAGTCAAACAATAAGTAAACATACCGGTAAGAAGCCATAACGGTCATAAAACAAGTTGGTCCTAAGTCAAAACGGTCACACAAAAATTGGTCACAACTCAAAACGGTCACAAAACAAATCGGTCGCAAAGCAAATCGGACACAATGCAAATCGGTCATAAGCCATAACGGTCATAAAAGAAATGGGCTCCATACAACAACGGTCTATTGGTTACAAGAAAAAACGGTCACAAAATAAATAGGGTACAAGTCAAAACGGCCACAAACAAAATTGGGTACAAGTCAAAACGATCACAAAACAAATAGGGTACAAGTCAAAACGGCCACAAACAAAATTGGGTACAAGTCAAAACGGTCACAAAACAAGTCTGTTACAGGTCAAAATAGTAAAAAACCAAACCGGTCACAACCCAAGACGGTCTCAAAAATTAAAACGATCATTAAACAAATTAATTGCAAGTCATAACGGTCACACAGAAAATCCGTGGCAAGTCAAAACGGTCTGAAAACAAACCGATCACATCTGCGGTAACAAAGCGAACCGGTCAGATGTCAAAACGGTCAGAAAACAATCCGTTCAAAACTCTTAACTGTCACTAAACAAATCGCTGGCAAATCAAATCGGACACAATGCAAATCGGTCATAAGACATAACGGTCAGGTAAAAAAATTGTCCTAAGTCAAAACTATTAGAAAACAAATCGGTCACAAGTCAAAACGGTCAAAAAACAACTCGGTCACAAATGAAAACGGTCATAAAACAAGTTGGTCAGAAGTCAAAACGTTCAAAAACATGAGTTTATAAGCATAAGTGGTCCCAAGACAAATCGTTCACAAGTCAAAACGGTCAAAATACATAACGATCAGGAAACAAAATTGTGCAATGTCAAAATGGTCTGAATACAAATCGGTCACAAGTCAAAACGGTCAAAGAACAAGCCGGTCACAACTGAAAACGAAACTGTCGCATAATAAATTGGGTACAAGTCATAACGGTCACAAAGCCAATCGGTGAGAAGTCAGAAAGATCAGAAAACAAACCGACTATATCTCCGGTAAGAAAGCGAATCGGTCAGAAGTCCAAACGGTCAGAAAACAATCCGGTCGGAACTCTAAACGGTCACATAACAAATCGCGTGCTAAACAAATCGGATTCAAAGCAAATCGGATACAATACATAACGTCAGGAAACATATTCGTTCTAAGTCACAACGGTCAAAAACAAAACCGATCACAACTGAAAATGGTGATAAAACATGTTGGTCACAAGTCAAAACGGTCAAAATCAAATAGTTTATGAGTAATAGTGGTCATAACACACAAATCGGTCACAAGTGAAAACGGTCGCATACCTAATTCGGTAAAAAACGTTGTCTAACTAAACTGGGTACAAGTCATTACGCCAATGGGTCACAAGTGCAAACATACCGCTAACATCCCATAACGGTCATAAAACAAGTTGGTCCTAAGTCAAAACGGTCACGAAACAAATCGGTCACAACTCAAAATGGTAAGTAAACAAATCGGTAGCAAATCAAGTCGGACACAATGCAAATCGGTCAATAGCAAATCGGTTACAATGCATATCGGTCGTACAACAAAGTGGTCCTAAGTCAAAACGGTGAAAAACAAATCGGTCACAAGTGAAAACGGTCGCATACCTAATTCGGTCAAAACGGTGTCTTACTAAACTGAGTACAAGTCATTACGCCAATGGGTCACAAGTGCAAACATACCGCTAACATCCCATAACGGTCATAAAACAAGTTGGTCCTAAGTCAAAACGGTCACGAAACAAATCGTTCACAACTCAAAATGGTCATTGAACAAGTCGGTAGAAAATCAAGTCGGACACAATGCAAATCGGTCAATAGCAAATCGGTTACAATGCATATCGGTCGTACAACAAAGTGGTCCTAAGTCAAAACGGTGAAAAACAAATCGGTCACAAGCGAAAACGGTCAAAAACCAAAAGTGTTACAACTAAACACTATCATAAAACAAGTTGGTCGCAAGTCAAAATGGTCAAAAAACCAATCGTTCGTAAATCAAATCGGACACAATGCAAATCGGTCACAATACATAACGGTCATAAAAGGAAATGGGCCTTAGCAAAAACGGTCTAAAATGCAGCGCTTAAAAGTAATATTGCTTCCATGACAAATCGGACGCAAGTCAAAACGGTCACGAACTGAATTGGGTGCAAGTGAAAACGGTACAAACTGAACTGTGTACAAGTCTTAACGGTCCCAAAGCCAAACGGTCACAAGTAAAACAGTAAGTAAAAATACCGGTAACAAGCCATAACGGTCATATAACAAGTTTGTCACCAGTCAAAAAGGTCAAAAAACAAATCGGTTGCAAATCAAATCGGTCACTAGACATAACGGCCAGAAAAAAATGGTCTAAGTCACAACGGTCAAAAAATCTAACCGATCACAAATGAAAACGGTCATAAAACATGTTGGTCAACAGTTAAAACGGTCAAAAAACGTAACGGTCACAACTGAAAACGAAAAGGTCGAATACTAAATTTGTTGCAATTCAAAACGGTCACAGACTAAACTGGGTACAAGTCATAACGGTCACAAAGCCAATGGGTCCCAAGTCAAACAATAAGTAAACATACCGGTAAGAAGCCATAACGGTCATAAAACAAGTTGGTCCTAAGTCAAAACGGTCACACAAAAATTGGTCACAACTCAAAACGGTCACAAAACAAATCGGTCGCAAAGCAAATCGGACACAATGCAAATCGGTCATAAGCCATAACGGTCATAAAAGAAATGGGCTCCATACAACAACGGTCTATTGGTTACAAGAAAAAACGGTCACAAAATAAATAGGGTACAAGTCAAAACGGCCACAAACAAAATTGGGTACAAGTCAAAACGATCACAAAACAAATAGGGTACAAGTCAAAACGGCCACAAACAAAATTGGGTACAAGTCAAAACGGTCACAAAACAAGTCTGTTACAGGTCAAAATAGTAAAAAACCAAACCGGTCACAACCCAAGACGGTCTCAAAAATTAAAACGATCATTAAACAAATTAATTGCAAGTCATAACGGTCACACAGAAAATCCGTGGCAAGTCAAAACGGTCTGAAAACAAACCGATCACATCTGCGGTAACAAAGCGAACCGGTCAGATGTCAAAACGGTCAGAAAACAATCCGTTCAAAACTCTTAACTGTCACTAAACAAATCGCTGGCAAATCAAATCGGACACAATGCAAATCGGTCATAAGACATAACGGTCAGGTAAAAAAATTGTCCTAAGTCAAAACTATTAGAAAACAAATCGGTCACAAGTCAAAACGGTCAAAAAACAAGTCGGTCACAAATGAAAACGGTCATAAAACAAGTTGGTCAGAAGTCAAAACGTTCAAAAACATGAGTTTATAAGCATAAGTGGTCCCAAGACAAATCGTTCACAAGTCAAAACGGTCAAAATACATAACGATCAGGAAACAAAATTGTGCTATGTCAAAATGGTCTGAATACAAATCGGTCACAAGTCAAAACGGTCAAAGAACAAGCCGGTCACAACTGAAAACGAAACTGTCGCATAATAAATTGGGTACAAGTCATAACGGTCACAAAGCCAATCGGTGAGAAGTCAGAAAGGTTAGAAAACAAACCGACTATATCTCCGGTAAGAAAGCGAATCGGTCAGAAGTCCAAACGGTCAGAAAACAATCCGGTCGGAACTCTAAACGGTCACATAACAAATCGCGTGCTAAACAAATCGGATTCAAAGAAAATCGGATACAATACATAACGTCAGGAAACATATTCGTTCTAAGTCACAACGGTCAAAAACAAAACCGATCACAACTGAAAATGGTGATAAAACATGTTGGTCACAAGTCAAAACGGTCAAAATCAAATAGTTTATGAGTAATAGTGGTCATAACACACAAATCGGTCACAAGTGAAAACGGTCGCATACCTAATTCGGTAAAAAACGTTGTCTAACTAAACTGGGTACAAGTCATTACGCCAATGGGTCACAAGTGCAAACATACCGCTAACATCCCATAACGGTCATAAAACAAGTTGGTCCTAAGTCAAAACGGTCACGAAACAAATCGGTCACAACTCAAAATGGTAAGTAAACAAATCAGTAGCAAATCAAGTCGGACACAATGCAAATCGGTCAATAGCAAATCGGTTACAATGCATATCGGTCGTACAACAAAGTGGTCCTAAGTCAAAACGGTGAAAAACAAATCGGTCACAAGTGAAAACGGTCGCATACCTAATTCGGTCAAAACGGTGTCTTACTAAACTGGGTACAAGTCATTACGCCAATGGGTCACAAGTGCAAACATACCGCTAACATCCCATAACGGTCATAAAACAAGTTGGTCCTAAGTGAAAACGTTCACGAAACAAATCGGTCACAACTCAAAATGGTCATTAAACAAATCGGTAGCAAATCAAGTCGGACACAATGCAAATCGGTCAATAGCAAATCGGTTACAATGCATATCGGTCGTACAACAAAGTGGTCCTAAGTTAAAACGGTGAAAAACAAATCGGTCACAAGCGAAAACGGTCAAAAACCAAAACTGTTACAACTAAACACTATCATAAAACAAGTTGGTCGCAAGTCAAAATGGTCAAAAAACCAATCGTTCGTAAATCAAATCGGACACAATGCAAATCGGTGACAATAAATAACGGTTATAAAAGGAAATGGGCCTTAGCAAAAACGGTCTAAAATGCAGTGCTTAAAAGTAATATTGCTTCCATGACAAATCGGACGCAAGTCAAAACGGTCACGAACTGAATTGGGTGCAAGTGAAAACGGTACAAACTGAACTGTGTACAAGTCTTAACGGTCCCAAAGCCAAACGGTCACAAGTAAAACAGTAAGTAAAAAACCGGTAACAAGCCATAACGGTCATATAACAAGTTTGTCACCAGTCAAAAAGGTCAAAAAACAAATCGGTTGCAAATCAAATCGGTCACTAGACATATTGACCAGAAAAAAATGGTCTAAGTCACAACGGTGAAAAAATCTAACCGATCACAAATGAAAACGGTCATAAAACATGCTGGTCAACAGTTAAAACGGTCAAAAAACGTAACGGTCACAACTGAAAACGAAAAGGTCGAATACTAAATTTGTTGCAATTCAAAACGGTCACACACTAAACTGGGTACAAGTCATAACGGTCACAAAGCCAATGGGTCCCAAGTAATACAATAAGTAAACATACCGGTAAGAAGCCATAACGGTCATAAAACAAGTTGGTCCTAAGTCAAAACGGTCACACAAATAATTGGTCACAACTTAAAACGGTCACAAAACAATCGGTCGCAAAGCAAATCGGACACAATGCAAATCGGTCATAAGCCATAACTGTCATAAAAGAAATGGGCTCCATGCAAACACGGTCTATCGGTTACAAGAAAAAACGGTCACAAAATAAATAGGGTACAAGTCAAAACGGCCACAAACAAAATTGGGTACAAGTCAAAACGGTCACAAAACAAATAGGGTACAAGTCAAAACGGCCACAAACAAAATTGGGTACAAGTCAAAACGGTCACAAAACAAGTCTGTTACAGGTTAAACTAGTAAAAAACCAAACCGGTCACAACCCAAGACGGTCACAAAAATTTTGGTCAAAACGATCATTAAACAAATTAATTGCAAGTCATAACGGTCACACAGAAAATCCGTTGCAAGTCAAAACGGTCTGAAAACAAACCGATCACATCTGCGGTAACAAAGCGAACCGGTCAGATGTCAAAACGGTCAGAAAACAATCCGTTCAAAACTCTTAACTGTCACTAAACAAATCGCTGGCAAATCAAATCGGACACAATGCAAATCGGTCATAAGACATAACGGTCAGGTAAAAAAATTGTCCTAAGTCAAAACTATTAGAAAACAAATCGGTCACAAGTCAAAACGGTCAAAAAACAAGTCGGTCACAAATGAAAACGGTCATAAAACAAGTTGGTCAGAAGTCAAAACGTTCAAAAACATGAGTTTATAAGCATAAGTGGTCCCAAGACAAATCGTTCACAAGTCAAAACGGTCAAAATACATAACGATCAGGAAACAAAATTGTGCTATGTCAAAATGGTCTGAATACAAATCGGTCACAAGTCAAAACGGTCAAAGAACAAGCCGGTCACAACTGAAAACGAAACTGTCGCATAATAAATTGGGTACAAGTCATAACGGTCACAAAGCCAATCGGTGAGAAGTCAGAAAGGTTAGAAAACAAACCGACTATATCTCCGGTAAGAAAGCGAATCGGTCAGAAGTCCAAACGGTCAGAAAACAATCCGGTCGGAACTCTAAACGGTCACATAACAAATCGCGTGCTAAACAAATCGGATTCAAAGAAAATCGGATACAATACATAACGTCAGGAAACATATTCGTTCTAAGTCACAACGGTCAAAAACAAAACCGATCACAACTGAAAATGGTGATAAAACATGTTGGTCACAAGTCAAAACGGTCAAAATCAAATAGTTTATGAGTAATAGTGGTCATAACACACAAATCGGTCACAAGTGAAAACGGTCGCATACCTAATTCGGTAAAAAACGTTGTCTAACTAAACTGGGTACAAGTCATTACGCCAATGGGTCACAAGTGCAAACATACCGCTAACATCCCATAACGGTCATAAAACAAGTTGGTCCTAAGTCAAAACGGTCACGAAACAAATCGGTCACAACTCAAAATGGTAAGTAAACAAATCAGTAGCAAATCAAGTCGGACACAATGCAAATCGGTCAATAGCAAATCGGTTACAATGCATATCGGTCGTACAACAAAGTGGTCCTAAGTCAAAACGGTGAAAAACAAATCGGTCACAAGTGAAAACGGTCGCATACCTAATTCGGTCAAAACGGTGTCTTACTAAACTGGGTACAAGTCATTACGCCAATGGGTCACAAGTGCAAACATACCGCTAACATCCCATAACGGTCATAAAACAAGTTGGTCCTAAGTGAAAACGTTCACGAAACAAATCGGTCACAACTCAAAATGGTCATTAAACAAATCGGTAGCAAATCAAGTCGGACACAATGCAAATCGGTCAATAGCAAATCGGTTACAATGCATATCGGTCGTACAACAAAGTGGTCCTAAGTTAAAACGGTGAAAAACAAATCGGTCACAAGCGAAAACGGTCAAAAACCAAAACTGTTACAACTAAACACTATCATAAAACAAGTTGGTCGCAAGTCAAAATGGTCAAAAAACCAATCGTTCGTAAATCAAATCGGACACAATGCAAATCGGTGACAATAAATAACGGTTATAAAAGGAAATGGGCCTTAGCAAAAACGGTCTAAAATGCAGTGCTTAAAAGTAATATTGCTTCCATGACAAATCGGACGCAAGTCAAAACGGTCACGAACTGAATTGGGTGCAAGTGAAAACGGTACAAACTGAACTGTGTACAAGTCTTAACGGTCCCAAAGCCAAACGGTCACAAGTAAAACAGTAAGTAAAAAACCGGTAACAAGCCATAACGGTCATATAACAAGTTTGTCACCAGTCAAAAAGGTCAAAAAACAAATCGGTTGCAAATCAAATCGGTCACTAGACATATTGACCAGAAAAAAATGGTCTAAGTCACAACGGTGAAAAAATCTAACCGATCACAAATGAAAACGGTCATAAAACATGCTGGTCAACAGTTAAAACGGTCAAAAAACGTAACGGTCACAACTGAAAACGAAAAGGTCGAATACTAAATTTGTTGCAATTCAAAACGGTCACACACTAAACTGGGTACAAGTCATAACGGTCACAAAGCCAATGGGTCCCAAGTAATACAATAAGTAAACATACCGGTAAGAAGCCATAACGGTCATAAAACAAGTTGGTCCTAAGTCAAAACGGTCACACAAATAATTGGTCACAACTTAAAACGGTCACAAAACAATCGGTCGCAAAGCAAATCGGACACAATGCAAATCGGTCATAAGCCATAACTGTCATAAAAGAAATGGGCTCCATGCAAACACGGTCTATCGGTTACAAGAAAAAACGGTCACAAAATAAATAGGGTACAAGTCAAAACGGCCACAAACAAAATTGGGTACAAGTCAAAACGGTCACAAAACAAATAGGGTACAAGTCAAAACGGCCACAAACAAAATTGGGTACAAGTCAAAACGGTCACAAAACAAGTCTGTTACAGGTCAAAATAGTAAAAAACCAAACCGGTCACAACCCAAGACGGTCACAAAAATTTTGGTCAAAACGATCATTAAACAAATTAATTGCAAGTCATAACGGTCACACAGAAAATCCGTGGCAAGTCAAAACGGTCTGAAAACAAACCGATCACATCTGCGGTAACAAAGCGAACCGGTCAGATGTCAAAACGGTCAGAAAACAATCCGTTCAAAACTCTTAACTGTCACTAAACAAATCGCTGGCAAATCAAATTGGACACAATGCAAATCGGTCATAAGACATAACGGTCAGGTAAAAAAATTGTCCTAAGTCAAAACTATTAGAAAACAAATCGGTCACAAGTCAAAACGGTCAAAAAACAAGTCGGTCACAAATGAAAACGGTCATAAAACAAGTTGGTCAGAAGTGAAAACGTGCAAAAACATGAGTTTATAAGCAAAAGTGGTCCCAAGACAAATCGTTCACAAGTCAAAACGGTCAAAATACATAACGATCAGGAAAATATATTGTGCTATGTCAAAATGGTCTGAATACAAATCGGTCACAAGTCAAAACGGTCAAAGAACAAGCCGGTCACAACTGAAAACGAAACTGTCGCATAATAAATTGGGTACAAGTCATAACATTCACAAAGCCAATCGGTGAGAAGTCAGAAAGGTCTGAAAACAAACCGACTATATCTCCGGTAAGAAAGCGAATCGGTCAGAAGTCCAAACGGTCAGAAAACAATCCGGTCGGAACTCTAAACGGTCACATAACAAATCGCGTGCTAAACAAATCGGATTCAAAGCAAATCGGATACAATACATAACGTCAGGAAACATATTCGTTCTAAGTCACAACGGTCAAAAACAAAACCGATCACAACTGAAAATGGTGATAAAACATGTTGGTCACAAGTCAAAACGGTCAAAATCAAATAGTTTATGAGTAATAGTGGTCATAACACACAAATCGGTCACAAGTGAAAACGGTCGCATACCTAATTCGGTAAAAAACGTTGTCTAACTAAACTGGGTACAAGTCATTACGCCAATGGGTCACAAGTGCAAACATACCGCTAACATCCCATAACGGTCATAAAACAAGTTGGTCCTAAGTGAAAACGGTCACGAAACAAATCGGTCACAACTCAAAATGGTAAGTAAACAAATCGGTAGCAAATCAAGTCGGACACAATGCAAATCGGTCAATAGCAAATCGGTTACAATGCATATCGGTCGTACAACAAAGTGGTCCTAAGTCAAAACGGTGAAAAACAAATGGGTCACAAGTGAAAACGGTCGCATACCTAATTCGGTCAAAACGGTGTCTTACTAAACTGGGTACAAGTCATTACGCCAATGGGTCACAAGTGCAAACATACCGCTAACATCCCATAACGGTCATAAAACAAGTTGGTCCTAAGTCAAAACGGTAACGAAACAAATCGGTCACAACTCAAAATGGTCATTAAACAAATCGGTAGCAAATCAAGTCGGACACAATGCAAATCGGTCAATAGCAAATCGGTTACAATGCATATCGGTCGTACAACAAAGTGGTCCTAAGTCAAAACGGTGAAAAACAAATCGGTCACAAGCGAAAACGGTCAAAAACCAAAACTGTTACAACTAAACACTATCATAAAACAAGTTGGTCGCAAGTCAAAATGGTCAAAAAACCAATCGTTCGTAAATCAAATCGGACACAATGCAAATCGGTGACAATACATAACGGTTATAAAAGGAAATGGGCCTTAGCAAAAACGGTCTAAAATGCAGCGCTTAAAAGTAATATTGCTTCCATGACAAATCGGACGCAAGTCAAAACGGTCACGAACTGAATTGGGTGCAAGTGAAAACGGTACAAACTGAACTGTGTACAAGTCTTAACGGTCCCAAAGCCAAACGGTCACAAGTAAAACAGTAAGTAAAAATACCGGTAACAAGCCATAACGGTCATATAACAAGTATGTCACCAGTCAAAAAGGTCAAAAAACAAATCGGTTGCAAATGAAATCGGTCACTAGACATAACGGCCAGAAAAAAATGGTCTAAGTCACAACGGTCAAAAGATCTAACCGATCACAAATGAAAACGGTCATAAAACATGTTGGTCAACAGTTAAAACGGTCAAAAAACGTAACGGTCACAACTGAAAACGAAAAGGTCGAGTACTAAATTTGTTGCAATTCAAAACGGTCACAGACTAAACTGGGTACAAGTCATAACGGTCACAAAGCCAATGGGTCCCAAGTCAAACAATAAGTAAACATACCGGTAAGAAGCCATAACGGTCATAAAACAAGTTGGTCCTAAGTGAAAACGGTCACACAAACAATTGGTCACAACTCAAAACGGTCACAAAACAAATCGGTCGCAAAGCAAATCGGACACAATGCAAATCGGTCATAAGCCATAACGGTCATAAAAGAAATGGGCTCCATGCAAAAACGGTCTATCGGTTACAAGAAAAAACGGTCACAAAATAAATAGGGCACAAGTCAAAACGGCCACAAGCAAAATTGGGTACAAGTCAAAACGGTCACAAAACAAATAGGGTACAAGTCAAAACGGCCACAAACAAAATTGGGTACAAGTCAAAACGGTCACAAAACAAGTCTGTTACAGGTCAAAATAGTAAAAAACCAAACCGGTCACAACCCAAGACGGTCTCAAAAATTAAAACGATCATTAAACAAATTAATTGCAAGTCATAACGGTCACACAGAAAATCCGTGGCAAGTCAAAACGGTCTGAAAACAAACCGATCACATCTGCGGTAACAAAGCGAACCGGTCAGATGTCAAAACGGTCAGAAAACAATCCGTTCAAAACTCTTAACTGTCACTAAACAAATCGCTGGCAAATCAAATCGGACACAATGCAAATCGGTCATAAGACATAACGGTCAGGTAAAAAAATTGTCCTAAGTCAAAACTATTAGAAAACAAATCGGTCACAAGTCAAAACGGTCAAAAAACAACTCGGTCACAAATGAAAACGGTCATAAAACAAGTTGGTCAGAAGTCAAAACGTTCAAAAACATGAGTTTATAAGCATAAGTGGTCCCAAGACAAATCGTTCACAAGTCAAAACGGTCAAAATACATAACGATCAGGAAACAAAATTGTGCAATGTCAAAATGGTCTGAATACAAATCGGTCACAAGTCAAAACGGTCAAAGAACAAGCCGGTCACAACTGAAAACGAAACTGTCGCATAATAAATTGGGTACAAGTCATAACGGTCACAAAGCCAATCGGTGAGAAGTCAGAAAGGTCAGAAAACAAACCGACTATATCTCCGGTAAGAAAGCGAATCGGTCAGAAGTCCAAACGGTCAGAAAACAATCCGGTCGGAACTCTAAACGGTCACATAACAAATCGCGTGCTAAACAAATCGGATTCAAAGCAAATCGGATACAATACATAACGTCAGGAAACATATTCGTTCTAAGTCACAACGGTCAAAAACAAAACCGATCACAACTGAAAATGGTGATAAAACATGTTGGTCACAAGTCAAAACGGTCAAAATCAAATAGTTTATGAGTAATAGTGGTCATAACACACAAATCGGTCACAAGTGAAAACGGTCGCATACCTAATTCGGTAAAAAACGTTGTCTAACTAAACTGGGTACAAGTCATTACGCCAATGGGTCACAAGTGCAAACATACCGCTAACATCCCATAACGGTCATAAAACAAGTTGGTCCTAAGTCAAAACGGTCACGAAACAAATCGGTCACAACTCAAAATGGTAAGTAAACAAATCAGTAGCAAATCAAGTCGGACACAATGCAAATCGGTCAATAGCAAATCGGTTACAATGCATATCGGTCGTACAACAAAGTGGTCCTAAGTCAAAACGGTGAAAAACAAATCGGTCACAAGTGAAAACGGTCGCATACCTAATTCGGTCAAAACGGTGTCTTACTAAACTGGGTACAAGTCATTACGCCAATGGGTCACAAGTGCAAACATACCGCTAACATCCCATAACGGTCATAAAACAAGTTGGTCCTAAGTGAAAACGGTCACGAAACAAATCGGTCACAACTCAAAATGGTCATTAAACAAATCGGTAGCAAATCAAGTCGGACACAATGCAAATCGGTCAATAGCAAATCGGTTACAATGCATATCGGTCGTACAACAAAGTGGTCCTAAGTTAAAACGGTGAAAAACAAATCGGTCACAAGCGAAAACGGTCAAAATCCAAAACTGTTACATCTAAACACTATCATAAAACAAGTTGCTCGCAAGTCAAAATGGTCAAAAAACCAATCGTTCGTAAATCAAATCGGACACAATGCAAATCGGTCACAATACATAACGGTCATAAAAGGAAATGGGCCTTAGCAAAAACGGTCTAAAATGCAGCGCTTAAAAGTAATACTGCTTCCATGACAAATCGGACGCAAGTCAAAACGGTCACGAACTGAATTGGATGCAAGTGAAAACGGTACAAACTGAACTGTGTACAAGTCTTAACGGTCCCAAAGCCAAACGGTCACAAGTAAAACAGTAAGTAAAAATACCGGTAACAAGCCATAACGGTTATATAACAAGTTTGTCACCAGTCAAAAAGGTAAAAAAAACAAATCGGTTGCAAATCAAATCGGTCACTAGACATATCGGCCAGAAAAAAATGGTCTAAGTCACAACGGTCAAAAAATCTAACCGATCACAAATGAAAACGGTCATAAAACATGTTGGTCAACAGTTAAAACGGTAAAAAAACGTAACGGTCACAACTGAAAACGAAAAGGTCGAATACTAAATTTGTTGCAATTCAAAACGGTCACAGACTAAACTGGGTACAAGTCATAACGGTCACAAAGCCAATGGGTCCCAAGTCAAACAATAAGTAAACATACCGGTAAGAAGCCATAACGGTCATAAAACAAGTTGGTCCTAAGTCTAAACGGTCACACAAAAATTGGTCACAACTCAAAACGGTCACAAAACAAATCGGTCGCAAAGCAAATCGGACACAATGCAAATCGGTCATAAGCCATAACGGTCATAAAAGAAATGGGCTCCATACAACAACGGTCTATTGGTTACAAGAAAAAACGGTCACAAAATAAATAGGGTACAAGTCAAAACGGCCACAAACAAAATTGGGTACAAGTCAAAACGGTCACAAAACAAATAGGGTACAAGTCAAAACGGCCACAAACAAAATTGGGTACAAGTCAAAACGGTCACAAAACAAGTCTGTTACAGGTCAAAATAGTAAAACACCAAACCGGTCACTACCCAAGACGGTCACAAAAATTGTGGTCAAAACGATCATTAAACAAATTAATTGCAAGTCATAACGGTCACACAGAAAATCCGTGGCAAGTCAAAACGGTCTGAAAACAAACCGATCACATCTGCGGTAACAAAGCGAACCGGTCAGATGTCAAAACGGTCAGAAAACAATCCGTTCAAAACTCTTAACTGTCACTAAACAAATCGCTGGCAAATCAAATCGGACACAATGCAAATCGGTCATAAGACATAACGGTCAGGTAAAAAAATTGTCCTAAGTCAAAACTATTAGAAAACAAATCGGTCACAAGTCAAAACGGTCAAAAAACAAGTCGGTCACAAATGAAAACGGTCATAAAACAAGTTGGTCAGAAGTCAAAACGTTCAAAAACATGAGTTTATAAGCATAAGTGGTCCCAAGACAAATCGTTCACAAGTCAAAACGGTCAAAATACATAACGATCAGGAAACAAAATTGTGCTATGTCAAAATGGTCTGAATACAAATCGGTCACAAGTCAAAACGGTCAAAGAACAAGCCGGTCACAACTGAAAACGAAACTGTCGCATAATAAATTGGGTACAAGTCATAACGGTCACAAAGCCAATCGGTGAGAAGTCAGAAAGGTCAGAAAACAAACCGACTATATCTCCGGTAAGAAAGCGAATCGGTCAGAAGTCCAAACGGTCAGAAAACAATCCGGTCGGAACTCTAAACGGTCACATAACAAATCGCGTGCTAAACAAATCGGATTCAAAGCAAATCGGATACAATACATAACGTCAGGAAACATATTCGTTCTAAGTCACAACGGTCAAAAACAAAACCGATCACAACTGAAAATGGTGATAAAACATGTTGGTCACAAGTCAAAACGGTCAAAATCAAATAGTTTATGAGTAATAGTGGTCATAACACACAAATCGGTCACAAGTGAAAACGGTCGCATACCTAATTGGGTAAAAAACGTTGTCTAACTAAACTGGGTACAAATCATTACGCCAATGGGTCACAAGTGCAAACATACCGCTAACATCCCATAACGGTCATAAAACAAGTTGGTCCTAAGTCAAAACGGTCACGAAACAAATCGGTCACAACTCAAAATGGTAAGTAAACAAATCGGTAGCAAATCAAGTCGGACACAATGCAAATCGGTCAATAGCAAATCGGTTACAATGCATATCGGTCGTACAACAAAGTGGTCCTAAGTCAAAACGGTGAAAAACAAATCGGTCACAAGTGAAAACGGTCGCATACCTAATTCGGTCAAAACGGTGTCTTACTAAACTGAGTACAAGTCATTACGCCAATGGGTCACAAGTGCAAACATACCGCTAACATCCCATAACGGTCATAAAACAAGTTGGTCCTAAGTCAAAACGGTCACGAAACAAATCGTTCACAACTCAAAATGGTCATTGAACAAGTCGGTAGAAAATCAAGTCGGACACAATGCAAATCGGTCAATAGCAAATCGGTTACAATGCATATCGGTCGTACAACAAAGTGGTCCTAAGTCAAAACGGTGAAAAACAAATCGGTCACAAGCGAAAACGGTCAAAAACCAAAAGTGTTACAACTAAACACTATCATAAAACAAGTTGGTCGCAAGTCAAAATGGTCAAAAAACCAATCGTTCGTAAATCAAATCGGACACAATGCAAATCGGTCACAATACATAACGGTCATAAAAGGAAATGGGCCTTAGCAAAAACGGTCTAAAATGCAGCGCTTAAAAGTAATATTGCTTCCATGACAAATCGGACGCAAGTCAAAACGGTCACGAACTGAATTGGGTGCAAGTGAAAACGGTACAAACTGAACTGTGTACAAGTCTTAACGGTCCCAAAGCCAAACGGTCACAAGTAAAACAGTAAGTAAAAATACCGGTAACAAGCCATAACGGTCATATAACAAGTTTGTCACCAGTCAAAAAGGTCAAAAAACAAATCGGTTGCAAATCAAATCGGTCACTAGACATAACGGCCAGAAAAAAATGGTCTAAGTCACAACGGTCAAAAAATCTAACCGATCACAAATGAAAACGGTCATAAAACATGTTGGTCAACAGTTAAAACGGTCAAAAAACGTAACGGTCACAACTGAAAACGAAAAGGTCGAATACTAAATTTGTTGCAATTCAAAACGGTCACAGACTAAACTGGGTACAAGTCATAACGGTCACAAAGCCAATGGGTCCCAAGTCAAACAATAAGTAAACATACCGGTAAGAAGCCATAACGGTCATAAAACAAGTTGGTCCTAAGTCAAAACGGTCACACAAAAATTGGTCACAACTCAAAACGGTCACAAAACAAATCGGTCGCAAAGCAAATCGGACACAATGCAAATCGGTCATAAGCCATAACGGTCATAAAAGAAATGGGCTCCATACAACAACGGTCTATTGGTTACAAGAAAAAACGGTCACAAAATAAATAGGGTACAAGTCAAAACGGCCACAAACAAAATTGGGTACAAGTCAAAACGATCACAAAACAAATAGGGTACAAGTCAAAACGGCCACAAACAAAATTGGGTACAAGTCAAAACGGTCACAAAACAAGTCTGTTACAGGTCAAAATAGTAAAAAACCAAACCGGTCACAACCCAAGACGGTCTCAAAAATTAAAACGATCATTAAACAAATTAATTGCAAGTCATAACGGTCACACAGAAAATCCGTGGCAAGTCAAAACGGTCTGAAAACAAACCGATCACATCTGCGGTAACAAAGCGAACCGGTCAGATGTCAAAACGGTCAGAAAACAATCCGTTCAAAACTCTTAACTGTCACTAAACAAATCGCTGGCAAATCAAATCGGACACAATGCAAATCGGTCATAAGACATAACGGTCAGGTAAAAAAATTGTCCTAAGTCAAAACTATTAGAAAACAAATCGGTCACAAGTCAAAACGGTCAAAAAACAACTCGGTCACAAATGAAAACGGTCATAAAACAAGTTGGTCAGAAGTCAAAACGTTCAAAAACATGAGTTTATAAGCATAAGTGGTCCCAAGACAAATCGTTCACAAGTCAAAACGGTCAAAATACATAACGATCAGGAAACAAAATTGTGCAATGTCAAAATGGTCTGAATACAAATCGGTCACAAGTCAAAACGGTCAAAGAACAAGCCGGTCACAACTGAAAACGAAACTGTCGCATAATAAATTGGGTACAAGTCATAACGGTCACAAAGCCAATCGGTGAGAAGTCAGAAAGGTCAGAAAACAAACCGACTATATCTCCGGTAAGAAAGCGAATCGGTCAGAAGTCCAAACGGTCAGAAAACAATCCGGTCGGAACTCTAAACGGTCACATAACAAATCGCGTGCTAAACAAATCGGATTCAAAGCAAATCGGATACAATACATAACGCCAGGAAACATATTCGTTCTAAGTCACAACGGTCAAAAACAAAACCGATCACAACTGAAAATGGTGATAAAACATGTTGGTCACAAGTCAAAACGGTCAAAATCAAATAGTTTATGAGTAATAGTGGTCATAACACACAAATCGGTCACAAGTGAAAACGATCGCATACCTAATTCGGTAAAAAACGTTGTCTAACTAAACTGGGTACAAGTCATTACGCCAATGGGTCACAAGTGCAAACATACCGCTAACATCCCATAACGGTCATAAAACAAGTTGGTCCTAAGTCAAAACGGTCACGAAACAAATCGGTCACAACTCAAAATGGTAAGTAAACAAATCGGTAGCAAATCAAGTCGGACACAATGCAAATCGGTCAATAGCAAATCGGTTACAATGCATATCGGTCGTACAACAAAGTGGTCCTAAGTCAAAACGGTGAAAAACAAATCGGTCACAAGTGAAAACGGTCGCATACCTAATTCGGTCAAAACGGTGTCTTACTAAACTGAGTACAAGTCATTACGCCAATGGGTCACAAGTGCAAACATACCGCTAACATCCCATAACGGTCATAAAACAAGTTGGTCCTAAGTCAAAACGGTCACGAAACAAATCGTTCACAACTCAAAATGGTCATTGAACAAGTCGGTAGAAAATCAAGTCGGACACAATGCAAATCGGTCAATAGCAAATCGGTTACAATGCATATCGGTCGTACAACAAAGTGGTCCTAAGTCAAAACGGTGAAAAACAAATCGGTCACAAGCGAAAACGGTCAAAAACCAAAAGTGTTACAACTAAACACTATCATAAAACAAGTTGGTCGCAAGTCAAAATGGTCAAAAAACCAATCGTTCGTAAATCAAATCGGACACAATGCAAATCGGTCACAATACATAACGGTCATAAAAGGAAATGGGCCTTAGCAAAAACGGTCTAAAATGCAGCGCTTAAAAGTAATATTGCTTCCATGACAAATCGGACGCAAGTCAAAACGGTCACGAACTGAATTGGGTGCAAGTGAAAACGGTACAAACTGAACTGTGTACAAGTCTTAACGGTCCCAAAGCCAAACGGTCACAAGTAAAACAGTAAGTAAAAATACCGGTAACAAGCCATAACGGTCATATAACAAGTTTGTCACCAGTCAAAAAGGTCAAAAAACAAATCGGTTGCAAATCAAATCGGTCACTAGACATAACGGCCAGAAAAAAATGGTCTAAGTCACAACGGTCAAAAAATCTAACCGATCACAAATGAAAACGGTCATAAAACATGTTGGTCAACAGTTAAAACGGTCAAAAAACGTAACGGTCACAACTGAAAACGAAAAGGTCGAATACTAAATTTGTTGCAATTCAAAACGGTCACAGACTAAACTGGGTACAAGTCATAACGGTCACAAAGCCAATGGGTCCCAAGTCAAACAATAAGTAAACATACCGGTAAGAAGCCATAACGGTCATAAAACAAGTTGGTCCTAAGTCAAAACGGTCACACAAAAATTGGTCACAACTCAAAACGGTCACAAAACAAATCGGTCGCAAAGCAAATCGGACACAATGCAAATCGGTCATAAGCCATAACGGTCATAAAAGAAATGGGCTCCATACAACAACGGTCTATTGGTTACAAGAAAAAACGGTCACAAAATAAATAGGGTACAAGTCAAAACGGCCACAAACAAAATTGGGTACAAGTCAAAACGATCACAAAACAAATAGGGTACAAGTCAAAACGGCCACAAACAAAATTGGGTACAAGTCAAAACGGTCACAAAACAAGTCTGTTACAGGTCAAAATAGTAAAAAACCAAACCGGTCACAACCCAAGACGGTCTCAAAAATTAAAACGATCATTAAACAAATTAATTGCAAGTCATAACGGTCACACAGAAAATCCGTGGCAAGTCAAAACGGTCTGAAAACAAACCGATCACATCTGCGGTAACAAAGCGAACCGGTCAGATGTCAAAACGGTCAGAAAACAATCCGTTCAAAACTCTTAACTGTCACTAAACAAATCGCTGGCAAATCAAATCGGACACAATGCAAATCGGTCATAAGACATAACGGTCAGGTAAAAAAATTGTCCTAAGTCAAAACTATTAGAAAACAAATCGGTCACAAGTCAAAACGGTCAAAAAACAACTCGGTCACAAATGAAAACGGTCATAAAACAAGTTGGTCAGAAGTCAAAACGTTCAAAAACATGAGTTTATAAGCATAAGTGGTCCCAAGACAAATCGTTCACAAGTCAAAACGGTCAAAATACATAACGATCAGGAAACAAAATTGTGCAATGTCAAAATGGTCTGAATACAAATCGGTCACAAGTCAAAACGGTCAAAGAACAAGCCGGTCACAACTGAAAACGAAACTGTCGCATAATAAATTGGGTACAAGTCATAACGGTCACAAAGCCAATCGGTGAGAAGTCAGAAAGGTCAGAAAACAAACCGACTATATCTCCGGTAAGAAAGCGAATCGGTCAGAAGTCCAAACGGTCAGAAAACAATCCGGTCGGAACTCTAAACGGTCACATAACAAATCGCGTGCTAAACAAATCGGATTCAAAGCAAATCGGATACAATACATAACGTCAGGAAACATATTCGTTCTAAGTCACAACGGTCAAAAACAAAACCGATCACAACTGAAAATGGTGATAAAACATGTTGGTCACAAGTCAAAACGGTCAAAATCAAATAGTTTATGAGTAATAGTGGTCATAACACACAAATCGGTCACAAGTGAAAACGGTCGCATACCTAATTCGGTAAAAAACGTTGTCTAACTAAACTGGGTACAAGTCATTACGCCAATGGGTCACAAGTGCAAACATACCGCTAACATCCCATAACGGTCATAAAACAAGTTGGTCCTAAGTCAAAACGGTCACGAAACAAATCGGTCACAACTCAAAATGGTAAGTAAACAAATCGGTAGCAAATCAAGTCGGACACAATGCAAATCGGTCAATAGCAAATCGGTTACAATGCATATCGGTCGTACAACAAAGTGGTCCTAAGTCAAAACGGTGAAAAACAAATCGGTCACAAGTGAAAACGGTCGCATACCTAATTCGGTCAAAACGGTGTCTTACTAAACTGAGTACAAGTCATTACGCCAATGGGTCACAAGTGCAAACATACCGCTAACATCCCATAACGGTCATAAAACAAGTTGGTCCTAAGTCAAAACGGTCACGAAACAAATCGTTCACAACTCAAAATGGTCATTGAACAAGTCGGTAGAAAATCAAGTCGGACACAATGCAAATCGGTCAATAGCAAATCGGTTACAATGCATATCGGTCGTACAACAAAGTGGTCCTAAGTCAAAACGGTGAAAAACAAATCGGTCACAAGCGAAAACGGTCAAAAACCAAAAGTGTTACAACTAAACACTATCATAAAACAAGTTGGTCGCAAGTCAAAATGGTCAAAAAACCAATCGTTCGTAAATCAAATCGGACACAATGCAAATCGGTCACAATACATAACGGTCATAAAAGGAAATGGGCCTTAGCAAAAACGGTCTAAAATGCAGCGCTTAAAAGTAATATTGCTTCCATGACAAATCGGACGCAAGTCAAAACGGTCACGAACTGAATTGGGTGCAAGTGAAAACGGTACAAACTGAACTGTGTACAAGTCTTAACGGTCCCAAAGCCAAACGGTCACAAGTAAAACAGTAAGTAAAAATACCGGTAACAAGCCATAACGGTCATATAACAAGTTTGTCACCAGTCAAAAAGGTCAAAAAACAAATCGGTTGCAAATCAAATCGGTCACTAGACATAACGGCCAGAAAAAAATGGTCTAAGTCACAACGGTCAAAAAATCTAACCGATCACAAATGAAAACGGTCATAAAACATGTTGGTCAACAGTTAAAACGGTCAAAAAACGTAACGGTCACAACTGAAAACGAAAAGGTCGAATACTAAATTTGTTGCAATTCAAAACGGTCACAGACTAAACTGGGTACAAGTCATAACGGTCACAAAGCCAATGGGTCCCAAGTCAAACAATAAGTAAACATACCGGTAAGAAGCCATAACGGTCATAAAACAAGTTGGTCCTAAGTCAAAACGGTCACACAAAAATTGGTCACAACTCAAAACGGTCACAAAACAAATCGGTCGCAAAGCAAATCGGACACAATGCAAATCGGTCATAAGCCATAACGGTCATAAAAGAAATGGGCTCCATACAACAACGGTCTATTGGTTACAAGAAAAAACGGTCACAAAATAAATAGGGTACAAGTCAAAACGGCCACAAACAAAATTGGGTACAAGTCAAAACGATCACAAAACAAATAGGGTACAAGTCAAAACGGCCACAAACAAAATTGGGTACAAGTCAAAACGGTCACAAAACAAGTCTGTTACAGGTCAAAATAGTAAAAAACCAAACCGGTCACAACCCAAGACGGTCTCAAAAATTAAAACGATCATTAAACAAATTAATTGCAAGTCATAACGGTCACACAGAAAATCCGTGGCAAGTCAAAACGGTCTGAAAACAAACCGATCACATCTGCGGTAACAAAGCGAACCGGTCAGATGTCAAAACGGTCAGAAAACAATCCGTTCAAAACTCTTAACTGTCACTAAACAAATCGCTGGCAAATCAAATCGGACACAATGCAAATCGGTCATAAGACATAACGGTCAGGTAAAAAAATTGTCCTAAGTCAAAACTATTAGAAAACAAATCGGTCACAAGTCAAAACGGTCAAAAAACAACTCGGTCACAAATGAAAACGGTCATAAAACAAGTTGGTCAGAAGTCAAAACGTTCAAAAACATGAGTTTATAAGCATAAGTGGTCCCAAGACAAATCGTTCACAAGTCAAAACGGTCAAAATACATAACGATCAGGAAACAAAATTGTGCAATGTCAAAATGGTCTGAATACAAATCGGTCACAAGTCAAAACGGTCAAAGAACAAGCCGGTCACAACTGAAAACGAAACTGTCGCATAATAAATTGGGTACAAGTCATAACGGTCACAAAGCCAATCGGTGAGAAGTCAGAAAGGTCAGAAAACAAACCGACTATATCTCCGGTAAGAAAGCGAATCGGTCAGAAGTCCAAACGGTCAGAAAACAATCCGGTCGGAACTCTAAACGGTCACATAACAAATCGCGTGCTAAACAAATCGGATTCAAAGCAAATCGGATACAATACATAACGTCAGGAAACATATTCGTTCTAAGTCACAACGGTCAAAAACAAAACCGATCACAACTGAAAATGGTGATAAAACATGTTGGTCACAAGTCAAAACGGTCAAAATCAAATAGTTTATGAGTAATAGTGGTCATAACACACAAATCGGTCACAAGTGAAAACGGTCGCATACCTAATTGGGTAAAAAACGTTGTCTAACTAAACTGGGTACAAATCATTACGCCAATGGGTCACAAGTGCAAACATACCGCTAACATCCCATAACGGTCATAAAACAAGTTGGTCCTAAGTCAAAACGGTCACGAAACAAATCGGTCACAACTCAAAATGGTAAGTAAACAAATCGGTAGCAAATCAAGTCGGACACAATGCAAATCGGTCAATAGCAAATCGGTTACAATGCATATCGGTCGTACAACAAAGTGGTCCTAAGTCAAAACGGTGAAAAACAAATCGGTCACAAGTGAAAACGGTCGCATACCTAATTCGGTCAAAACGGTGTCTTACTAAACTGGGTACAAGTCATTACGCCAATGGGTCACAAGTGCAAACATACCGCTAACATCCCATAACGGTCATAAAACAAGTTGGTCCTAAGTCAAAACGGTCACGAAACAAATCGGTCACAACTCAAAATGGTCATTAAACAAATCGGTAGCAAATCAAGTCGGACACAATGCAAATCGGTCAATAGCAAATCGGTTACAATGCATATCGGTCGTACAACAAAGTGGTCCTAAGTCAAAACGGTGAAAAACAAATCGGTCACAAGCGAAAACGGTCAAAAACCAAAACTGTTACAACTAAACACTATCATAAAACAAGTTGGTCGCAAGTCAAAATGGTCAAAAAACCAATCGTTCGTAAATCAAATCGGACACAATGCAAATCGGTCACAATACATAACGGTTATAAAAGGAAATGGGCCTTAGCAAAAACGGTCTAAAATGCAGCGCTTAAAAGTAATATTGCTTCCATGACAAATCGGACGCAAGTCAAAACGGTCACGAACTGAATTGGGTGCAAGTGAAAACGGTACAAACTGAACTGTGTACAAGTCTTAACGGTCCCAAAGCCAAACGGTCACAAGTAAAACAGTAAGTAAAAATACCGGTAACAAGCCATAACGGTCATATAACAAGTTTGTCACCAGTCAAAAAGGTCAAAAAACAAATCGGTTGCAAATCAAATCGGTCACTAGACATAACGGCCAGAAAAAAATGGTCTAAGTCACAACGGTCAAAAAATCTAACCGATCACAAATGAAAACGGTCATAAAACATGTTGGTCAACAGTTAAAACGGTCAAAAAACGTAACGGTCACAACTGAAAACGAAAAGGTCGAATACTAAATTTGTTGCAATTCAAAACGGTCACAGACTAAACTGGGTACAAGTCATAACGGTCACAAAGCCAATGGGTCCCAAGTCAAACAATAAGTAAACATACCGGTAAGAAGCCATAACGGTCATAAAACAAGTTGGTCCTAAGTCAAAACGGTCACACAAAAATTGGTCACAACTCAAAACGGTCACAAAACAAATCGGTCGCAAAGCAAATCGGACACAATGCAAATCGGTCATAAGCCATAACGGTCATAAAAGAAATGGGCTCCATACAACAACGGTCTATTGGTTACAAGAAAAAACGGTCACAAAATAAATAGGGTACAAGTCAAAACGGCCACAAACAAAATTGGGTACAAGTCAAAACGATCACAAAACAAATAGGGTACAAGTCAAAACGGCCACAAACAAAATTGGGTACAAGTCAAAACGGTCACAAAACAAGTCTGTTACAGGTCAAAATAGTAAAAAACCAAACCGGTCACAACCCAAGACGGTCTCAAAAATTAAAACGATCATTAAACAAATTAATTGCAAGTCATAACGGTCACACAGAAAATCCGTGGCAAGTCAAAACGGTCTGAAAACAAACCGATCACATCTGCGGTAACAAAGCGAACCGGTCAGATGTCAAAACGGTCAGAAAACAATCCGTTCAAAACTCTTAACTGTCACTAAACAAATCGCTGGCAAATCAAATCGGACACAATGCAAATCGGTCATAAGACATAACGGTCAGGTAAAAAAATTGTCCTAAGTCAAAACTATTAGAAAACAAATCGGTCACAAGTCAAAACGGTCAAAAAACAACTCGGTCACAAATGAAAACGGTCATAAAACAAGTTGGTCAGAAGTCAAAACGTTCAAAAACATGAGTTTATAAGCATAAGTGGTCCCAAGACAAATCGTTCACAAGTCAAAACGGTCAAAATACATAACGATCAGGAAACAAAATTGTGCAATGTCAAAATGGTCTGAATACAAATCGGTCACAAGTCAAAACGGTCAAAGAACAAGCCGGTCACAACTGAAAACGAAACTGTCGCATAATAAATTGGGTACAAGTCATAACGGTCACAAAGCCAATCGGTGAGAAGTCAGAAAGGTCAGAAAACAAACCGACTATATCTCCGGTAAGAAAGCGAATCGGTCAGAAGTCCAAACGGTCAGAAAACAATCCGGTCGGAACTCTAAACGGTCACATAACAAATCGCGTGCTAAACAAATCGGATTCAAAGCAAATCGGATACAATACATAACGTCAGGAAACATATTCGTTCTAAGTCACAACGGTCAAAAACAAAACCGATCACAACTGAAAATGGTGATAAAACATGTTGGTCACAAGTCAAAACGGTCAAAATCAAATAGTTTATGAGTAATAGTGGTCATAACACACAAATCGGTCACAAGTGAAAACGGTCGCATACCTAATTCGGTAAAAAACGTTGTCTAACTAAACTGGGTACAAGTCATTACGCCAATGGGTCACAAGTGCAAACATACCGCTAACATCCCATAACGGTCATAAAACAAGTTGGTCCTAAGTCAAAACGGTCACGAAACAAATCGGTCACAACTCAAAATGGTAAGTAAACAAATCGGTAGCAAATCAAGTCGGACACAATGCAAATCGGTCAATAGCAAATCGGTTACAATGCATATCGGTCGTACAACAAAGTGGTCCTAAGTCAAAACGGTGAAAAACAAATCGGTCACAAGTGAAAACGGTCGCATACCTAATTCGGTCAAAACGGTGTCTTACTAAACTGAGTACAAGTCATTACGCCAATGGGTCACAAGTGCAAACATACCGCTAACATCCCATAACGGTCATAAAACAAGTTGGTCCTAAGTCAAAACGGTCACGAAACAAATCGTTCACAACTCAAAATGGTCATTGAACAAGTCGGTAGAAAATCAAGTCGGACACAATGCAAATCGGTCAATAGCAAATCGGTTACAATGCATATCGGTCGTACAACAAAGTGGTCCTAAGTCAAAACGGTGAAAAACAAATCGGTCACAAGCGAAAACGGTCAAAAACCAAAAGTGTTACAACTAAACACTATCATAAAACAAGTTGGTCGCAAGTCAAAATGGTCAAAAAACCAATCGTTCGTAAATCAAATCGGACACAATGCAAATCGGTCACAATACATAACGGTCATAAAAGGAAATGGGCCTTAGCAAAAACGGTCTAAAATGCAGCGCTTAAAAGTAATATTGCTTCCATGACAAATCGGACGCAAGTCAAAACGGTCACGAACTGAATTGGGTGCAAGTGAAAACGGTACAAACTGAACTGTGTACAAGTCTTAACGGTCCCAAAGCCAAACGGTCACAAGTAAAACAGTAAGTAAAAATACCGGTAACAAGCCATAACGGTCATATAACAAGTTTGTCACCAGTCAAAAAGGTCAAAAAACAAATCGGTTGCAAATCAAATCGGTCACTAGACATAACGGCCAGAAAAAAATGGTCTAAGTCACAACGGTCAAAAAATCTAACCGATCACAAATGAAAACGGTCATAAAACATGTTGGTCAACAGTTAAAACGGTCAAAAAACGTAACGGTCACAACTGAAAACGAAAAGGTCGAATACTAAATTTGTTGCAATTCAAAACGGTCACAGACTAAACTGGGTACAAGTCATAACGGTCACAAAGCCAATGGGTCCCAAGTCAAACAATAAGTAAACATACCGGTAAGAAGCCATAACGGTCATAAAACAAGTTGGTCCTAAGTCAAAACGGTCACACAAAAATTGGTCACAACTCAAAACGGTCACAAAACAAATCGGTCGCAAAGCAAATCGGACACAATGCAAATCGGTCATAAGCCATAACGGTCATAAAAGAAATGGGCTCCATACAACAACGGTCTATTGGTTACAAGAAAAAACGGTCACAAAATAAATAGGGTACAAGTCAAAACGGCCACAAACAAAATTGGGTACAAGTCAAAACGATCACAAAACAAATAGGGTACAAGTCAAAACGGCCACAAACAAAATTGGGTACAAGTCAAAACGGTCACAAAACAAGTCTGTTACAGGTCAAAATAGTAAAAAACCAAACCGGTCACAACCCAAGACGGTCTCAAAAATTAAAACGATCATTAAACAAATTAATTGCAAGTCATAACGGTCACACAGAAAATCCGTGGCAAGTCAAAACGGTCTGAAAACAAACCGATCACATCTGCGGTAACAAAGCGAACCGGTCAGATGTCAAAACGGTCAGAAAACAATCCGTTCAAAACTCTTAACTGTCACTAAACAAATCGCTGGCAAATCAAATCGGACACAATGCAAATCGGTCATAAGACATAACGGTCAGGTAAAAAAATTGTCCTAAGTCAAAACTATTAGAAAACAAATCGGTCACAAGTCAAAACGGTCAAAAAACAACTCGGTCACAAATGAAAACGGTCATAAAACAAGTTGGTCAGAAGTCAAAACGTTCAAAAACATGAGTTTATAAGCATAAGTGGTCCCAAGACAAATCGTTCACAAGTCAAAACGGTCAAAATACATAACGATCAGGAAACAAAATTGTGCAATGTCAAAATGGTCTGAATACAAATCGGTCACAAGTCAAAACGGTCAAAGAACAAGCCGGTCACAACTGAAAACGAAACTGTCGCATAATAAATTGGGTACAAGTCATAACGGTCACAAAGCCAATCGGTGAGAAGTCAGAAAGGTCAGAAAACAAACCGACTATATCTCCGGTAAGAAAGCGAATCGGTCAGAAGTCCAAACGGTCAGAAAACAATCCGGTCGGAACTCTAAACGGTCACATAACAAATCGCGTGCTAAACAAATCGGATTCAAAGCAAATCGGATACAATACATAACGTCAGGAAACATATTCGTTCTAAGTCACAACGGTCAAAAACAAAACCGATCACAACTGAAAATGGTGATAAAACATGTTGGTCACAAGTCAAAACGGTCAAAATCAAATAGTTTATGAGTAATAGTGGTCATAACACACAAATCGGTCACAAGTGAAAACGGTCGCATACCTAATTGGGTAAAAAACGTTGTCTAACTAAACTGGGTACAAATCATTACGCCAATGGGTCACAAGTGCAAACATACCGCTAACATCCCATAACGGTCATAAAACAAGTTGGTCCTAAGTCAAAACGGTCACGAAACAAATCGGTCACAACTCAAAATGGTAAGTAAACAAATCGGTAGCAAATCAAGTCGGACACAATGCAAATCGGTCAATAGCAAATCGGTTACAATGCATATCGGTCGTACAACAAAGTGGTCCTAAGTCAAAACGGTGAAAAACAAATCGGTCACAAGTGAAAACGGTCGCATACCTAATTCGGTCAAAACGGTGTCTTACTAAACTGGGTACAAGTCATTACGCCAATGGGTCACAAGTGCAAACATACCGCTAACATCCCATAACGGTCATAAAACAAGTTGGTCCTAAGTCAAAACGGTCACGAAACAAATCGGTCACAACTCAAAATGGTCATTAAACAAATCGGTAGCAAATCAAGTCGGACACAATGCAAATCGGTCAATAGCAAATCGGTTACAATGCATATCGGTCGTACAACAAAGTGGTCCTAAGTCAAAACGGTGAAAAACAAATCGGTCACAAGCGAAAACGGTCAAAAACCAAAACTGTTACAACTAAACACTATCATAAAACAAGTTGGTCGCAAGTCAAAATGGTCAAAAAACCAATCGTTCGTAAATCAAATCGGACACAATGCAAATCGGTCACAATACATAACGGTTATAAAAGGAAATGGGCCTTAGCAAAAACGGTCTAAAATGCAGCGCTTAAAAGTAATATTGCTTCCATGACAAATCGGACGCAAGTCAAAACGGTCACGAACTGAATTGGGTGCAAGTGAAAACGGTACAAACTGAACTGTGTACAAGTCTTAACGGTCCCAAAGCCAAACGGTCACAAGTAAAACAGTAAGTAAAAATACCGGTAACAAGCCATAACGGTCATATAACAAGTTTGTCACCAGTCAAAAAGGTCAAAAAACAAATCGGTTGCAAATCAAATCGGTCACTAGACATAACGGCCAGAAAAAAATGGTCTAAGTCACAACGGTCAAAAAATCTAACCGATCACAAATGAAAACGGTCATAAAACATGTTGGTCAACAGTTAAAACGGTCAAAAAACGTAACGGTCACAACTGAAAACGAAAAGGTCGAATACTAAATTTGTTGCAATTCAAAACGGTCACAGACTAAACTGGGTACAAGTCATAACGGTCACAAAGCCAATGGGTCCCAAGTCAAACAATAAGTAAACATACCGGTAAGAAGCCATAACGGTCATAAAACAAGTTGGTCCTAAGTCAAAACGGTCACACAAAAATTGGTCACAACTCAAAACGGTCACAAAACAAATCGGTCGCAAAGCAAATCGGACACAATGCAAATCGGTCATAAGCCATAACGGTCATAAAAGAAATGGGCTCCATACAACAACGGTCTATTGGTTACAAGAAAAAACGGTCACAAAATAAATAGGGTACAAGTCAAAACGGCCACAAACAAAATTGGGTACAAGTCAAAACGATCACAAAACAAATAGGGTACAAGTCAAAACGGCCACAAACAAAATTGGGTACAAGTCAAAACGGTCACAAAACAAGTCTGTTACAGGTCAAAATAGTAAAAAACCAAACCGGTCACAACCCAAGACGGTCTCAAAAATTAAAACGATCATTAAACAAATTAATTGCAAGTCATAACGGTCACACAGAAAATCCGTGGCAAGTCAAAACGGTCTGAAAACAAACCGATCACATCTGCGGTAACAAAGCGAACCGGTCAGATGTCAAAACGGTCAGAAAACAATCCGTTCAAAACTCTTAACTGTCACTAAACAAATCGCTGGCAAATCAAATCGGACACAATGCAAATCGGTCATAAGACATAACGGTCAGGTAAAAAAATTGTCCTAAGTCAAAACTATTAGAAAACAAATCGGTCACAAGTCAAAACGGTCAAAAAACAACTCGGTCACAAATGAAAACGGTCATAAAACAAGTTGGTCAGAAGTCAAAACGTTCAAAAACATGAGTTTATAAGCATAAGTGGTCCCAAGACAAATCGTTCACAAGTCAAAACGGTCAAAATACATAACGATCAGGAAACAAAATTGTGCTATGTCAAAATGGTCTGAATACAAATCGGTCACAAGTCAAAACGGTCAAAGAACAAGCCGGTCACAACTGAAAACGAAACTGTCGCATAATAAATTGGGTACAAGTCATAACGGTCACAAAGCCAATCGGTGAGAAGTCAGAAAGGTCAGAAAACAAACCGACTATATCTCCGGTAAGAAAGCGAATCGGTCAGAAGTCCAAACGGTCAGAAAACAATCCGGTCGGAACTCTAAACGGTCACATAACAAATCGCGTGCTAAACAAATCGGATTCAAAGCAAATCGGATACAATACATAACGTCAGGAAACATATTCGTTCTAAGTCACAACGGTCAAAAACAAAACCGATCACAACTGAAAATGGTGATAAAACATGTTGGTCACAAGTCAAAACGGTCAAAATCAAATAGTTTATGAGTAATAGTGGTCATAACACACAAATCGGTCACAAGTGAAAACGGTCGCATACCTAATTCGGTAAAAAACGTTGTCTAACTAAACTGGGTACAAGTCATTACGCCAATGGGTCACAAGTGCAAACATACCGCTAACATCCCATAACGGTCATAAAACAAGTTGGTCCTAAGTCAAAACGGTCACGAAACAAATCGGTCACAACTCAGAATGGTAAGTAAACAAATCGGTAGCAAATCAAGTCGGACACAATGCAAATCGGTCAATAGCAAATCGGTTACAATGCATATCGGTCGTACAACAAAGTGGTGTTAAGTCAAAACGGTGAAAAACAAATCGGTCACAAGTGAAAACGGTCGCATACCTAATTCGGTCAAAACGGTGTCTTTCTAAACTGGGTACAAGTCATTACGCCAATGGGTCACAAGTGCAAACATACCGCTAACAGCCCATAACGGTCATAAAACAAGTTGGTCCTAAGTCAAAACGGTCACGAAACAAATCGGTCACAACTCAAAATGGTCATTAAACAAATCGGTAGCACATCAAGTCGGACACAATGCAAATCGGTCAATAGCAAATCGGTTACAATGCATATCGGTCGTACAACAAAGTGGTCCTAAGTCAAAACGGTGAAAAACAAATCGGTCACAAGCGAAAACGGTCAAAAACCAAAACTGTTACAACTAAACACTATCATAAAACAAGTTGGTCGCAAGTCAAAATGGTCAAAAAACCAATCGTTCGTAAATCAAATCGGAAACAATGCAAATCGGTCACAATACATAACGGTCATAAAAGGAAATGGGTCTTAGCAAAAACGGTCTAAAATGCAGCGCTTAAAAGTAATATTGCTTCCATGACAAATCGGACGCAAGTCAAAACGGTCACGAACTGAATTGGGTGCAAGTGAAAACGGTACAAACTGAACTGTGTACAAGTCTTAACGGTCCCAAAGCCAAACGGTCACAAGTAAAACAGTAAGTAAAAATACCGGTAACAAGCCATAACGGTCATATAACAAGTTTGTCACCAGTCAAAAAGGTCAAAAAACAAATCGGTTGCAAATCAAATCGGTCACTAGACATAACGGCCAGAAAAAAATGGTCTAAGTCACAACGGTCAAAAAATCTAACCGATCACAAATGAAAACGGTCATAAAACATGTTGGTCAAAAGTTAAAACGGTCAAAAAACGTAACGGTCACAACTGAAAACGAAAAGGTCGAATACTAAATTTGTTGCAATTCAAAACGGTCACAGACTAAACTGGGTACAAGTCATAACGGTCACAAAGCCAATGGGTCCCAAGTCAAACAATAAGTAAACATACCGGTAAGAAGCCATAACGGTCATAAAACAAGTTGGTCCTAAGTCAAAACGGTCACACAAATAATTAGTCACAACTCAAAACGGTCACAAAACAAATCGGTCGCAAAGCAAATAGGACACAATGCAAATCGGTCATAAGCCATAACGGTCATAAAAGAAATGGGCTCCATGCAAAAACGGTATATCGGTTACAAGAAAAAACGGTCACAAAATACATAGGGTACAAGTCAAAACGGCCACAAATAAAATTGGGTACAAGTCAAAACGGTCACAAAACAAATAGGGTACAAGTCAAAACGGCCACAAACAAAATTGGGTACAAGTCAAAACGGTCACAAAACAAGTCTGTTACAGGTCAAAATAGTAAAAAACCAAACCGGTCACAACCCAAGACGGTCACAAAACTTTTGGTCAAAACGATCATTAAACAAATTAATTGCAAGTCATAACGGTCACACAGAAAATCCGTGGCAAGTCAAAACGGTCTGAAAACAAACTGATCACATCTGCGGTAACAAAGCGAACCGGTCAGATGTCAAAACGGTCAGAAAACAATCCGTTCAAAAATCTTAACTGTCACTAAACAAATCGCTGGCAAATCAAATCAATGGGTCACAAGTGCAAACATACCGCTAACATCCCATAACGGTCATAAAACAAGTTGGTCCTAAGTCAAAACGGTCACGAAACAAATCGGTCACAACTCAAAATGGTAAGTAAACAAATCGGTAGCAAATCAAGTCGGACACAATGCAAATCGGTCAATAGCAAATCGGTTACAATGCATATCGGTCGTACAACAAAGTGGTCCTAAGTCAAAACGGTGAAAAACAAATCGGTCACAAGTGAAAACGGTCGCATACCTAATTCGGTCAAAACGGTGTCTTACTAAACTGAGTACAAGTCATTACGCCAATGGGTCACAAGTGCAAACATACCGCTAACATCCCATAACGGTCATAAAACAAGTTGGTCCTAAGTCAAAACGGTCACGAAACAAATCGTTCACAACTCAAAATGGTCATTGAACAAGTCGGTAGAAAATCAAGTCGGACACAATGCAAATCGGTCAATAGCAAATCGGTTACAATGCATATCGGTCGTACAACAAAGTGGTCCTAAGTCAAAACGGTGAAAAACAAATCGGTCACAAGCGAAAACGGTCAAAAACCAAAAGTGTTACAACTAAACACTATCATAAAACAAGTTGGTCGCAAGTCAAAATGGTCAAAAAACCAATCGTTCGTAAATCAAATCGGACACAATGCAAATCGGTCACAATACATAACGGTCATAAAAGGAAATGGGCCTTAGCAAAAACGGTCTAAAATGCAGCGCTTAAAAGTAATATTGCTTCCATGACAAATCGGACGCAAGTCAAAACGGTCACGAACTGAATTGGGTGCAAGTGAAAACGGTACAAACTGAACTGTGTACAAGTCTTAACGGTCCCAAAGCCAAACGGTCACAAGTAAAACAGTAAGTAAAAATACCGGTAACAAGCCATAACGGTCATATAACAAGTTTGTCACCAGTCAAAAAGGTCAAAAAACAAATCGGTTGCAAATCAAATCGGTCACTAGACATAACGGCCAGAAAAAAATGGTCTAAGTCACAACGGTCAAAAAATCTAACCGATCACAAATGAAAACGGTCATAAAACATGTTGGTCAACAGTTAAAACGGTCAAAAAACGTAACGGTCACAACTGAAAACGAAAAGGTCGAATACTAAATTTGTTGCAATTCAAAACGGTCACAGACTAAACTGGGTACAAGTCATAACGGTCACAAAGCCAATGGGTCCCAAGTCAAACAATAAGTAAACATACCGGTAAGAAGCCATAACGGTCATAAAACAAGTTGGTCCTAAGTCAAAACGGTCACACAAAAATTGGTCACAACTCAAAACGGTCACAAAACAAATCGGTCGCAAAGCAAATCGGACACAATGCAAATCGGTCATAAGCCATAACGGTCATAAAAGAAATGGGCTCCATACAACAACGGTCTATTGGTTACAAGAAAAAACGGTCACAAAATAAATAGGGTACAAGTCAAAACGGCCACAAACAAAATTGGGTACAAGTCAAAACGGTCACAAAACAAATAGGGTACAAGTCAAAACGGCCACAAACAAAATTGGGTACAAGTCAAAACGGTCACAAAACAAGTCTGTTACAGGTCAAAATAGTAAAACACCAAACCGGTCACTACCCAAGACGGTCACAAAAATTGTGGTCAAAACGATCATTAAACAAATTAATTGCAAGTCATAACGGTCACACAGAAAATCCGTGGCAAGTCAAAACGGTCTGAAAACAAACCGATCACATCTGCGGTAACAAAGCGAACCGGTCAGATGTCAAAACGGTCAGAAAACAATCCGTTCAAAACTCTTAACTGTCACTAAACAAATCGCTGGCAAATCAAATCGGACACAATGCAAATCGGTCATAAGACATAACGGTCAGGTAAAAAAATTGTCCTAAGTCAAAACTATTAGAAAACAAATCGGTCACAAGTCAAAACGGTCAAAAAACAAGTCGGTCACAAATGAAAACGGTCATAAAACAAGTTGGTCAGAAGTCAAAACGTTCAAAAACATGAGTTTATAAGCATAAGTGGTCCCAAGACAAATCGTTCACAAGTCAAAACGGTCAAAATACATAACGATCAGGAAACAAAATTGTGCTATGTCAAAATGGTCTGAATACAAATCGGTCACAAGTCAAAACGGTCAAAGAACAAGCCGGTCACAACTGAAAACGAAACTGTCGCATAATAAATTGGGTACAAGTCATAACGGTCACAAAGCCAATCGGTGAGAAGTCAGAAAGATCAGAAAACAAACCGACTATATCTCCGGTAAGAAAGCGAATCGGTCAGAAGTCCAAACGGTCAGAAAACAATCCGGTCGGAACTCTAAACGGTCACATAACAAATCGCGTGCTAAACAAATCGGATTCAAAGCAAAT
This sequence comes from Congeria kusceri, assembly GCA_027627225.1. Classification (NCBI taxonomy): domain Eukaryota; kingdom Metazoa; phylum Mollusca; class Bivalvia; order Myida; family Dreissenidae; genus Congeria; species Congeria kusceri. Next base: position 1,706,305 of record CM051038.1, on the reverse strand, counting down.
CGGATACAATACATAACGTCAGGAAACATATTCGTTCTAAGTCACAACGGTCAAAAACAAAACCGATCACAACTGAAAATGGTGATAAAACATGTTGGTCACAAGTCAAAACGGTCAAAATCAAATAGTTTATGAGTAATAGTGGTCATAACACACAAATCGGTCACAAGTGAAAACGGTCGCATACCTAATTCGGTAAAAAACGTTGTCTAACTAAACTGGGTACAAGTCATTACGCCAATGGGTCACAAGTGCAAACATACCGCTAACATCCCATAACGGTCATAAAACAAGTTGGTCCTAAGTCAAAACGGTCACGAAACAAATCGGTCACAACTCAGAATGGTAAGTAAACAAATCGGTAGCAAATCAAGTCGGACACAATGCAAATCGGTCAATAGCAAATCGGTTACAATGCATATCGGTCGTACAACAAAGTGGTGTTAAGTCAAAACGGTGAAAAACAAATCGGTCACAAGTGAAAACGGTCGCATACCTAATTCGGTCAAAACGGTGTCTTTCTAAACTGGGTACAAGTCATTACGCCAATGGGTCACAAGTGCAAACATACCGCTAACAGCCCATAACGGTCATAAAACAAGTTGGTCCTAAGTCAAAACGGTCACGAAACAAATCGGTCACAACTCAAAATGGTCATTAAACAAATCGGTAGCACATCAAGTCGGACACAATGCAAATCGGTCAATAGCAAATCGGTTACAATGCATATCGGTCGTACAACAAAGTGGTCCTAAGTCAAAACGGTGAAAAACAAATCGGTCACAAGCGAAAACGGTCAAAAACCAAAACTGTTACAACTAAACACTATCATAAAACAAGTTGGTCGCAAGTCAAAATGGTCAAAAAACCAATCGTTCGTAAATCAAATCGGAAACAATGCAAATCGGTCACAATACATAACGGTCATAAAAGGAAATGGGTCTTAGCAAAAACGGTCTAAAATGCAGCGCTTAAAAGTAATATTGCTTCCATGACAAATCGGACGCAAGTCAAAACGGTCACGAACTGAATTGGGTGCAAGTGAAAACGGTACAAACTGAACTGTGTACAAGTCTTAACGGTCCCAAAGCCAAACGGTCACAAGTAAAACAGTAAGTAAAAATACCGGTAACAAGCCATAACGGTCATATAACAAGTTTGTCACCAGTCAAAAAGGTCAAAAAACAAATCGGTTGCAAATCAAATCGGTCACTAGACATAACGGCCAGAAAAAAATGGTCTAAGTCACAACGGTCAAAAAATCTAACCGATCACAAATGAAAACGGTCATAAAACATGTTGGTCAAAAGTTAAAACGGTCAAAAAACGTAACGGTCACAACTGAAAACGAAAAGGTCGAATACTAAATTTGTTGCAATTCAAAACGGTCACAGACTAAACTGGGTACAAGTCATAACGGTCACAAAGCCAATGGGTCCCAAGTCAAACAATAAGTAAACATACCGGTAAGAAGCCATAACGGTCATAAAACAAGTTGGTCCTAAGTCAAAACGGTCACACAAATAATTAGTCACAACTCAAAACGGTCACAAAACAAATCGGTCGCAAAGCAAATCGGACACAATGCAAATCGGTCATAAGCCATAACGGTCATAAAAGAAATGGGCTCCATGCAAAAACGGTATATCGGTTACAAGAAAAAACGGTCACAAAATACATAGGGTACAAGTCAAAACGGCCACAAATAAAATTGGGTACAAGTCAAAACGGTCACAAAACAAATAGGGTACAAGTCAAAACGGCCACAAACAAAATTGGGTACAAGTCAAAACGGTCACAAAACAAGTCTGTTACAGGTCAAAATAGTAAAAAACCAAACCGGTCACAACCCAAGACGGTCACAAAACTTTTGGTCAAAACGATCATTAAACAAATTAATTGCAAGTCATAACGGTCACACAGAAAATCCGTGGCAAGTCAAAACGGTCTGAAAACAAACTGATCACATCTGCGGTAACAAAGCGAACCGGTCAGATGTCAAAACGGTCAGAAAACAATCCGTTCAAAAATCTTAACTGTCACTAAACAAATCGCTGGCAAATCAAATCAATGGGTCACAAGTGCAAACATACCGCTAACATCCCATAACGGTCATAAAACAAGTTGGTCCTAAGTCAAAACGGTCACGAAACAAATCGGTCACAACTCAAAATGGTAAGTAAACAAATCGGTAGCAAATCAAGTCGGACACAATGCAAATCGGTCAATAGCAAATCGGTTACAATGCATATCGGTCGTACAACAAAGTGGTCCTAAGTCAAAACGGTGAAAAACAAATCGGTCACAAGTGAAAACGGTCGCATACCTAATTCGGTCAAAACGGTGTCTTACTAAACTGAGTACAAGTCATTACGCCAATGGGTCACAAGTGCAAACATACCGCTAACATCCCATAACGGTCATAAAACAAGTTGGTCCTAAGTCAAAACGGTCACGAAACAAATCGTTCACAACTCAAAATGGTCATTGAACAAGTCGGTAGAAAATCAAGTCGGACACAATGCAAATCGGTCAATAGCAAATCGGTTACAATGCATATCGGTCGTACAACAAAGTGGTCCTAAGTCAAAACGGTGAAAAACAAATCGGTCACAAGCGAAAACGGTCAAAAACCAAAAGTGTTACAACTAAACACTATCATAAAACAAGTTGGTCGCAAGTCAAAATGGTCAAAAAACCAATCGTTCGTAAATCAAATCGGACACAATGCAAATCGGTCACAATACATAACGGTCATAAAAGGAAATGGGCCTTAGCAAAAACGGTCTAAAATGCAGCGCTTAAAAGTAATATTGCTTCCATGACAAATCGGACGCAAGTCAAAACGGTCACGAACTGAATTGGGTGCAAGTGAAAACGGTACAAACTGAACTGTGTACAAGTCTTAACGGTCCCAAAGCCAAACGGTCACAAGTAAAACAGTAAGTAAAAATACCGGTAACAAGCCATAACGGTCATATAACAAGTTTGTCACCAGTCAAAAAGGTCAAAAAACAAATCGGTTGCAAATCAAATCGGTCACGAGACATAACGGCCAGAAAAAAATGGTCTAAGTCACAACGGTCAAAAAATCTAACCGATCACAAATGAAAACGGTCATAAAACATGTTGGTCAACAGTTAAAACGGTCAAAAAACGTAACGGTCACAACTGAAAACGAAAAGGTCGAATACTAAATTTGTTGCAATTCAAAACGGTCACAGACTAAACTGGGTACAAGTCATAACGGTCACAAAGCCAATGGGTCCCAAGTCAAACAATAAGTAAACATACCGGTAAGAAGCCATAACGGTCATAAAACAAGTTGGTCCTAAGTCAAAACGGTCACACAAAAATTGGTCACAACTCAAAACGGTCACAAAACAAATCGGTCGCAAAGCAAATCGGACACAATGCAAATCGGTCATAAGCCATAACGGTCATAAAAGAAATGGGCTCCATACAACAACGGTCTATTGGTTACAAGAAAAAACGGTCACAAAATAAATAGGGTACAAGTCAAAACGGCCACAAACAAAATTGGGTACAAGTCAAAACGGTCACAAAACAAATAGGGTACAAGTCAAAACGGCCACAAACAAAATTGGGTACAAGTCAAAACGGTCACAAAACAAGTCTGTTACAGGTCAAAATAGTAAAACACCAAACCGGTCACTACCCAAGACGGTCACAAAAATTGTGGTCAAAACGATCATTAAACAAATTAATTGCAAGTCATAACGGTCACACAGAAAATCCGTGGCAAGTCAAAACGGTCTGAAAACAAACCGATCACATCTGCGGTAACAAAGCGAACCGGTCAGATGTCAAAACGGTCAGAAAACAATCCGTTCAAAACTCTTAACTGTCACTAAACAAATCGCTGGCAAATCAAATCGGACACAATGCAAATCGGTCATAAGACATAACGGTCAGGTAAAAAAATTGTCCTAAGTCAAAACTATTAGAAAACAAATCGGTCACAAGTCAAAACGGTCAAAAAACAAGTCGGTCACAAATGAAAACGGTCATAAAACAAGTTGGTCAGAAGTCAAAACGTTCAAAAACATGAGTTTATAAGCATAAGTGGTCCCAAGACAAATCGTTCACAAGTCAAAACGGTCAAAATACATACCGATCAGGAAACAAAATTGTGCTATGTCAAAATGGTCTGAATACAAATCGGTCACAAGTCAAAACGGTCAAAGAACAAGCCGGTCACAACTGAAAACGAAACTGTCGCATAATAAATTGGGTACAAGTCATAACGGTCACAAAGCCAATCGGTGAGAAGTCAGAAAGATCAGAAAACAAACCGACTATATCTCCGGTAAGAAAGCGAATCGGTCAGAAGTCCAAACGGTCAGAAAACAATCCGGTCGGAACTCTAAACGGTCACATAACAAATCGCGTGCTAAACAAATCGGATTCAAAGCAAATCGGATACAATACATAACGTCAGGAAACATATTCGTTCTAAGTCACAACGGTCAAAAACAAAACCGATCACAACTGAAAATGGTGATAAAACATGTTGGTCACAAGTCAAAACGGTCAAAATCAAATAGTTTATGAGTAATAGTGGTCATAACACACAAATCGGTCACAAGTGAAAACGGTCGCATACCTAATTCGGTAAAAAACGTTGTCTAACTAAACTGGGTACAAGTCATTACGCCAATGGGTCACAAGTGCAAACATACCGCTAACATCCCATAACGGTCATAAAACAAGTTGGTCCTAAGTCAAAACGGTCACGAAACAAATCGGTCACAACTCAGAATGGTAAGTAAACAAATCGGTAGCAAATCAAGTCGGACACAATGCAAATCGGTCAATAGCAAATCGGTTACAATGCATATCGGTCGTACAACAAAGTGGTGTTAAGTCAAAACGGTGAAAAACAAATCGGTCACAAGTGAAAACGGTCGCATACCTAATTCGGTCAAAACGGTGTCTTTCTAAACTGGGTACAAGTCATTACGCCAATGGGTCACAAGTGCAAACATACCGCTAACAGCCCATAACGGTCATAAAACAAGTTGGTCCTAAGTCAAAACGGTCACGAAACAAATCGGTCACAACTCAAAATGGTCATTAAACAAATCGGTAGCACATCAAGTCGGACACAATGCAAATCGGTCAATAGCAAATCGGTTACAATGCATATCGGTCGTACAACAAAGTGGTCCTAAGTCAAAACGGTGAAAAACAAATCGGTCACAAGCGAAAACGGTCAAAAACCAAAACTGTTACAACTAAACACTATCATAAAACAAGTTGGTCGCAAGTCAAAATGGTCAAAAAACCAATCGTTCGTAAATCAAATCGGAAACAATGCAAATCGGTCACAATACATAACGGTCATAAAAGGAAATGGGTCTTAGCAAAAACGGTCTAAAATGCAGCGCTTAAAAGTAATATTGCTTCCATGACAAATCGGACGCAAGTCAAAACGGTCACGAACTGAATTGGGTGCAAGTGAAAACGGTACAAACTGAACTGTGTACAAGTCTTAACGGTCCCAAAGCCAAACGGTCACAAGTAAAACAGTAAGTAAAAATACCGGTAACAAGCCATAACGGTCATATAACAAGTTTGTCACCAGTCAAAAAGGTCAAAAAACAAATCGGTTGCAAATCAAATCGGTCACTAGACATAACGGCCAGAAAAAAATGGTCTAAGTCACAACGGTCAAAAAATCTAACCGATCACAAATGAAAACGGTCATAAAACATGTTGGTCAAAAGTTAAAACGGTCAAAAAACGTAACGGTCACAACTGAAAACGAAAAGGTCGAATACTAAATTTGTTGCAATTCAAAACGGTCACAGACTAAACTGGGTACAAGTCATAACGGTCACAAAGCCAATGGGTCCCAAGTCAAACAATAAGTAAACATACCGGTAAGAAGCCATAACGGTCATAAAACAAGTTGGTCCTAAGTCAAAACGGTCACACAAATAATTAGTCACAACTCAAAACGGTCACAAAACAAATCGGTCGCAAAGCAAATCGGACACAATGCAAATCGGTCATAAGCCATAACGGTCATAAAAGAAATGGGCTCCATGCAAAAACGGTATATCGGTTACAAGAAAAAACGGTCACAAAATACATAGGGTACAAGTCAAAACGGCCACAAATAAAATTGGGTACAAGTCAAAACGGTCACAAAACAAATAGGGTACAAGTCAAAACGGCCACAAACAAAATTGGGTACAAGTCAAAACGGTCACAAAACAAGTCTGTTACAGGTCAAAATAGTAAAAAACCAAACCGGTCACAACCCAAGACGGTCACAAAACTTTTGGTCAAAACGATCATTAAACAAATTAATTGCAAGTCATAACGGTCACACAGAAAATCCGTGGCAAGTCAAAACGGTCTGAAAACAAACTGATCACATCTGCGGTAACAAAGCGAACCGGTCAGATGTCAAAACGGTCAGAAAACAATCCGTTCAAAACTCTTAACTGTCACTAAACAAATCGCTGGCAAATCAAATCAATGGGTCACAAGTGCAAACATACCGCTAACATCCCATAACGGTCATAAAACAAGTTGGTCCTAAGTCAAAACGGTCACGAAACAAATCGGTCACAACTCAAAATGGTAAGTAAACAAATCGGTAGCAATCAAGTCGGACACAATGCAAATCGGTTAGTAGCAAATCGGTTACAATGCATATCGGTCGTACAACAAAGTGGTCCTAAGTCAAAACGGTGAAAAACAAATCGGTCACAAGTGAAAACGGTCGCATACCTAATTCGGTCAAAACGGTGTCTTACTAAACTGGGTACAAGTCATTACGCCAATGGGTCACAAGTGCAAACATACCGCTAACATCCCATAACGGTCATAAAACAAGTTGGTCCTAAGTGAAAACGGTCACGAAACAAATCGGTCACAACTCAAAATGGTCATTAAACAAATCGGTAGCAAATCAAGTCGGACACAATGCAAATCGGTCAATAGCAAATCGGTTACAATGCATATCGGTCGTACAACAAAGTGGTCCTAAGTCAAAACGTGAAAAACAAATCGGTCACAAGCGAAAACGGTCAAAAACCAAATGTGTTACAACTAAACACTATCATAAAACAAGTTGGTCGCAAGTCCAAATGGTCAAAAAACCAATCGTTCGTAAATCAAATCGGACACAATGCAAATCGGTCACAATACATAACGGTCATAAAAGGAAATGGGTCTTAGCAAAAACGGTCTAAAATGCAGCGCTTAAAAGTAATATTGCTTCCATGACAAATCGGACGCAAGTCAAAACGGTCACGAACTGAATTGGGTGCAAGTGAAAACGGTACAAACTGAACTGTGTACAAGTCTTAACGGTCCCAAAGCCAAACGGTCACAAGTAAAACAGTAAGTAAAAAACCGGTACCAAGCCATAACGGTCATATAACAAGTTTGTCACCAGTCAAAAAGGTCAAAAAACAAATCGGTTGCAAATCAAATCGGTCACTAGACATATCGGCCAGAAAAAAATGGTCTAAGTCACAACGGTCAAAAAATCTAACCGATCACAAATGAAAACGGTCATAAAACATGTTGGTCAACAGTTAAAACGGTAAAAAAACGTAACGGTCACAACTGAAACCGAAAAGGTCGAATACTAAATTTGTTGCAATTCAAAACGGTCACAGACTAAACTGGGTACAAGCCATAACGGTCACAAAGCCAATGGGTCCCAAGTCAAACAATAAGTAAACATACCGGTAAGAAGCCATAACGGTCATAAAACAAGTTGGTCCTAAGTCAAAACGGTCACACAAACAATTGGTCACAACTCAAAACGGTCACAAAACAAATCGGTCGCAAAGCAAATCGGACACAATGCAAATCGGTCATAAGCCATAACGGTCATAAATGAAATGGGCTCCATTCAAAAACTGTCTATCGGTTACAAGAAAAAACGGTCACAAAATAAATAGGGTACAAGTGAAAACGGCCACAAACAAAATTGGGTACAAGTCAAAACGGTCACAAAACAAATAGTGTACAAGTCAAAACGGCCACAAACAAAATTGGGTACAAGTCAAAACGGTCACAAAACAAGTCTGTTACAGGTCAAAATAGTAAAAAACCAAACCGGTCACAACCCAAGACGGTCACAAACATTTTGGTCAAAACGATCATTAAACAAATCAATTGCAAGTCATAACGGTCACACAGAAAATCCGTGGCAAGTCAAAACGGTCTGAAAACAAAGCGATCACATCTGCGGTAACAAAGCGAACCGGTCAGATGTCAAAACGGTCAGAAAACAATCCGTTCAAAACTCTTAACTGTCACTAAACAAATCGCTGGCAAATCAAATCGGACACAATGCAAATCGGTCATAAGACATAACGGTCAGGTAAACAAATTGTCCTAAGTCAAAACTATTAGAAAACAAATCGGTCACAAGTCAAAACGGTCAAAAAACAAGTCGGTCACAAACGAAAACGGTCATAAAACAAGTTGGTCAGAAGTCAAAACGTTCAAAAATATGAGTTTATAACCATAAGTGGTCCCAAGACAAATCGTTCACAAGTCAAAACGGTCAAAATACATAACGATCAGGAAACAAAATTGTGCTATGTCAAAATGGTCTGAATACAAATCGGTCACAAGTCAAAACGGTCAAAGAACAAGCCGGTCACAACTGAAAACGAAACTGTCGCATAATAAATTGGGTACAAGTCATAACGGTCACAAAGCCAATCGGTGAGAAGTCAGAAAGGTCAGAAAACAAACCGACTATATCTCCGGTAAGAAAGCGAATCGGTCAGAAGTCCAAACGGTCAGAAAACAATCCGGTCGGAACTCTAAACGGTCACATAACAAATCGCGTGCTAAACAAATTGGATTCAAAGCAAATCGGATACAATACATAACGTCAGGAAACATATTCGTTCTATGTCACAACGGTCAAAAACAAAACCGATCACAACTGAAAATGGTGATAAAACATGTTGGTCACAAGTCAAAACGGTCAAAATCAAATAGTTTATGAGTAATAGTGGTCATAACACACAAATCGGTCACAAGTGAAAACGGTCGCATACCTAATTCGGTAAAAAACGTTGTCTAACTAAACTGGGTACAAGTCATTACGCCAATGGGTCACAAGTGCAAACATACCGCTAACATCCCATAACGGTCATAAAACAAGTTGGTCCTAAGTCAAAACGGTCACGAAACAAATCGGTCACAACTCAAAATGGTAAGTAAACAAATCGGTAGCAAATCAAGTCGGACACAATGCAAATCGGTCAATAGCAAATCGGTTACAATGCATATCGGTCGTACAACAAAGTGGTCCTAAGTCAAAACGGTGAAAAACAAATCGGTCACAAGTGAAAACGGTCGCATACCTAATTCGGTAAAACCGGTGTCTTACTAAACTGGGTACAAGTTATTACGCCAATGGGTCACAAGTGCAAACATACCGCTAACATCCCATAACGTTCATCACAAGTCAAAACGGTCACTAAACAATACGGTCACTTGTCAAAATGGCCCAAAATCAATTCGGTCACTAAGCTATACGGTCACTTGTCAATACGATCTCTTGTCAAAATGGCCACAAATCAATTCGGTAACAAGATTATTATTTTTTTTAGATTTTATTTTCATCATTTCCAGAAGGCCAATGGCCCATGTGGACAAAATTTAATACATATTTTTTGATAACAACATTAATAGACATATATACATAATTATAACAAGTACTTTCGTTATGAGTAAGCAAGTGGTTACTAAACATTTTAAATAATAAATACATAAAAAAATATCAATAAATTACTAACAGTAGTTAATACATATTTACCATACTAGTAATAAAGAGAAATAGTCATATCTATCAATACATTGATGCATTACTGAAATACATACCTTTATTCGTCACAACAAAACTTAACGTAGCGAAAACAAGAACTAACGCAAAAAATACAGATTATACAGGAGACGCTGAGTAATATAAATCCCATAATACATTGTAGTTCCCTAAAAATTTACATTTATATGAAATACAATAGATGAGATTTCGGTTGAAATGTGTTTGATTTTCATCACGGAAAATTTCTTGTTTATAATAGGTGTTATAAGGGTAAACATTAAATGTTTGTTCGTTATTTGACAGGTGTGAGTAAAAACAATTTAAGCGTTAGAAACTATATACCTATGTATATTTATGTTTTATGTAACTATACAAGAAAATGTCTTATAATATATTCCCTAAAGTACTTAGTAACTTAAGTACTTTATACTTAAACAGTTGATCAGATATGAAAATATACGTACAATTCATTCACCCACAAAAACAGCAGCAATTTATATATTTGAAGCTAATACAAATAATTGACAATATAACTAGATAGACAACATGCATGTAGTACGTTTTATGGGTAAAGATACATCAAATGGACACATACATGTTAGTTGATCTGACAAGAAAAGCGGAATGGACAAAGGCGCTAAGTTTTCTTAACAAGTGAAAACGGTCACAAAACAATACGGTCACTTGTCAAAATGGCCCCAAATCAATTCGGCCATAAGTCAACACGGTCACTAATCAATACGGTCACTTTTCAAAATGGCCTCAAATCAATTCGGTCACTAATCGATACGGTCACTAATCAAATTGGCCCAAAATCAATTCGGTCACTAGTCAGAATGGTCACTGATCAATACGGTCACTTGTCAAAATGCCCCTAAATCAATTATGTCACAAGTCAAAACGATCACTGAACAGTACCGTCTCTTGTCATTATGTCCTAAAATAATTTCGGTCACAAGTCAAAACGGTCACTAATCAATACGGTTATGTGTGAAAAAGGCCCTAAATCAATTTGGTCACAAGTCAAAACGGTCACTAATCAATACGGTCTCTTATCATAATGACCGAAAATCAATTCGATCACAAGTCAAAACGGTCATAAAACAAAACGTTCAATTGAGAAAAAGCCCCAAATCAATTCAGTCCCAATTCAAAACGGTCACAAAACAATACGGTCACTTGTGAAATAGACCCAAATCAATTTGGTTAAAAGTCGAAACGGTCACTAATCAATACGGTCACTTGTCAAAATGACCTAAAATCATTCGGTCACAAGTCCAAATGGTCAAAACTCAATACGGTCTCTTGTCATAATGCCCGAAAATCAATTCGACCACAAGTCAAAACGGTCACAAATCAATCACATGTGAAAACGGTCACTAATCAACACGGTCACATGACAAACTGACCCAAAATCATTCGGTCACAAGTCAAAACCTGTAACAAATTAATACGGTCTCTTGTAAAAATGCCCGAAAATCAAATCGATCACAAGTCTAAACGGTCACAAATCAATACGGTCTTTTGTGAAAAAGGCCACAAATCATTACGTTCACCTATCAAAATAGCCCCAAATCAATTCGATCACATATCAAAACGGTCACTAATCAATGCTGTCGCTTGTCAAAATGGCTCCATATCAATTCGGATCAAGTCAAAATGGTCGCAAAACAATATGGTCACTTGTGACAAAGGCCCCAAATCAAATCGGTCACAAGTCAAAACGGTCACTTGTCAAAATGCCTCCAATTTATTTCGGTCACAAGTTAAAACGGTCACTAAACAATACCGTCTCTTGTCATTACTGTCTATTGCCAAAATGGCCCTATATCAATTCGGTCACAAGTCAAAACGGTCACTAATCAATGCGGTCACTTGGCAAAATGGCTACAAATCAATTCGGTAACATATGCAAACGGTCACAAAACAAAACGGTCACTTGTCAAAATGGCCCCAAATCAATTCAGTCATAAGTGAAACGACCCCATTTCGGTCACAAGTCAACACGGTCACTAATCTATATTGTCACTTTTCAAATTGGCCCAAAATCAATTCGGTCGCAAGTCAAAACGGTCACAAATCAAAACGGGCTCCTGTCATAATGCCCGAAAATCAATTCGATCACAGGTCAAAACGGTCACAAAACAATTCGGTCACTTGTGAAAAAGGCCACAAATCAGTTCGGTCCCAAGTCAAAACGGTGACAAAAGAATACAGTCACTTCTGAAAAAGGCCCCAAATCAATTCGGCCACAAGTAATAACGGCCATTAATCAATACGTTCACTTGTCAAAATGGCCCCAAATCAATTCGGTCACAAGTCCACAAGTCAAAACGGACACTAATCAATACTGTCACTTGTCAAAATGGCCCCAAATCAATTCGGTCACCAGTCAAAATGGTCACTAAACAGCTGTCTCTTGTCATTACGTCCCAAAATCATTTCGGTCACAAGTAAAAACGGTCGCAAAACAATACGGTCACTTGTTAGAAAGGCCCCAAATTAAATCGGTCACAAGTCAAAACGGTCGCTTGTGAAAAAAGCCCATAAGTCAATTCTGTCACAAGTAAAAACGGTCACTAAACAATACGGTCACTTGGCAAAATGGCCCAAAATCAAATCGGTCACAAATCATAACGGTCACTGATCAATACTGGCACTTGTGAAAAGGCCCCTAAATCAATTCTGTCACTTGTCAAAACGGCCCCAAATCAATTCGTTCCAAAGCCAAAACGGTCACTAATCAATACGGTCTCTTGTCAAAATGGCCCAAAATCAATTGGATCACAAGTCAAAACGGTCACAAAACAATACGGTTACTTGTCAAAAAGGCCCCAAATCAATTTGGCCACAAGTCCAAAGATCACTTATCAATACGGCCTCTTGTCAAAATGGCCCAAAATCAATTAGGTCACAAGACGAAACGGTCCTTAACCGTTACGGTCTCTTGTCAAAATGGCCCAAAATTCATTCGGTCGCAAGTTAAAACGATCACTTATTAATACAGTCTCTTGTCAAAATGGCCCAAAACAATTCGATCGCAAGTCAAAGCGGTCACAAAATGGCCGAAAATCAATGGGTCAGAAGTCAAAACGGTTATTAATCAATACGGTCTGTGTCAAAATGGCCCAAAATCAATTCGATCGCAAGTTAAAACGATCACATATCAATACTGTCTGTTGTCAAAATGGCCCAAAATCAATTCGATCGCACGTCAAAACGGTCACTGATCGGTCACTTGTGAAAAAGCCCCTTAATTAATTCTGACACAAGTCAAAACGGCCACTAATCAATTCTGTCACTTGTCAAAATGGATACAAATCAATTCGGTAACAAGTCAAAACGGTCACAAAACAATACGTTCACTTGTCAAAATGGCCCAAAATCAATTCAGTCATAATTCAAAACGGTCACTAATCAATACGGTCACTTGTCAAAATGGCCCCAAATCAATTTGGTCTCAGATTAAAACGGTCACTAATCAATACGGTCACTTGTCAAAAGAACCCAATATAATTCGGTCTGAAGTCAAAACGGTCACAAATCAATGCATTGTCTTGTCATAATACCCGAAAATCAATTCGATTCAAAACGGTCACAAAACAATACGGTCGCTTAAGAAAAAGGCCACATATTAGTTCGTTCCAAAGTCATAACGGTCACGAAACAATACAGTCACTTGTGAAAATGGCCCAAAATCAATTCTGTCACAAGCAAAAACGGTCACTAAACATTACCGTCTCTTGTCATTACGTAACAAAATCATTTAGGTCACAAGTCAAAACAGTCGTAAAACAATAAGGTCACTTGTGAAAAAGGCCCTAAATCGAATTGGTCACAAGTCAAAACGGTCACTGATCAATATGGTCACTTATGAAAAAGCCCATAAGTCAATTCTGTCACAAGTCAAAACGGACACAAATTAATACGGTCACTTGTCAAAATGGCCCAAAATCATTTCGGTCACAAGTCAAAACGGTCACTAATCAATACGGTTATGTGTGAAAAAGGCCCTAAATCAATTTGGTCACAAGTCAAAACGGTCACTAATCAATTAGTATATACTGCATAAATTCTTCTCTGGGCTATTTCTCAGCAACTACTGGCCTGATTTCAGTAAACTTTCATGGGAAGCTTCTTGCCAAGAGGAGGTGTGCATATTAGCAGGATGTTTCTCTTCTATGATTTTTCTTGGAGTTATGGGACTTCTGAAATATAGTAATCATTTCAATTGATTTTTAGTCATTTTAATATATTTGCCCTTCTCATTGCATTTATATTGCTTGACAAAGCGCATTCGGGAGCATCCATCAGCTTTACAGATATCCTTGTTAAACATGCTATTATACATATATTGTGGCCACTGCCCAGCGATATCGGACGTACTGTGTTTAAGTGTTAGCATTTAAAAAAAAAAGATAAATGCTTCCTTTTACTGTTACTAATTATTGGTATTAATGTCATGTGCATCATGCAGTGATGAAGTTCATGTTGTGTAATATGATTTTTGTAAGTACAATGCATAAAGAATGTCAAAATGGCCCCAAATCGATTCGGTCTCTGGTCAAAACGGTCACTAATCAATACTGTCACTTGTCAAAATGGCCCCAAATCAATTCGGTCACTAAGCTATACGGTCACTTGTCAATATGATCTCTTGTCAAAATGGCCACAAATCAATTCGGTAACAAGATTATTATTTTTTTTTAGATTTTATTTTCAACATTTCCAGAAGGCCAATGGCCCATGTGGACAAAATTTAATACATATTTTTTGATAACAACATTAATAGACATATATACATAATTATAACAAGTACTTTCGTTATGAGTAAGCAAGTGGTTACTAAACATTTTAAATAATAAATACATAAAAAAATATCAATAAATTACTAACAGTAGTTAATACATATTTACCATACTAGTAATAAAGAGAAATAGTCATATCTATCAATACATTGATGCATTACTGAAATACATACCTTTATTCGTCACAACAAAACTTAACGTAGCGAAAACAAGAACTAACGCAAAAAATACAGATTATACAGGAGACGCTGAGTAATATAAATCCCATAACACATTGTAGTTCCCTAAAAATTTACATTTATATGAAATACAATAGATGAGATTTCGGTTGAAATGTGTTTGATTTTCATCACGGAAAATTTCTTGTTTATAATAGGTGTTATAAGGGTAAACATTAAATGTTTGTTCGTTATTTGACAGGTGTGAGTAAAAACAATTTAAGCGTTAGAAACTATATACCTATGTATATTTATGTTTTATGTAACTATACAAGAAAATGTCTTATAATATATTCCCTAAAGTACTTAGTAACTTAAGTACTTTATACTTAAACAGTTGATCAGATATGAAAATATACGTACAATTCATTCACCCACAAAAACAGCAGCAATTTATATATTTGAAGCTAATACAAATAATTGACAATATAACTAGATAGACAACATGCATGTAGTACGTTTTATGGGTAAAGATACATCAAATGGACACATACATGTTAGTTGATCTGACAAGAAAAGCGGAATGGACAAAGGCGCTAAGTTTTCTTAACAAGTGAAAACGGTCACAAAACAATACGGTCACTTGTCAAAATGGCCCCAAATCAATTCGGCCATAAGTCAACACGGTCACTAATCAATACGGCCACTTTTAAAAATGGCCTCAAATCAATTCGGTCACTAATCGATACGGTCACTAATCAAATTGGCCCAAAATCAATTCGGTCACTAGTCAGAATGGTCACTGATCAATACGGTCACTTGTCAAAATGCCCCTAAATCAATTATGTCACAAGTCAAAACGATCACTGAACAGTACCGTCTCTTGTCATTATGTCCTAAAATAATTTCGGTCACAAGTCAAAACGGTCACTAATCAATACGGTTATGTGTGAAAAAGCCCTAAATCAATTTGGTCACAAGTCAAAACGGTCACTAATCAATACGGTCTCTTATCATAATGACCGAAAATCAATTCGATCACAAGTCAAAACGGTCATAAAACAAAACGTTCAATTGAGAAAAAGCCCCAAATCAATTCAGTCCCAATTCAAAACGGTCACAAAACAATACGGTCATTTGTGAAATAGACCCAAATCAATTTGGTTAAAAGTCGAAACGGTCACTAATCAATACGGTCACTTGTCAAAATGACCTAAAATCATTCGGTCACAAGTCCAAATGGTCAAAACTCAATACGGTCTCTTGTCATAATGCCCGAAAATCAATTCGACCACAAGTCAAAACGGTCACAAATCAATCACATGTGAAAACGGTCACTAATCAACACGGTCACATGACAAACTGACCCAAAATCATTCGGTCACAAGTCAAAACCTGTAACAAATTAATACGGTCTCTTGTAAAAATGCCCGAAAATCAAATCGATCACAAGTCTAAACGGTCACAAATCAATACGGTCTTTTGTGAAAAAGGCCACAAATCATTACGTTCACCTATCAAAATAGCCCCAAATCAATTCGATCACATATCAAAACGGTCACTAATCAATGCTGTC
This sequence comes from Congeria kusceri, assembly GCA_027627225.1. Taxonomy (NCBI): domain Eukaryota; kingdom Metazoa; phylum Mollusca; class Bivalvia; order Myida; family Dreissenidae; genus Congeria; species Congeria kusceri. Next base: position 1,689,925 of record CM051038.1, on the reverse strand, counting down.
GCTTGTCAAAATGGCTCCATATCAATTCGGATCAAGTCAAAATGGTCGCAAAACAATATGGTCACTTGTGACAAAGGCCCCAAATCAAATCGGTCACAAGTCAAAACGGTCACTTGTCAAAATGCCTCCAATTTATTTCGGTCACAAGTTAAAACGGTCACTAAACAATACCGTCTCTTGTCATTACTGTCTATTGCCAAAATGGCCCTATATCAATTCGGTCACAAGTCAAAACGGTCACTAATCAATGCGGTCACTTGGCAAAATGGCTACAAATCAATTCGGTAACATATGCAAACGGTCACAAAACAAAACGGTCACTTGTCAAAATGGCCCCAAATCAATTCAGTCATAAGTGAAACGACCCCATTTCGGTCACAAGTCAACACGGTCACTAATCTATATTGTCACTTTTCAAATTGGCCCAAAATCAATTCGGTCGCAAGTCAAAACGGTCACAAATCAAAACGGGCTCCTGTCATAATGCCCGAAAATCAATTCGATCACAGGTCAAAACGGTCACAAAACAATTCGGTCACTTGTGAAAAAGGCCACAAATCAGTTCGGTCCCAAGTCAAAACGGTGACAAAAGAATACAGTCACTTCTGAAAAAGGCCCCAAATCAATTCGGCCACAAGTAATAACGGCCATTAATCAATACGTTCACTTGTCAAAATGGCCCCAAATCAATTCGGTCACAAGTCCACAAGTCAAAACGGACACTAATCAATACTGTCACTTGTCAAAATGGCCCCAAATCAATTCGGTCACCAGTCAAAATGGTCACTAAACAGCTGTCTCTTGTCATTACGTCCCAAAATCATTTCGGTCACAAGTAAAAACGGTCGCAAAACAATACGGTCACTTGTTAGAAAGGCCCCAAATTAAATCGGTCACAAGTCAAAACGGTCGCTTGTGAAAAAAGCCCATAAGTCAATTCTGTCACAAGTCAAAACGGTCACTAAACAATACGGTCACTTGGCAAAATGGCCCAAAATCAAATCGGTCACAAATCATAACGGTCACTGATCAATACTGGCACTTGTGAAAAGGCCCCTAAATCAATTCTGTCACTTGTCAAAACGGCCCCAAATCAATTCGTTCCAAAGCCAAAACGGTCACTAATCAATACGGTCTGTTGTCAAAATGGCCCAAAATCTATTGGATCACAAGTCAAAACGGTCACAAAACAATACGGTTACTTGTCAAAAAGGCCCCCAAATCAATTTGGCCCCAAGTCCAAAGATCACTTATCAATACGGCCTCTTGTCAAAATGGCCCAAAATCAATTAGGTCACAAGACGAAACGGTCCTTAACCGTTACGGTCTCTTGTCAAAATGGCCCAAAATTCATTCGGTCGCAAGTTAAAACGATCACTTATTAATACAGTCTCTTGTCAAAATGGCCCAAAACAATTCGATCGCAAGTCAAAGCGGTCACAAAATGGCCGAAAATCAATGGGTCAGAAGTCAAAACGGTTATTAATCAATACGGTCTGTGTCAAAATGGCCCAAAATCAATTCGATCGCAAGTTAAAACGATCACATATCAATACTGTCTGTTGTCAAAATGGCCCAAAATCAATTCGATCGCAAGTCAAAACGGTCACTGATCGGTCACTTGTGAAAAAGCCCCTTAATTAATTCTGACACAAGTCAAAACGGCCACTAATCAATTCTGTCACTTGTCAAAATGGATACAAATCAATTCGGTAACAAGTCAAAACGGTCACAAAACAATACGTTCACTTGTCAAAATGGCCCCAAATCAATTCAGTCATAATTCAAAACGGTCACTAATCAATACGGTCACTTGTCAAAATGGCCCCAAATCAATTTGGTCTCAGATTAAAACGGTCACTAATCAATACGGTCACTTGTCAAAAGAACCCAATATAATTCGGTCTGAAGTCAAAACGGTCACAAATCAATGCATTGTCTTGTCATAATACCCGAAAATCAATTCGATTCAAAACGGTCACAAAACAATACGGTCGCTTAAGAAAAAGGCCACATATTAGTTCGTTCCAAAGTCATAACGGTCACGAAACAATACAGTCACTTGTGAAAATGGCCCAAAATCAATTCTGTCACAAGCAAAAACGGTCACTAAACATTACCGTCTCTTGTCATTACGTAACAAAATCATTTAGGTCACAAGTCAAAACAGTCGTAAAACAATAAGGTCACTTGTGAAAAAGGCCCTAAATCGAATTGGTCACAAGTCAAAACGGTCACTGATCAATATGGTCACTTATGAAAAAGCCCATAAATCAATTCTGTCACAAGTCAAAACGGACACAAATTAATACGGTCACTTGTCAAAATGACCCAAAATCATTTCGGTCACAAGTCAAAACGGTCACTAATCAATACGGTTATGTGTGAAAAAGGCCCTAAATCAATTTGGTCACAAGTCAAAACGGTCACTAATCAATTAGTATATACTGCATAAATTCTTCTCTGGGCTATTTCTCAGCAACTACTGGCCTGATTTCAGTAAACTTTCATGGGAAGCTTCTTGCCAAGAGGAGGTGTGCATATTAGCAGGATGTTTCTCTTCTATGATTTTTCTTGGAGTTATGGGACTTCTGAAATATAGTAATCATTTCAATTGATTTTTAGTCATTTTAATATATTTGCCCTTCTCATTGCATTTATATTGCTTGACAAAGCGCATTCGGGAGCATCCATCAGCTTTACAGATATCATGCTATTATACATATATTGTGGCCACTGCCCAGCGATATCGGACGTACTGTGTTTAAGTGTTAGCATTTAAAAAAAAAGATAAATGCTGCCTTTTACTGTTACTAATTATTGGTATTAATGTCATGTGTATCATGCAGTGATGAAGTTCATGTTGTGTAATATGATTTTTGTAAGTACAATGCATAAAGAATGTCAAAATGGCCCCAAATCGATTCGGTCTCTGGTCAAAACGGTCACTAATCAATACTGTCACTTGTCAAAATGGCCCCAAATCAATTCGGTCACTAAGCTATACGGTCACTTGTCAATACGATCTCTTGTCAAAATGGCCACAAATCAATTCGGTAACAAGTGAAAACGGTCACAAAACAATACGGCCACTTGTCAAAATGGCCCCAAATCAATTCGGCCATAAGTCAACACGGTCACTAATCAATACGGTCACTTTTCAAAATGGCCTCAAATCAATTCGGTCACTAATCGATACGGTCACTAATCAAATTGGCCCAAAATCAATTCGGTCACTAGTCAGAATGGTCACTGATCAATACGGTCACTTGTCAAAATGCCCCTAAATCAATTATGTCACAAGTCAAAACGATCACTGAACAGTACCGTCTCTTGTCATTATGTCCTAAAATAATTTCGGTCACAAGTCAAAACGGTCACTAATCAATACGGTTATGTGTGAAAAAGGCCCTAAATCAATTTGGTCACAAGTCAAAACGGTCACTAATCAATACGGTCTCTTATCATAATGACCGAAAATCAATTCGATCACAAGTCAAAACGGTCATAAAACAAAACGTTCAATTGAGAAAAAGCCCCAAATCAATTCAGTCCCAATTCAAAACGGTCACAAAACAATACGGTCACTTGTGAAATAGACCCAAATCAATTTGGTTAAAAGTCGAAACGGTCACTAATCAATACGGTCACTTGTCAAAATGACCTAAAATCATTCGGTCACAAGTCCAAATGGTCAAAACTCAATACGGTCTCTTGTCATAATGCCCGAAAATCAATTCGACCACAAGTCAAAACGGTCACAAATCAATCACATGTGAAAACGGTCACTAATCAACACGGTCACATGACAAACTGACCCAAAATCATTCGGTCACAAGTCAAAACCTGTAACAAATTAATACGGTCTCTTGTAAAAATGCCCGAAAATCAAATCGATCACAAGTCTAAACGGTCACAAATCAATACGGTCTTTTGTGAAAAAGGCCACAAATCATTACGTTCACCTATCAAAATAGCCCCAAATCAATTCGATCACATATCAAAACGGTCACTAATCAATACTGTCGCTTGTCAAAATGGCTCCATATCAATTCGGATCAAGTCAAAATGGTCGCAAAACAATATGGTCACTTGTGACAAAGGCCCCAAATCAAATCGGTCACAAGTCAAAACGGTCACTTGTCAAAATGCCTCCAATTTATTTCGGTCACAAGTTAAAACGGTCACTAAACAATACCGTCTCTTGTCATTACTGTCTATTGCCAAAATGGCCCTATATCAATTCGGTCACAAGTCAAAACGGTCACTAATCAATGCGGTCACTTGGCAAAATGGCTACAAATCAATTCGGTAACATATGCAAACGGTCACAAAACAAAACGGTCACTTGTCAAAATGGCCCCAAATCAATTCAGTCATAAGTGAAACGACCCCATTTCGGTCACAAGTCAACACGGTCACTAATCTATATTGTCACTTTTCAAATTGGCCCAAAATCAATTCGGTCGCAAGTCAAAACGGTCACAAATCAAAACGGGCTCATGTCATAATGCCCGAAAAACAATTCGATCACAGGTCAAAACGGTCACAAAACAATTCGGTCACTTGTGAAAAAGGCCACAAATCAGTTCGGTCCCAAGTCAAAACGGTGACAAAAGAATACAGTCACTTCTGAAACCGGCCCCAAATCAATTCGGCCACAAGTAATAACGGCCATTAATCAATACGTTCACTTGTCAAAATGGCCCCAAATCAATTCGGTCACAAGTCCACAAGTCAAAACGGACACTAATCAATACTGTCACTTGTCAAAATGGCCCCAAATCAATTCGGTCACCAGTCGAAATGGTCACTAAACAGCTGTCTCTTGTCATTACGTCCCAAAATCATTTCGGTCACAAGTAAAAACGGTCGCAAAACAATACGGTCACTTGTTAGAAAGGCCCCAAATTAAATCGGTCACAAGTCAAAACGGTCGCTTGTGAAAAAAGCCCATAAGTCAATTCTGTCACAAGTCAAAACGGTCACTAAACAATACGGTCACTTGGCAAAATGGCCCAAAATCAAATCGGTCACAAATCATAACGGTCACTGATCAATACTGGCACTTGTGAAAAGGCCCCTAAATCAATTCTGTCACTTGTCAAAACGGCCCCAAATCAATTCGTTCCAAAGCCAAAACGGTCACTAATCAATACGGTCTCTTGTCAAAATGGCCCAAAATCAATTGGATCACAAGTCAAAACGGTCACAAAACAATACGGTTACTTGTCAAAAAGGCCCCAAATCAATTTGGCCACAAGTCCAAAGATCACTTATCAATACGGCCTCTTGTCAAAATGGCCCAAAATCAATTAGGTCACAAGACGAAACGGTCCTTAACCGTTACGGTCTCTTGTCAAAATGGCCCAAAATTCATTCGGTCGCAAGTTAAAACGATCACTTATTAATACAGTCTCTTGTCAAAATGGCCCAAAACAATTCGATCGCAAGTCAAAGCGGTCACAAAATGGCCGAAAATCAATGGGTCAGAAGTCAAAACGGTTATTAATCAATACGGTCTGTGTCAAAATGGCCCAAAATCAATTCGATCGCAAGTTAAAACGATCACATATCAATACTGTCTGTTGTCAAAATGGCCCAAAATCAATTCGATCGCAAGTCAAAACGGTCACTGATCGGTCACTTGTGAAAAAGCCCCTTAATTAATTCTGACACAAGTCAAAACGGCCACTAATCAATTCTGTCACTTGTCAAAATGGATACAAATCAATTCGGTAACAAGTCAAAACGGTCACAAAACAATACGTTCACTTGTCAAAATGGCCCCAAATCAATTCAGTCATAATTCAAAACGGTCACTAATCAATACGGTCACTTGTCAAAATGGCCCCAAATCAATTTGGTCTCAGATTAAAACGGTCACTAATCAATACGGTCACTTGTCAAAAGAACCCAATATAATTCGGTCTGAAGTCAAAACGGTCACAAATCAATGCATTGTCTTGTCATAATACCCGAAAATCAATTCGATTCAAAACGGTCACAAAACAATACGGTCGCTTAAGAAAAAGGCCACATATTAGTTCGTTCCAAAGTCATAACGGTCACGAAACAATACAGTCACTTGTGAAAATGGCCCAAAATCAATTCTGTCACAAGCAAAAACGGTCACTAAACATTACCATCTCTTGTCATTACGTAACAAAATCATTTAGGTCACAAGTCAAAACAGTCGTAAAACAATAAGGTCACTTGTGAAAAAGGCCCTAAATCGAATTGGTCACAAGTCAAAACGGTCACTGATCAATATGGTCACTTATGAAAAAGCCCATAAATCAATTCTGTCACAAGTCAAAACGGACACAAATTAATACGGTCACTTGTCAAAATGATCCAAAATCATTTCGGTCACAAGTCAAAACGGTCACTAATCAATACGGTTATGTGTGAAAAAGGCCCTAAATCAATTTGGTCACAAGTCAAAACGGTCACTAATCAATTAGTATATACTGCATAAATTCTTCTCTGGGCTATTTCTCAGCAACTACTGGCCTGATTTCAGTAAACTTTCATGGGAAGCTTCTTGCCAAGAGGAGGTGTGCATATTAGCAGGATGTTTCTCTTCTATGATTTTTCTTGGAGTTATGGGACTTCTGAAATATAGTAATCATTTCAATTGATTTTTAGTCATTTTAATATATTTGCCCTTCTCATTGCATTTATATTGCTTGACAAAGCGCATTCGGGAGCATCCATCAGCTTTACAGATATCATGCTATTATACATATATTGTGGCCACTGCCCAGCGATATCGGACGTACTGTGTTTAAGTGTTAGCATTTAAAAAAAAAGATAAATGCTGCCTTTTACTGTTACTAATTATTGGTATTAATGTCATGTGTATCATGCAGTGATGAAGTTCATGTTGTGTAATATGATTTTTGTAAGTACAATGCATAAAGAATGTCAAAATGGCCCCAAATCGATTCGGTCTCTGGTCAAAACGGTCACTAATCAATACTGTCACTTGTCAAAATGGCCCCAAATCAATTCGGTCACTAAGCTATACGGTCACTTGTCAATACGATCTCTTGTCAAAATGGCCACAAATCAATTCGGTAACAAGTGAAAACGGTCACAAAACAATACGGTCACTTGTCAAAATGGCCCCAAATCAATTCGGCCATAAGTCAACACGGTCACTAATCAATACGGTCACTTTTCAAAATGGCCTCAAATCAATTCGGTCACTAATCGATACGGTCACTAATCAAATTGGCCCAAAATCAATTCGGTCACTAGTCAGAATGGTCACTGATCAATACGGTCACTTGTCAAAATGCCCCTAAATCAATTATGTCACAAGTCAAAACGATCACTGAACAGTACCGTCTCTTGTCATTATGTCCTAAAATAATTTCGGTCACAAGTCAAAACGGTCACTAATCAATACGGTTATGTGTGAAAAAGGCCCTAAATCAATTTGGTCACAAGTCAAAACGGTCACTAATCAATACGGTCTCTTATCATAATGACCGAAAATCAATTCGATCACAAGTCAAAACGGTCATAAAACAAAACGTTCAATTGAGAAAAAGCCCCAAATCAATTCAGTCCCAATTCAAAACGGTCACAAAACAATACGGTCACTTGTGAAATAGACCCAAATCAATTTGGTTAAAAGTCGAAACGGTCACTAATCAATACGGTCACTTGTCAAAATGACCTAAAATCATTCGGTCACAAGTCCAAATGGTCAAAATTCAATACGGTCTCTTGTCATAATGCCCGAAAATCAATTCGACCACAAGTCAAAACGGTCACAAATCAATCACATGTGAAAACGGTCACTAATCAACACGGTCACATGACAAACTGACCCAAAATCATTCGGTCACAAGTCAAAACCTGTAACAAATTAATACGGTCTCTTGTAAAAATGCCCGAAAATCAAATCGATCACAAGTCTAAACGGTCACAAATCAATACGGTCTTTTGTGAAAAAGGCCACAAATCATTACGTTCACCTATCAAAATAGCCCCAAATCAATTCGATCACATATCAAAACGGTCACTAATCAATACTGTCGCTTGTCAAAATGGCTCCATATCAATTCGGATCAAGTCAAAATGGTCGCAAAACAATATGGTCACTTGTGACAAAGGCCCCAAATCAAATCGGTCATAAGTCAAAACGGTCACTTGTCAAAATGCCTCCAATTTATTTCGGTCACAAGTTAAAACGGTCACTAAACAATACCGTCTCTTGTCATTACTGTCTATTGCCAAAATGGCCCTATATCAATTCGGTCACAAGTCAAAACGGTCACTAATCAATGCGGTCACTTGGCAAAATGGCTACAAATCAATTCGGTAACATATGCAAACGGTCACAAAACAAAACGGTCACTTGTCAAAATGGCCCCAAATCAATTCAGTCATAAGTGAAACGACCCCATTTCGGTCACAAGTCAACACGGTCACTAATCTATATTGTCACTTTTCAAATTGGCCCAAAATCAATTCGGTCGCAAGTCAAAACGGTCACAAATCAAAACGGGCTCCTGTCATAATGCCCGAAAAACAATTCGATCACAGGTCAAAACGGTCACAAAACAATTCGGTCACTTGTGAAAAAGGCCACAAATCAGTTCGGTCCCAAGTCAAAACGGTGACAAAAGAATAGTCACTTCTGAAAAAGGCCCCAAATCAATTCGGCCACAAGTAATAACGGCCATTAATCAATACGTTCACTTGTCAAAATGGCCCCAAATCAATTCGGTCACAAGTCCACAAGTCAAAACGGACACTAATCAATACTGTCACTTGTCAAAATGGCCCCAAATCAATTCGGTCACCAGTCAAAATGGTCACTAAACAGCTGTCTCTTGTCATTACGTCCCAAAATCATTTCGGTCACAAGTAAAAACGGTCGCAAAACAATACGGTCACTTGTTAGAAAGGCCCCAAATTAAATCGGTCACAAGTCAAAACGGTCGCTTGTGAAAAAAGCCCATAAGTCAATTCTGTCACAAGTCAAAACGGTCACTAAACAATACGGTCACTTGGCAAAATGGCCGAAAATCAAATCGGTCACAAATCATAACGGTCACTGATCAATACTGGCACTTGTGAAAAGGCCCCTAAATCAATTCTGTCACTTGTCAAAACGGCCCCAAATCAATTCGTTCCAAAGCCAAAACGGTCACTAATCAATACGGTCTCTTGTCAAAATGGCCCAAAATCAATTGGATCACAAGTCAAAACGGTCACAAAATAATACGGTTACTTGTCAAAAAGGCCCCAAATCAATTTGGCCACAAGTCCAAAGATCACTTATCAATACGGCCTCTTGTCAAAATGGCCCAAAATCAATTAGGTCACAAGACGAAACGGTCCTTAACCGTTACGGTCTCTTGTCAAAATGGCCCAAAATTCATTCGGTCGCAAGTTAAAACGATCACTTATTAATACAGTCTCTTGTCAAAATGGCCCAAAACAATTCGATCGCAAGTCAAAGCGGTCACAAAATGGCCGAAAATCAATGGGTCAGAAGTCAAAACGGTTATTAATCAATACGGTCTGTGTCAAAATGGCCCAAAATCAATTCGATCGCAAGTTAAAACGATCACATATCAATACTGTCTGTTGTCAAAATGGCCCAAAATCAATTCGATCGCAAGTCAAAACGGTCACTGATCGGTCACTTGCGAAAAAGCCCCTTAATTAATTCTGACACAAGTCAAAACGGCCACTAATCAATTCTGTCACTTGTCAAAATGGATACAAATCAATTCGGTAACAAGTCAAAACGGTCACAAAACAATACGTTCACTTGTCAAAATGGCCCCAAATCAATTCAGTCATAATTCAAAACGGTCACTAATCAATACGGTCACTTGTCAAAATGGCCCCAAATAAATTTGGTCTCAGATTAAAACGGTCACTAATCAATACGGTCACTTGTCAAAAGAACCCAATATAATTCGGTCTGAAGTCAAAACGGTTACAAATCAATGCATTGTCTTGTCATAATACCCGAAAATCAATTCGATTCAAAACGGTCACAAAACAATACGGTCGCTTAAGAAAAAGGCCACATATTAGTTCGTTCCAAAGTCATAACGGTCACGAAACAATACAGTCACTTGTGAAAATGGCCCAAAATCAATTCTGTCACAAGCAAAAACGGTCACTAAACATTACCGTCTCTTGTCATTACGTAACAAAATCATTTAGGTCACAAGTCAAAACAGTCGTAAAACAATAAGGTCACTTGTGAAAAAGGCCCTAAATCGAATTGGTCACAAGTCAAAACGGTCACTGATCAATATGGTCACTTATGAAAAAGCCCATAAATCAATTCTGTCACAAGTCAAAACGGACACAAATTAATACGGTCACTTGTCAAAATGACCCAAAATCATTTCGGTCACAAGTCAAAACGGTCACTAATCAATACGGTTATGTGTGAAAAAGGCCCTAAATCAATTTGGTCACAAGTCAAAACGGTCACTAATCAATTAGTATATACTGCATAAATTCTTCTCTGGGCTATTTCTCAGCAACTACTGGCCTGATTTCAGTAAACTTTCATGGGAAGCTTCTTGCCAAGAGGAGGTGTGCATATTAGCAGGATGTTTCTCTTCTATGATTTTTCTTGGAGTTATGGGACTTCTGAAATATAGTAATCATTTCAATAGATTTTTAGTCATTTTAATATATTTGCCCTTCTCATTGCATTTATATTGCTTGACAAAGCGCATTCGGGAGCATCCATCAGCTTTACAGATATCCTTGTTAAACATGCTATTATACATATATTGTGTCCACTGCCCAGCGATATCGGACGTACTGTGTTTAAGTGTTAGCATTTAAAAAAAAGATAAATGCTGCCTTTTACTGTTACTAATTATTGGTATTAATGTCATGTGTATCATGCAGTGATGAAGTTCATGTTGTGTAATATGATTTTTGTAAGTACAATGCATAAAGAATGTCAAAATGGCCCCAAATCGATTCGGTCTCTGGTCAAAACGGTCACTAATCAATACTGTCACTTGTCAAAATGGCCCCAAATCAATTCGCTCACTAAGCTATACGGTCACTTGTCAATACGATCTCTTGTCAAAATGGCCACAAATCAATTCGGTAACAAGTGAAAACGGTCACAAAACAATACGGTCACTTGTCAAAATGGCCCCAAATCAATTCGGCCATAAGTCAACACGGTCACTAATCAATACGGTCACTTTTCAAAATGGACTTAAATCAATTCGGTCACTAATCGATACGGTCACTAATCAAATTGGCCCAAAATCATTTCGGTCACTAATCAAAATGGACACTGATCAATACGGTCACTTGTCAAAATGCCCCTAAATCAATTATGTCACAAGTCAAAACGATCACTGAACAGTACCGTCTCTTGTCATTATGTCCTAAAATAATTTCGGTCACAAGTCAAAACGGTCACTAATCAATACGGTTATGTGTGAAAAAGGCCCTAAATCAATTTGGTCACAAGTCAAAACGGTCACTAATCAATACGGTCTCTTATCATAATGACCGAAAATCAATTCGATCGCAAGTCAAAACGGTCATAAAACAAAACGTTCAATTGAGAAAAAGCCCCAAACAATTCAGTCCCAATTCAAAACGGTCACAAAACAATACGGTCACTTGTGAAATAGACCCAAATCAATTTGGTTAAAAGTCGAAACGGTCACTAATCAATACGGTCACTTGTCAAAATGACCCAAAATCATTCAGTCACAAGTCCAAATGGTCAAAACTCAATACGGTCTCTTGTCATAATGCCCGAAAATCAATTCGACCACAAGTCAAAACGGTCACAAATCAATCACATGTGAAAACGGTCACTAATCAACACGGTCACATGACAAACTGACCCAAAATCATTCGGTCACAAGTCAAAACCTGTAACAAATTAATACGGTCTCTTGTAAAAATGCCCGAAAATCAAATCGATCACAAGTCAAAACGGTCACAAATCAATACGGTCTTTTGTGAAAAAGGCCCCAAATCATTACGTTCACTTATCAACCCCATAGCCCCAAATCAATTCGATCACATATCAACACGGTCACTAATCAATACTGTCGCGTGTCAAAATGGCTCCATATCAATTCGGATACAAGTCAAAATGGTCACAAAACAATATGGTCACTTGTGACAAAGGCCCCAAATCAAATCGGTCACAAGTCAAAACGGTCACTTGTCAAAATGCCTCCAATTTATTTCGGTCACAAGTTAAAACGGTCACTAAACAATACCGTCTCTTGTCATTACTGTCTATTGCCAAAATGGCCCAATATCAATTCGGTCACAAGTCAAAACGGTCACTAATCAATACGGTCACTTGGCAAAATGGCTACAAATCAATTCGGTAACATATGCAAACGGTCACAAAACAAAACGGTCACTTGTCAAAATGGCCCCAAATCAATTCAGTCATAAGTAAAACGACCCCAATTCGGTCACAAGTCAAACACGGTCACTAATCTATATGGTCACTTTTCAAATTGGCCCAAAATCAATTCGGTCGCAAGTCAAAACGGTAACAAATCAAAACGGGCTCCTGTCATAATGCCCGAAAATCAATTCGATCACAGGTCAAAACGGTCACAAAACAATTCGGTCACTTGTGAAAAAGGCAACAAATCAGTTCGGTCCCAAGTCAAAACGGTGACAAAAGAATACAGTCACTTCTGAAAAAGGCCCCAAATCAATTCGGCCACAAGTAATAACGGCCATTAATCAATACGTTCACTTGTCAAAACGGCCCCACATCAATTCGGTCACAAGTCCACAAGTCAAAAGGGTCACTAATCAATACTGTCACTTGTCAAAATGGCCCCAAATCATTTCGGTCACCAGTCAAAATGGTCACTAAACAGCTGTCTCTTGTCATTACGACCCAAAATCATTTCGGTCACAAGTAAAAACGGTCGCAAAACAATACGGTCATTTGTTAGAAAGGCCCCAAATTAAATCGGTCACAAGTCAAAACGGTCGCTTGTGAAAAAAGCCCATAAGTCAATTCTGTCACAAGTCAAAACGGTCACTAAACAATACGGTCACTTGTCAAAATGGCCCAAAATCAATTCGGTCACAAGTCATAACGGTCACTGATCAATACTGGCACTTGTGAAAAACCCCCTAAATCAATTCTGTCACTTGTCAAAACGGCCCCAAATCAATTCGTTCCAAAGCCAAAACGGTCACTAATCAATACGGTCTCTTGTCAAAATGGCCCAAAATCAATTGGATCACAAGTCAAAACGGCCACAAAACAATACGGTTACTTGTCAAAAAGGCCCCAAATCATTTGGCCACAAGTCCAAAGATCAATTATCAATACGGCCTCTTGTCAAAATGGCCCAAAATCAATTAGGTCACAAGACGAAACGGTCCTTAACCGTTACGGTCTCTTGTCAAAATGGCCCAAAATTCATTCGGTCGCAAGTTAAAACGATCACTTATTAATACAGTCTCTTGTCAAAATGGCCCAAAACAAATTCGATCGCAAGTCAAAGCGGTCACAAAATGGCCGAAAATCAATGGGTCAGAAGTCAAAACGGTTATTAATCAATACGGTCTGTGTCAAAATGGCCCAAAATCAATTCGATCGCAAGTTAAAACGATCACATATCAATACTGTCTGTTGTCAAAATGGCCCAAAATCAATTCGATCGCAAGTCAAAACGGTCACTGATCGGTCACTTGTGAAAAAGCCCCTTAATTAATTCTGACACAAGTCAAAACGGCCACTAATTAATTCTGTCACTTGTCAAAATGGATACAAATCAATTCGGTAACAAGTCAAAACGGTCACAAAACAATACGTTCACTTGTCAAAATGGCCCCAAATCAATTCAGTCATAATTCAAAACGGTCACTAATCAATACGGTCACTTGTCAAAATGGCCCCAAATCAATTTGGTCTCAGATTAAAACGGTCACTAATCAATACGGTCACTTGTCAAAAGAACCCAATATAATTCGGTCTGAAGTCAAAACGGTCACAAATCAATGCATTGTCTTGTCATAATACCCGAAAATCAATTCGATTCAAAACGGTCACAAGACAATACGGTCGCTTAAGAAAAAGGCCACATATTAGTTCGTTCCAAAGTCATAACGGTCACAAAACAATACAGTCACTTGTGAAAATGGCCCAAAATCAATTCTGTCACAAGCAAATACGGTCACTAAACATTACCGTCTCTTGTCATTACGTCCCAAAATCATTTAGGTCACAAGTCAAAACAGTCGTAAAACAATAAGGTCACTTGTGAAAAAGGCCCTAAATCGAATTGGTCACAAGTCAAAACGGTCACTGATCAATATGGTCACTTATGAAAAAGCCCATAAGTCAATTCTGTCACAAGTTAAAATGGCCCAAAATCATTTCGGTCACAAGTCAAAACGGTCACTAATCAATACGGTTATGTGTGATAAAGGCCCTAAATCAATTTGGTCACAAGTCAAAACGGTCACTAATCAATTAGTATATACTGCATAAATTCTTCTCTGGGCTATTTCTCAGCAACTACTGGCCTGATTTCAGTAAACTTTCACGGGAAGCTTCTTGCCAAGAGGAGGTGTGCATATTAGCAGGATGTTTCTCTTCTATGATTTTTCTTGGAGTTATGGGATTTCTGAAATATAGTAATCATTTCAATTGATTTTTAGTCATTTTAATATATTTGCCCTTCTCATTGCATTTATATTGCTTGACAAAGCGCATTCGGGAGCATCCATCAGCTTTACAGATATCATTGTTAAACATGCTATTATACATATAATGTGGCCACTGCCCAGCGATATCGGACGTACTGTGTTTAAGTGTTAGCATTTTTTTTAAATGATAAATGCTGCCTTTTACTGTTACTAATTATTGGTATTAATGTCATGTGTATCATGCAGTGATGAAGTTCATGTTGTGTAATATGATTTTTGTAAGTAAAATGCATAAAGAATGTCAAAATGGCCCCAAATCGATTCGGTCTCTGGTCAAAACGGTCACTAATCAATACTGTCCCTTTTCAAAATGGCCCCAAATCAATTCGGTCACTAAGCTATACGGTCACTTGTCAATACGATCTTTTGTCAAAATGGCCACAAATCAATTCGGTAACAAGTGAAAACGGTCACAAAACAATACGGTCACTTGTCAAAATGGCCCCAAATCAATTCGGCCATAAGTCAACACGGTCACTAATCAATACGGTCACTTTTCAAAATGGCCTCAAATCAATTCGGTCACTAATCGATACGGTCACTAATCAAATTGGCCCAAAAATCAATTCGGTCAGTAGTCAAAATGTTCACTGATCAATACGGTCACTTGTCAAAATGCCCCTAAATCAATTATGTCACAAGTCAAAACGATCACTGAACAGTACCGTTTCTTGTCATTATGTCCTAAAATAATTGCGGTCACAAGTCAAAACGGTCACTAATCAGTACGGTTATGTGTGAAAAAGGCCCTAAATCAATTTGGTCACAAGTCAAAACGGTCACTAATCAATACGGTCTCTTATCATAATGACCGAAAATCAATTCGATCACAAGTCAAAACGGTCATAAAACAAAACGTTCAATTGAGAAAAAGCCCCATATCAAATCAGTCCCAATTCAAAACGGTCACAAAACAATACGGTCACTTGTGAAATAGACCCAAATCAATTTGGTTAAAAGTCGAAACTTTCATTAATCAATACGGTCACTTGTCAAAATGACCCAGAATCATTCGGTCACAAGTCCAAATGGTCAAAACTCAATACGGTCTCTTGTCATAATGCCCGAAAATCAATTCGATCACAAGTCAAAACGGTCACAAATCAATCACATGTGAAAACGGTCACTAATCAACACGGTCACATGACAAATTGACCCAAAATCATTCGGTCACATGTCAAAACCTGTCACAAATCAATACGGTCTCTTGTAAAAATGCCCGAAAATCAAATCGATCACAAGTCAAAACGGTCACAAATCAATACGGTCTTTTGTGAAAAAGGCCCCAATTCATTACGTTCACTTATCAAAATAGCCCCAAATCAATTCAATCACATGTCAAAACGGTCACTAATCAATACTGTCATTTGTCAAAATGGCTCCATATCAATTCGGTCACAAGTCAAAATGGTCACTAAACAGCTGTGTCTTGTCATTACGTTCCAAAGTCATTTCGGTCACAAGTCAAAATGGTCGCAAAACAATATGGTCAATTGTGACAAAGGCCCCAAATCAAATCGGTCACAAGTCAAAACGGTCACTTGTCAAAATGCCTCCAATTTATTTCGGTCACAAGTTAAAACGGTCACTAAACAATACCGTCTCTAGTCATTACTGTCTATTGCCAAAATGGCCCAATATCAATTCGGTCACAAGTCAAAACGGTCACTAATCAATGCGGTCACTTGGCAAAAGGGCAACAAATCAATTCGGTAACATATGCAAACGGTCACAAAACAAAACGGTCACTTGTCAAAATGGCCCCAAATCAATTCAGTCATAAGTAAAACGACCCCAATTCGGTCACAAGTCAACACGGTCACTAATCTATATTGTCACTTTTCAAATTGGCCCAAAATCAATTTGGTCGCAAGTCAAAACGGTCACAAATCAAAACGGGCTCCTGTCATAATGCCCGAAAATCAATTCGATCACAGGTCAGAACGGTCACAAAACAATTCGGTCACTTGTGAAAAAGGCCACAAATCAGTTCGGTCCCAAGTCAAAACGGTGACAAAAGAATACAGTCACTTCTGAAAAAAACCCAAATCAATTCGGCCACAAGTAATAACGGCCATTAATCAATACGTTCACTTGTCAAAATGGCCCCAAATCAATTCGGTCACCAATCAAAATGGTCACTAAACAGCTGTCTCTTGTCATTACGTCCCAAAATCATTTCGTTCACAAGTAAAAACGGTCGCAAAACAATACGGTCACTTGTTAGAAATGCCCCAAATTAAATCGGTTACAAGTCAAAACGGTCGCTTGTGAAAAAAGCCCATAAGTCAATTCTGTCACAAGTCAAAACGGTCACTAAACAATACGGTCACTTGTCCAAATGGCCCAAAATCAAATCGGTCACAAGTCATAACGGTCACTGATCAATACTGGCACTTGTGAAAAAGCCCCTAAATCAATTCTGTCACTTGTCAAAACGGCCCCAAATCAATTCGTTCCAAAGCCAAAACGGTCACTAATCAATACGGTCTCTTGTCAAAATGGCCCAAAATCAATTGGATCGCAAGTCAAAACGGTCACAAAACAATACGGTTACTTGTCAAAAAGGCCCCAAATCAATTTGGCCACAAGTCCAAAGATCACTTATCAATACGGCCTCTTGTCAAAATGGCCCAAAATCAATTAGGTCACAAGACGAAACGGTCCTTAACCGTTACGGTCACTTGTCAAAATGGCCCAAAATTCATTCGGTCGCAAGTTAAAACGATCACTTATTAATACAGTCTCTTGTCAAAATGGCCCAAAACAAATTCGATCGCAAGTCAAAGCGGTCATAAAATGGCCGAAAATCAATGGGTCAGAAGTCAAAACGGTTATTAATCAATACGGTCTGTGTCAAAATGGCCCAAAATCAATTCGATCGCATGTTAAAACGATCACATATCAATACTGTCTGTTGTCAAAATGGCCCAAAATCAATTCGATCGCAAGTCAAAACGGTCACTGATCGGTCACTTGTGAAAAATCCCCTTAATTAATTCTGACACAAGTCAAAACGGCCACTAATCAATTCTGTCACTTGTCAAAATGGATACAAATCAATTCGGTAACAAGTCAAAACGGTCACAAAACAATACGTTCACTTGTCAAAATGGCCCCAAATCAATTTGGTCTCAGATTAAAACGGTCACTAATCAATACGGTCACTAGTCAAAAGAACCCAATATAATTCGGTCTGAAGTCAAAACGGTCACTAATCAATACGGTCACTTGTCAAAAAGGCCCCAAATCAATTTGGTCTCAGATTAAAACGGTCACTAATCAATACGGTCACTTGTCAAAAGAACCCAATATAATTCGGTCTGAAGTCAAAACGGTCACAAAACAAATACAGTCACTTGTGAAAATGGCCCAAAATCAATTCTGTCACAAGCAAAAACGGTCACTAAACATTACCGTCTCTTGTCATTACGTCCCAAAATCATTTAGGTCACAAGTCAAAACAGTCGTAAAACAATAAGGTCACTTGTGAAAAAGGCCCTAAATCGAATTGGTCATAAGTCAAAACGGTCACTGATCAATATGGTCACTTATCAAAAAGCCCATAAGTCAATTCAGTCACAAGTCAAAACGGTCACAAATTAATACGGTCACTTGTCAAAATGGCCCAAAATCATTTCGGTCACAAGTCAAAACGGTCACTAATCAATACGGTTATGTGTGAAAAAGGCCCTAAATCAATTTGGTCACAAGTCAAAATGGTCACTAATCAATACGGTATCTTGTCATAATGACCGAAAATCAATTCGATCACAAGTCAAAACGGTCACAAGTCAAAACGGTCACTTGTCAAAATGCCTCCAATTCATTGTGGTCACAAGTTAAAACGGTCACTAAACAATAACGTCTCTTATCATTACTGTCTATTGCCAAAATGGCCCAATATCAATTCGGTCACAAGTCAAAACGGTCACTAATCAATGCGGTCACTTGGCAAAATGGCTACAAATCATTTCGGTAACAAATGAAAACGGTCACAAAACAAAACGGTCACTTGTCAAAATGGCCCCAAATCAATTCAGTCATAAGTAAAACGGCCCCAATTCGGTCAGAAGTCAACACGGTCACTAATCGATACAGTCACTTTTCAAATTGGCCCAAAATCAATTCGGTCGCAAGTCAAAACGGTCACAAATCAATACGTCTCCGGTCATAATGCCCGAAAATCTATTCGATCACAGGTCAAAACGGTCAAAAAACAAAACGTTCAATTGAGAAAAAGCCCAAAATCAATTTAGTCCCAATTCAAAACGGTCACAAAACAATACGGTCACTTGTGAAATAGACGCGAAAAAAAAATCTATTGGTTGAATGTCGAAACGGTCACTAATCAATACGGTCACTTGTCAAAATGACCCAAAATTATTCGGTCACAAGTCCAAATGGTCAAAACTCAATACGGTCTCTTGTCATAATGCCCGAAAATCAATTCGATCACAAGTCAAAACGGTCACAAATCAATCACATGTGAAAACGGTCACTAATCAACACGGTCACGTGACAAACTGACCCAAAATCATTCGGTCACATGTCAAAACCTGTCACAAATCAATACGGTCTCTTGTAAAAATGCCCGAAAATCAAATCGATCACAAGTCAAAACGGTCACAAATCAATACTGTCTTTTGTGAAAAAGGACCCAATTCATTACGTTCACTTATCAAAATAGCCCCAAATCAATTCAATCACATGTCAAAACGGTCACTAATCAATACTGTCATTTGTCAAAATGGCTCCATATCAATTCGGTCACAAGTCAAAATGGTCACTAAACAGCTGTCTCTTGTCATTACGTTCCAAAGTCATTTCGGTCACAAGTCAAAATGGTCGCAAAACAATATGGTCACTTGTGACAAAGGCCCCAAATCAAATCGGTCACAAGTCAAAACGGTCACTTGTCAAAATGCCTCCAATTTATTTCGGTCACAAGTTAAAACGGTCACTAAACAATACCGTCTCTTGTCATTACTGTCTATTGCCAAAATGGCCCAATATCAATTCGGTCACAAGTCAAAACGGTCACTAATCAATGCGGTCACTTGGCAAAATGGCTACAAATCAATTCGGTAACATATGCAAACGGTCACCAAACAAAACGGTCACTTGTCAAAATGGCCCTAAATCAATTCAGTCATAAGTAAAACGACCCCAATTCGGTCACAAGTCAACACGGTCACTAATCTATATGGTCACTTTTCAAATTGGCCCAAAATCAATTCGGTCGCAAGTCAAAACGGTCACAAATCAATACGGGCTCCTGTCATAATGCCCGAAAACCAATTCGATCTCAAGTCAAAACGGTCACAAAACAATTCGGTCACTGGTGAAAAAGGCCACAAATCATTCGGTCCCAAGTCAAAACGGTGACAAAAGGATACAATCGCTTCTGAAAAAGACCCCAAATCAATTCGGCAACAAGTAATAACGGCCACTAAACAATACGTTCACAGGTCAAATGGCCCCGAATCAATTCGGAAACAAGTCCACAAGCCAAAACGGTCACTAATCAATACTGTCACTTGTCAAAATGGCCCCAAATCAATTCGGTCACAAGTCAAAATGGTCACTAAACAGCTGTCTCTTGTCATTCCGTCCCAAAATCATTTCGGTCACAAATGAAAACGGTGTACAACAATACGGTCACTTGTGAAAAAGGCCCTAAATCAATTCGGTCACAATTCAAAACGGCCACTGATCAATACGGTCACTTATGAAAAAGCCCATAAGTCAATTCTGTCACAAGTCAAAACGGTCACAAATTAATACGGTCACTTGTCAAAATGGCCCCAAATCATTTCAAGTCAAAACGGTCACTGATCAATACGGTCGCTTGTGAAAAAGCCCATAAGTCACTTCTGTCACAAGTAAAAACGGTAACAAATCCGATTATGCCGAAAATCGAACTTAATCTTCCTTTTATGCCTATTTACACTTTCATAAAGTTTAATAATAATAGCACACAAACTTCTCAAGTTATTGTCTCCACAAACTGAAGAGGATTCCGCCGCCTACTTTGACGCCGCAAACAACGCCCCGCCGCCGCCGACGCCACCATAAGTAGCCCCTTTATGTCGAGTTTTCAGGCGACACAAAAAATCTTATAATCACACGATCAGTGAAAAAAGGCGACGACGATTTTGTTACAATTTTGAAGGGTAATTTACTTTGAATAGTTTATATAGAATGTAAACGTCGTCGTGCGTCGTGTGTCAATATTTTCATTCAAAGCACATCTCCTCCTTAACCGCTGGGCAGAATTTCACCAAACTTCACAGGAATGATCCTTGGGTGACCCACTTTCAAAAATGTTCAAATCGTTCCGGTCCGCTGCATATGTAGGTCACGAATTTTTGGAATCGTGAGTTTGTGAACAATATTTTGAACAGCTCACAACTTTTGTCACGAATTCCCGACTGCTCAAGAATTGCAAGATCTGACTACTCACATATACAAATCAGTTAAGAACTTCACGAACTGATTATGACTCCACTACAATCGAAAAAATTATCAATTTTTGGCGATTTGTTGGATTCGGGATGTCTGTAGAATGGTGTATTAGGGACAAAATGTATTTATTGGCAGTAGTTTATGTCATTTATCCACCCAAACACATCCATATATTTGAGAATAACTTACACAGCGTGACTGATTTTGGGGGCTGCTGTCATACGCAGTCATGCCTAGCTCATATTTTCATCCTGTTTTGCTTCAAAACAATGATATTTTTCCGAGAAAAACATTACGAATCGAGAAACAAATGGCGGCCGGCTGGAACAAGACAAGTCATGCATAGCAACGTCAATGCATGCGCAAAACGTTGTTTACATTTAGAATTTCCGGGGACCGCTAAAGTACAAACCACCCAAATTCAGTAATACTTATTTCTATGGTATGTTTCATGCTTAAATACAGTTTTGACAGCATATTTGGTCCTACAATTCTAGTGTTATTTTTTGCCCTTCTGATTGCATTACTATTACTTGGCAAAGCGCATTGGGAGCATCCATCAGTTTTACTGATATCCTTGTTCTATTTGGGACAAAAAATTGTCTGGTTGCCAATCTTTTAACAACTGAAGTGTGTTTTGAAGTGTATGATTATTTTACTTATACTTTAAAACAAGTGATATTGAAGTGTTTTACCATACAAAATGACTGTATATATAATCTCGTAGTTGTTATATATAATATAAATAAGAATTGCCACATATAACACCTAGAAGTACTGTAGTGCACAATTCTTGACTTTCATGTCGGGAGTATTTCTCAGCAACTTCTGGCCGGAATTCAACGAAACTTCATGGGAATCTTCATTACCAAGAGGAGGTGTGCATATTACCTTGACGTTCCGCTTTAATGATTTTCCTCAGAGTTATGGGACTTTGAAGATTTCTGAAATCAGTATATAGTGCACAATTCTTCACTTTCTTGTCCGCGCTATTTCTCAGCAACTACTAGCTGGAATTCAACGAAACTTTATGGGAAACTTTATTACCAAGAGGAGGTGTGCATACTACCAGGACGTTCTGCTTCAATGATTTTTCTTAGAGTTATGGGACTTTGAAGATTTCTGAAATCAGTATATAATGCACTAATCTTGACTTTCTTGTCCGTGCTATTTCTCAGCAACTACTTGTTGGAATTCAACAAAACTTTATGGGAAGCTTCATTACCAAGAGGAGGTGTGCACACTACCAAGACGTTCCACTTCAATGATTTGTCTCAGAGTAATGGGACTTTGAAAATTTCTGAAATTAGTATATACTGCATAAATTCTTCTCTGGGCTATTTCTCAGCAACTACTGGCCTGATTTCAGTAAACTTTCATGGGAAGCTTCTTGCCAAGAGGAGGTGTGCATATTAGCAGGATGTTTCTCTTCTATGATTTTTCTTGGAGTTATGGGACTTCTGAAATACAGTAATCATTTCAATTGATTTTTAGTCATTTTAATATATTTGCCCTTCTCATTGCATTTATATTGCTTGACAAAACGCATTCGGGAGCATCCATCAGCTTTATAGATATCCTTGTTAAACATGCTATTATACATATAATGTGTCCACTGCCCAGCGATATCTGACGTACAGTGTTTAAGTGTTAACATTTTTTTTAAATGATAAATGCTGCCTTTTACTGTTACTAATTATTGGTATTAATGTCATGTGTATCATGCAGTGATGAAGTTCATGTTGTGTAATATGATTTTTGAAAGTAAAAATGCATAAAGAATGTCAAAATGGCCCCAAATCAATTCGGTCTCTGGTCAAAACGGTCACTAATCAATACTGTCCCTTTTCAAAATGGCCCCAAATCAATTCGGTCACTAAGCTATACGGTCACTTGTCAATACGATCTCTTGTCAAAATGGCCACAAATCAATTCCGTAACAAGTGAAAACGGTCACAAAACAATACGGTCACTTGTCAAAATGGCCCCAAATCAATTCGGCCATAAGTCAACACGGTCACTAATCAATACGGTCACTTTTCAAAATGGCCTCAAATCAATTCGGTCACTAATCGATACGGTCACTAATCAAATTGGCCCAAAATCAATTCGGTCATTAGTCAGAATGGTCAATGATCAATACGGTCACTTGTCAAAATGCCCCAAAATCAATTATGTCACAAGTCAAAACGATCACTGAACAGTACCGTCTATTGTCATTATGTCCTAAAATAATTTCGGTCACAAGTCAAAACGGTCACTAATCAATACGGTTATGTGTCAAAAAGGCCCTAAATCAATTTGGTCACAAGTCAAAACGGTCACTAATCAATACGGTCACTTATCATAATGACCGAAAATCAATTCGATCACAAGTCAAAACGGTCATAAAACAAAACGTTCAATTGTGAAAAAGCCCCAAATCAATTCAGTCCCAATTCAAAACGGTCACAAAACAATACGGTCACTTGTGAAATAGACCCAAATCAATTTGGTTAAAAGTCGAAACGGTCACTAATCAATACGGTCACTTGTCAAAATGACCCAAAATCATTCGGTCACAAGTCCAAATGGTCAAAACTCAATACGGTCTCTTGTCATAATGCCCGAAAATCAATTCGACCACAAGTCAAAACGGTCACAAATCAATCACATGTGAAAACGGTCACTAATCAACACGGTCACATGACAAATTGACCCAAAATCATTCGGTCACAAGTCAAAACTTGTAACAAATTAATACGGTCTCTTGTAAAAATGCCCGAAAATCAAATCGATCACAAGTCAAAACGGTCACAAATCAATACGGTCTTTTGTGAAAAAGGCCCCAAATCATTACGTTCACTTATCAAAATAGCCCCAAATCAATTCGATCACATATCAAAACGGTCACTAATCAATACTGTCGCGTGTCAAAATGGCTCCATATCAATTCGGATACAAGTCAAAATGGTCGCAAAACAATATGGTCACTTGTGACAAAGGCCCCAAATCAAATCGGTCTCTTGTCAAAATGGCCCAAAATCAATTGGATCACAAGTCAAAACGGTCACAAAACAATACTGTTACTTGTCAAAAAGGACCCAAATCAATTTGGCCACAAGTCCAAAGATCACTTATCAATACGGCCTCTTTTCAAAATGGCCCAAAATTAATTAGGTCACAAGACGAAACGGTCCTTAACCGTTACGGTCTCTTGTCAAAATGGCCCAAAGTTCATTCGGTCGCAAGTTAAAACGATCACTTATTAATACAGTCTCTTGTCAAAATGGCCCTAAACAAATTCGATCGCAAGTCAAAGCGGTCACAAAATGGCCGAAAATCAATGGGTTAGAAGTCAAAACGGTTATTTATCAATACGGTCTGTGTCAAAATGGCCCAAAATCAACTCGATCGCAAGTTAAAACGATCACTGATCGGTCACTTGTGAAAAAGCCCCTTAATTAATTCTGACACAAGTCAAAACGGCCACTAATCAATTCTGTCACTTGTCAAAATGGATACAAATCAATTCGGTAACAAGTCAAAACGGTCACAAAACAATACGTTCACTTGTCAAAATGGCCCCAAATCAATTCAGTCATAATTCAAAACGGTCACTAATCAATACGGTCACTTGTCAAAATGGCCCCAAATCAATTTGGTCTCAGATTAAAACGGTCACTAATCAATACGGTCACTTGTCAAAAGAACCCAATATAATTCGGTCTGAAGTCAAAACGGTCACAAATCAATGCATTGTCTTGTCATAATACCCGAAAATCAATTCGATTCAAAACGGTCACAAAACAATACGGTCGCTTAAGAAAAAGGCCACATATTAGTTCGTTCCAAAGTCATAACAGTCACAAAACAATACAGTCACTTGTGAAAATGGCCCAAAATCAATTCTGTCACAAGCAAAAACGGTCACTAAACATTACCGTCTCTTGTCATTACGTCCCAAAATCATTTAGGTCACAAGTCAAAACAGTCGTAAAACAATAAGGTCACTTGTGAAAAAGGCCCTAAATCGAATTGGTCACAAGTCAAAACGGTCACTGATCAATATGGTCACTTATGAAAAAGCCCATAAGTCAATTCTGTCACAAGTCAAAACGGTCACAAATTAATACGGTCACTTGTCAAAATGGCCCAAAATAATTTCGGTCACAAGTCAAAACGGTCACTAATCAATACGGTTATGTGTGAAAAAGGCCCTAAATCAATTTGGTCACAAGTCAAAACGGTCACTAATCAATACGGTATCTTGTCATAATGACCGAAAATCAATTCGATCACAAGTCAAAACGGTCACAAGTCAAAACGGTCACTTGCCAAAATGCCTCCAATTTATTTCGGTCACAAGTTAAAACGGTCACTAAACAATACCGTCTCTTGTCATTACAGTCTATTGCCAAAATGGCCCAATATCAATTCGGTCACAAGTCAAAACGGCCACTAATCAATGCGGTCACTTGGCAAAATGGCTACAAATCATTTCGGTAACAAATGAAAACGGTCACAAAACGATACAGTCACTTGTCAAAATGACCCAAAATCATTCGGTCACAAGTCCAAATGGTCAAAACTCAATACGGTCTCTTGTCATAATGCCCGAAAATCAATTCGATCACAAGTCAAAACGGTCACAAATCAATCACATGTGAAAACGGTCACTAATCAACACGGTGGGACGTAATGACAAGAGACAGCTGTTTAGTGACCATTTTGACTGGTGACCGAATTGATTTGGGGCCATTTTGACAAGTGACAGTATTGATTAGTGACCGTTTTGACTTGTGGACTTGTGACCGAATTGATTTGGGGCCATTTTGACAAGTGAACCTATTGATTAATGGCCGTTATTACTTGTGGCCGAATTGATTTGGGGCCGGTTTCAGAAGTGACTGTATTCTTTTGTCACCGTTTTGACTTGGGACCGAATTGATTTGTGGCCTTTTTCACACGTGAACGAATTGTTTTGTGACCGTTTTGACCTTTGATCGAATTGATTTTCGGGCATTATGACAGGAGCCCGTTTTGATTTGTGACCGTTTTGACTTGCGACCGAATTGATTTTGGGCCAATTTGAAGTGACAATATAGATTAGTGACCGTGTTGACTTGTGACCGAAATGGGGTCGTTTTACTTATGACTGAATTGATTTGGGGCCATTTTGACAAGTGACCGTTTTGTTTTGTGACCGTTTGCATATGTTACCGAATTGATTTGTAGCCATTTTGCCAAGTTATCGCATTGATTAGTGACCGTTTTGACTTGTGACCGAATTGATATTGGGCCATTTTGGCAATCGACAGTAATGACAAGAGACGGTATTGTTTAGTGACCGTTTTAACTTGTGACCGAATTAAATTGGAGGCATTTTGACAATTGACCGTTTTGACTTGTGACCGATTTGATTTGGGGTCTTTGTCACAAGTGACCATATTGTTTTGCGACCATTTTGACTTGTGACCGAAATGACTTTGGAACGTAATGACAAGAGACAGCTGTTTAGTGACCATTTTGACTTGTGACCGAATTGATATGGAGCCATTTTGACAAATGACAGTATTGATTAGTGACCGTTTTGACATGTGATTGAATTGATTTGGGGCTATTTTGATAAGTGAACGTAATGAATTGTGGCCTTTTTCACAAAAGACCGTATTGATTTGTTACCGTTTTGACTTGTGATCGATTTGATTTTCGGTCATTTGTACAAGAGACCGTATTGATTTGTGACAGGTTTTGACATGTGACCGAATGATGGACCGTTAAGACTTGTACACAGTTCAGTTTGTACCGCTTTCACTTGCACCCAATTCAGTTCGTGACCGTTTTGACTTGCGTCCGATTTGTCATGGAAGCAATATTACTTTTAAGCGCTGCATTTTAGACCGTTTTTGCTAAGGCCCATTTCCTTTTATAACCGTTATGTATTGTGACCGATTTGCATTGTGTCCGATTTGATTTACGAACGATTGTTTTTTTGACCATTTTGACTTGCGACCAACTTGTTTTATGATAGTGTTTAGTTGTAACAGTTTTGGATTTTGACCCTTTCCGCTTGTGACCGATTTGTTTTTCAACGTTTTGACTTAGGACCACTTTGTTGTACGACCGATATGCATTGTAACCGATTTGTTATTGACCGATTTGCATTGTGTCCGACTTGATTTGCTACCGATTTGTTTAATGACCATTTTGAGTTGTGACCGATTTGTTTCGTGACCGTTTTCACTTAGGACCAACTTGTTTTATGACCGTTATGGGATGTTAGCGGTATGTTTGCACTTGTGACCCATTGGCGTAATGACTTGTACCCAATTTAGTAAGACACCGTTTTGACCGAATTAGGTATGCGACCGTTTTCAATTGTGACCGATTTGTTTTTCACCGTTTTGACTTAGGACCACTTTGTTGTACGACCGATATGCATTGTAACCGATTTGCTATTGACCGATTTGCATTGTGTCCGACTTGATTTGCTACCGATTTGTTTACTTACCATTTTGAGTTGTGACCGATTTGTTTCGTGACCGTTTTGACCTAGGACCAACTTGTTTTATGACCGTTATGGGATGTTAGCGGTATGTTTGCACTTGTGACCCATTGGCGTAATGACTTGTACCCAGATTAGTTAGACAACGTTTTTTACCGAATTAGGTATGCGACCGTTTTCACTTGTGACCGATTTGTGTGTTATGACCACTATTACTCATAAACTATTTGATTTTGACCGTTTTGACTTGTGACCAACATGTTTTATCACCATTTTCAGTTGTGATCGGTTTTGTTTTTGACCGTTGTGACTTAGAACGAATATGTTTCCTGACGTTATGTATTGTATCCGATTTGCTTTGAATCCGATTTGTTTAGCACGCGATTTGTTATGTGACCGTTTAGAGTTCCGACCGGATTGTTTTCTGACCGTTTGGACTTCTGACCGATTCGCTTTCTTACCGGAGATATAGTCGGTTTGTTTTCAGACCTTTCTGACTTCTCACCGATTGGCTTTGTGAATGTTATGACTTGTACCCAATTTATTATGCGACAGTTTCGTTTTCAGTTGTGACCGGCTTGTTCTTTGACCGTTTTGACTTGTGACCGATTTGTATTCAGACCATTTTGACATAGCACAATATATTTTCCTGATCGTTATGTATTTTGACCGTTTTGACTTGTGAACGATTTGTCTTGGGACCACTTTTGCTTATAAACTCATGTTTTTGCACGTTTTCACTTCTGACCAACTTGTTTTATGACCGTTTTCATTTGTGACCGACTTGTTTTTTGACCGTTTTGACTTGTGACCGATTTGTTTTCTAATAGTTTTGACTTAGGACAATTTTTTTACCTGACCGTTATGTCTTATGACCGATTTGCATTGTGTCCAATTTGATTTGCCAGCGATTTGTTTAGTGACAGTTAAGAGTTTTGAACGGATTGTTTTCTGACCGTTTTGACATCTGACCGGTTCGCTTTGTTACCGCAGATGTGATCGGTTTGTTTTCAGACCGTTTTGACTTGCCACGGATTTTCTGTGTGACCGTTATGACTTGCAATTAATTTGTTTAATGATCGTTTTGACCAAAATGTTTGTGACCGTCTTGGGTTGTGACCGGTTTGGTTTTTTACTATTTTGACCTGTAACAGACTTGTTTTGTGACCGTTTTGACTTGTACCCAATTTTGTTTGTGGCCGTTTTGACTTGTACCCTATTTGTTTTGTGACCGTTTTGACTTGTACCCAATTTTGTATGTGGCCGTTTTGACTTGTACCCTATTTATTTTGTGACCGTTTTTTATTGCAACCGAAAGACCGTTTTTGCATGGAGCCCATTTCTTTTATGACCGTTATGGCTTATGACCGATTTGCATTGTGTCCGATTTGCTTTGCGACCGATTTGTTTTGTGACCGTTTTGAGTTGTGACCAATTGTTTGTGTGACCGTTTTCACTTAGGACCAACTTGTTTTATGACCGTTATGGCTTCTTACCGGTATGTTTACTTATTGTTTGCATTGGGACCCATTGGCTTTGTGACCGTTATGACTTGTACCCAGTTTAGCCTGTGACCGTTTTGAATTGCAACAAATTTAGTATTCGACCTTTTCGTTTTCAGTTGTGACCGTTACGTTTTTTGACCGTTTTAACTGTTGACCAACATGTTTTATGACCGTTTTCATTTGTGATCGGTTAGATTATTTGACCGTTGTGACTTAGACCATTTTTTTCTGGCCGATATGTCTAGTGACCGATTTGATTTGCAACCGATTTGTTTTTTGACCTTTTTGACTGGTGACAAACTTGTTATATGACCGTTATGGCTTGGTACCGGTATTTTTACTTACTGTTTTACTTGTGACCGTTTGGCTTTGGGACCGTTAAGACTTGTACACAGTTCAGTTTGTACCGTTTTCACTTGCACCCAATTCAGTTCGTGACCGTTTTGACTTGCGTCCGATTTGTCATGGAAGCAATATTACTTTTAAGCGCTGCATTTTAGACCGTTTTTGCTAAGGCCCATTTCCTTTTATGACCGTTATGTATTGTGACCGATTTGCATTGTGTCCGATTTGATTTACGAACGATTGGTTTTTTGACCAGTTTGACTTGCGACCAACTTGTTTTATGATAGTGTTTATTTGTAACACTTTTGGTTTTTGACCGTTTTCGCTTGTGACCGATTTGTTTTTCACCGTTTTGACTTAGGACCACTTTGTTGTACGACCGATATGCATTGTAACCGATTTGCTATTGACCGATTTGCATTGTGTCCGACTTGATGTGCTACCGATTAGTTTAATGACCATTTTGAGTTGTGACCGATTTGTTTCGTGACCGTTTTGACTTAGGACCAACTTGTTTTATGACCGTTATGGGATGTTAGCGGTATGTTTGCACTTGTGACCCATTGGCGTTATGACTTGTACCCAGTTTAGTAAGACACCGTTTTGACCGAATTAGGTATGCGACCGTTTTCACTTGTGACCGATTTGT
This sequence comes from Congeria kusceri, assembly GCA_027627225.1. Classification (NCBI taxonomy): domain Eukaryota; kingdom Metazoa; phylum Mollusca; class Bivalvia; order Myida; family Dreissenidae; genus Congeria; species Congeria kusceri. The sequence continues at coordinate 1,659,741 of CM051038.1, read as the reverse complement.
TTTTCACCGTTTTGACTTAGGACCACTTTCTTGTACGACCGATATGCATTGTAACCGATTTGCTATTGACCGATTTGCATTGTGTCCGACTTGATTTGCTACCGATTTGTTTACTTACCATTTTGAGTTGTGAACGATTTGTTTCGTGACCGTTTTGACTTAGGACCAACTTGTTTTATGACCGTTATGGGATGTTAGCGGTATGTTTGCACTTGTAACCCATTGGCGTAATGACTTGTACCCAGTTTAGTTAGACAACGTTTTTTACCGAATTAGGTATGCGACCGTTTTCACTTGTGACCGATTTGTGTGTTATGACCACTATTACTCATAAACTATTTGATTTTGACCGTTTTGACTTGTGACCAACATGTTTTATCACCATTTTCAGTTGTGATCGGTTTTGTTTTTGACCGTTGTGACTTAGAACGAATATGTTTCCTGACGTTATGTATTGTATCCGATTTGCTTTGAATCCGATTTGTTTAGCACGCGATTTGTTATGTGACCGTTTAGAGTTCCGACCGGATTGTTTTCTGACCGTTTGGACTTCTGACCGATTCGCTTTCTTACCGGAGATATAGTCGGTTTGTTTTCTGACCTTTCTGACTTCTCACCGATTGGCTTTGTGACCGTTATGACTTGTACCCAATTTATTATGCGACAGTTTCGTTTTCAGTTGTGACCGGCTTGTTCTTTGACCGTTTTGACATGTGACCGATTTGTATTCAGACCATTTTGACATAGCACAATTTTGTTTCCTGATCGTTATGTATTTTGACCGTTTTGACTTGTGAACGATTTGTCTTGGGACCACTTATGCTTATAAACTCATGTTTTTGAACGTTTTGACTTCTGACCAACTTGTTTTATGACCGTTTTCATTTGTGACCGACTTGTTTTTTGACCGTTTTGACTTGTGACCGATTTGTTTTCTAATAGTTTTGACTTAGGACAATTTTTTTACCTGACCGTTATGTCTTATGACCGATTTGCATTGTGTCCGATTTGATTTGCCAGCGATTTGTTTAGTGACAGTTAAGAGTTTTGAACGGATTGTTTTCTGACCGTTTTGACATCTGACCGGTTCGCTTTGTTACCGCAGATGTGATCGCTTTGTTTTCAGACCGTTTTGACTTGCCACGGATTTTCTGTGTGACCGTTATGACTTGCAATTAATTTGTTTAATGATCGTTTTGACCAAATTGTTTGTGACCGTCTTGGGTTGTGACCGGTTTGGTTTTTTACTATTTTGACCTGTAACAGACTTGTTTTGTGACCGTTTTGACTTGTACCCAATTTTGTTTGTGGCCGTTTTGACTTGTACCCTATTTGTTTTGTGACCGTTTTGACTTGTACCCAATTTTGTTTGTGGCCGTTTTCACTTGTACCCTATTTATTTTGTGACCGTTTTTTCTTGTAACCGATAGACAGTTTTTGAATGGAGCCCATTTCATTTATGACCGTTATGGCTTATGACCGATTTGCATTGTGTCCGATTTGCTTTGCGACCGATTTGTTTTGTGACCGTTTTGAGTTGTGTCCAATTGTTTGTGTGACCGTTTTGACTTAAGACCAACTTGTTTTATGACCGTTATGGGATGTTAGCGGTATGTTTGCACTTGTGACCCATTGGCGTAATGACTTGTACCCAGTTTTGTTAGACAACGTTTTTTACCGAATTAGGTATGCGACCGTTTTCACTTGTGACCGATTTGTGTGTTATGACCACTATTACTCATAAACTATTTGATTTTGATCGTTTTGACTTGTGACCAACATGTTTTATCACCATTTTCAGTTGTGATCGGTTTTGTTTTTGACCGTTGTGACTTAGAACGAATATGTTTCCTGACGTTATGTATTGTATCCGATTTGCTTTGAATCCGATTTGTTTAGCACGCGATTTGTTATGTGACCGTTTAGAGTTCCGACCGGATTGTTTTCTGACCGTTTGGACTTCTGACCGATTCGCTTTCTTACCGGAGATATAGTCGGTTTGTTTTCTGACCTTTCTGACTTCTCACCGATTGGCTTTGTGACCGTTATGACTTGTACCCAATTTATTATGCGACAGTTTCGTTTTCAGTTGTGACCGGCTTGTTCTTTGACCGTTTTGACTTGTGACCGATTTGTATTCAGACCATTTTGACATAGCACAATTTTGTTTCCTGATCGTAATGTATTTTAACCGTTTTGACTTGTGAACGATTTGTCTTGGGACCACTTATGCTTATAAACTCATGTTTTTGAACGTTTTGACTTCTGACCAACTTGTTTTATGACCGTTTTCATTTGTGACCGACTTGTTTTTTGACCGTTTTGACTTGTGACCGATTTGTTTTCTAATAGTTTTGACTTAGGACAATTTTTTTACCTGACCGTTATGTCTTATGACCGATTTGCATTGTGTCCGATTTAATTTGCCAGCGATTTGTTTAGTGACAGTTAAGAGTTTTGAACGGATTGTTTTCTGACCGTTTTGACATCTGACCGGTTCGCTTTGTTACCGCAGATGTGATCGGTTTGTTTTCAGACCGTTTTGACTTGCCACGGATTTTCTGTGTGACCGTTATGACTTGCAATTAATTTGTTTAATGATCGTTTTGACCAAACTTTTTGTGACCGTCTTCGGTTGTGACCGGTTTGGTGTTTTACTATTTTGACCTGTAACAGACTTGTTTTGTGACCGTTTTGACTTGTACCCAATTTTGTTTGTGGCCGTTTTGACTTGTACCCTATTAGTTTTGTGACCGTTTTGACTTGTAAGAAATTTTGTTTGTGGCCGTTTTGACTTGTACCCTATTTATTTTGTGACCGTTTTTTCTTGCAACCGATAGACCGTTTTTGCATGGAGCCATTTTCTTTGATGACCGTTATGGCTTATGACCGATTTGCATTGTGTCCGATTTGCTTTGCGACCGATTTGTTTTGTGACCGTTTTGAGTTGTGACCAATTGATTGTGTGACCGTTTTGACTTAGGACCAATTTGTTTTATGACCGTTATGGCTTCTTACCGGTATGTTTACTTATTGTTTGACTTGGGACCCATTGGCTTTGTGACCGTTATGACTTGTACCCAGTTTAGTCTGTGACCGTTTTGAATTGCAACAAATTTAGTATTCGACCTTTTCGTTTTCAATTGTGACCGTTACGTTTTTTGACTGTTTTAACTGTTGACCAACATGTTTTATGACCGTTTTCATTTGTGATCGGTTAGATTTTTTGACCGTTGTGACTTAGACCATTTTTTTCTGGCCGATATGTCTAGTGACCGATTTGATTTGCAACCGATTTGTTTTTTGACCTTTTTGACTGGTGACAAACTTGTTATATGACCGTTATGGCTTGTTACCGGTATTTTTACTTACTGTTTTACTTGTGACCGTTTTGGCTTTGGGACCGTTAAGACTTGTACACAGTTCAGTTTGTACCGTTTTCACTTGCACCCAATTCAGTTCGTGACCGTTTTGACTTGCGTCCGATTTGTCATGGAAGCAATATTACTTTTAAGCGCTGCATTTTAGACCGTTTTTGCTAAGGCCCATTTCCTTTTATGACCGTTATGTATTGTGAGCGATTTGCATTGTGTCCGATTTGATTTACGAACGATTGGTTTTTTGACCATTTTGACTTGCGACTAACTTGTTTTATGATAGTGTTTTGTTGTAACACTTTTGGTTTTTGACCGCTTGCGCTTGTGACCGATTTGTTTTTCACCGTTTTGACTTAGGACCACTTTGTTGTACGACCGATATGCATTGTAACCGATTTGCTATTGACCGATTTGCATTGTGTCCGACTTGATTTGCTACCGATTTGTTTAATGACCATTTTGAGTTGTGACCGATTTGTTTCGTGACCGTTTTGACTTAGGACCAACTTGTTTTATGACCGTCATGGGATGTTAGCGGTATGTTTGCACTTGTGACCCATTGGCGTAATGACTTGTACCCAGTTTAGTAAGACACCGTTTTGACTGAATTAAGTATGCGACCGTTTTCACTTGTGACCGATTTGTTTTTCACCGTTTTGACTTAGGACCACTTTGTTGTACGACCGATATGCATTGTAACCGATTTGCTATTGACCGATTTGCATTGTGTCCGACTTGATTTGCTACCGATTTGTTTACTTACCATTTTGAGTTGTGACCGATTTGTTTCGTGACCGTTTTGACTTAGGACCAACTTGTTTTATGACCGTTATGGGATGTTAGCGGTATGTTTGCACTTGTGACCCATTGGCGTAATGACTTGTACCCAGTTTAGTTAGACAACGTTTTTTACCGAATTAGGTATGCGACCGTTTTCACTTGTGACCGATTTGTGTGTTATGACCACTATTACTCATAAACTATTTGATTTTGACCGTTTTGACTTGTGACCAACATGTTTTATCACCATTTTCAGTTGTGATCGGTTTTGTTTTTGACCGTTGTGACTTAGAACGAATATGTTTCCTGGCGTTATGTATTGTATCCGATTTGCTTTGAATCCGATTTGTTTAGCACGCGATTTGTTATGTGACCGTTTAGAGTTCCGACCGGATTGTTTTCTGACCGTTTGGACTTCTGACCGATTCGCTTTCTTACCGGAGATATAGTCGGTTTGTTTTCTGACCTTTCTGACTTCTCACCGATTGGCTTTGTGACCGTTATGACTTGTACCCAATTTATTATGCGACAGTTTCGTTTTCAGTTGTGACCGGCTTGTTCTTTGACCGTTTTGACATGTGACCGATTTGTATTCAGACCATTTTGACATAGCACAATTTTGTTTCCTGATCGTTATTTATTTTGACCGTTTTGACTTGTGAACGATTTGTCTTGGGACCACTTATGCTTATAAACTCATGTTTTTGAACGTTTTGACTTCTGACCAACTTGTTTTATGACCGATTTCATTTGTGACCGACTTGTTTTTTGACCGTTTTGACTTGTGACCGATTTGTTTTCTAATAGTTTTGACTTAGGACAATTTTTTTACCTGACCGTTATGTCTTATGACCGATTTGCATTGTGTCCGATTTGATTTGCCAGCGATTTGTTTAGTGACAGTTAAGAGTTTTGAACGGATTGTTTTCTGACCGTTTTGACATCTGACCGGTTCGCTTTGTTACCGCAGATGTGATCGGTTTGTTTTCAGACCGTTTTGACTTGCCACGGATTTTCTGTGTGACCGTTATGACTTGCAATTAATTTGTTTAATGATCGTTTTGACCAAAATGTTTGTGACCGTCTTGGGTTGTGACCGGTTTGGTTTTTTACTATTTTGACCTGTAACAGACTTGTTTTGTGACCGTTTTGACTTGTACCCAATTTTGTTTGTGGCCGTTTTGACTTGTACCCTATTTGTTTTGTGACCGTTTTGACTTGTACCCAATTTTGTTTGTGGCCGTTTTCACTTGTACCCTATTTATTTTGTGACCGTTTTTTCTTGTAACCGATAGACAGTTTTTGTATGGAGCCCATTTCATTTATGACCGTTATGGCTTATGACCGATTTGCATTGTGTCCGATTTGCTTTGCGACCGATTTGTTTTGTGACCGTTTTGAGTTGTGACCAATTGTTTGTGTGACCGTTTTGACTTAGGACCAACTTGTTTTATGACCGTTATGGCTTCTTACCGGTATGTTTACTTATTGTTTGACTTGGGACCCATTGGCTTTGTGACCGTTATGGCTTGTACCCAGTTTAGTCTGTGACCGTTTTGAATTGCAACAAATTTAGTATTCGACCTTTTCGTTTTCAGTTGTGACCGTTACGTTTTTTTACCGTTTTAACTGTTGACCAACATGTTTTATGACCGTTTTCATTTGTGATCGGTTAGATTTTTTGACCGTTGTGACTAAGACCATTTTTTTCTGGCCGATATGTCTAGTGACCGATTTGATTTGCAACCGATTTGTTTTTTGACCTTTTTGACTGGTGACAAACTTGTTATATGACCGTTATGGCTTGGTACCGGTTTTTTACTTACTGTTTTACTTGTGACCGTTTGGCTTTGGGACCGTTAAGACTTGTACACAGTTCAGTTTGTACCGTTTTCACTTGCACCCAATTCAGTTCGTGACCGTTTTGACTTGCGTCCGATTTGTCATGGAAGCAATATTACTTTTAAGCGCTGCATTTTAGACCGTTTTTGCTAAGACCCATTTCCTTTTATGACCGTTATGTATTGTGACCGATTTGCATTGTGTCCGATTTGATTTACGAACGATTGGTTTTTTGACCATTTGGACTTGCGACCAACTTGTTTTATGATAGTGTTTAGTTGTAACACATTTGGTTTTTGACCGTTTTCGCTTGTGACCGATTTGTTTTTCACGTTTTGACTTAGGACCACTTTGTTGTACGACCGATATGCATTGTAACCGATTTGCTATTGACCGATTTGCATTGTGTCCGACTTGATTTGCTACCGATTTGTTTAATGACCATTTTGAGTTGTGACCGATTTGTTTCGTGACCGTTTTCACTTAGGACCAACTTGTTTTATGACCGTTATGGGATGTTAGCGGTATGTTTGCACTTGTGACCCATTGGCGTAATGACTTGTACCCAGTTTAGTAAGACACCGTTTTGACCGAATTAGGTATGCGACCGTTTTCACTTGTGACCGATTTGTTTTTCACCGTTTTGACTTAGGACCACTTTGTTGTACGACCGATATGCATTGTAACCGATTTGCTACTAACCGATTTGCATTGTGTCCGACTTGATTGCTACCGATTTGTTTACTTACCATTTTGAGTTGTGACCGATTTGTTTCGTGACCGTTTTGACTTAGGACCAACTTGTTTTATGACCGTTATGGGATGTTAGCGGAATGTTTGCACTTGTGACCCATTGATTTGATTTGCCAGCGATTTGTTTAGTGACAGTTAAGAGTTTTGAACGGATTGTTTTCTGACCGTTTTGACATCTGACCGGTTCGCTTTGTTACCGCAGATGTGATCAGTTTGTTTTCAGACCGTTTTGACTTGCCACGGATTTTCTGTGTGACCGTTATGACTTGCAATTAATTTGTTTAATGATCGTTTTGACCAAAAGTTTTGTGACCGTCTTGGGTTGTAACCGGTTTGGTTTTTTACTATTTTGACCTGTAACAGACTTGTTTTGTGACCGTTTTGACTTGTACCCAATTTGGTTTGTGGCCGTTTTGACTTGTACCCTATTTGTTTTGTGACCGTTTTGACTTGTACCCAATTTTATTTGTGGCCGTTTTGACTTGTACCCTATTTATTTTGTGACCGTTTTTTCTTGCAACCGATATACCGTTTTTGCATGGAGCCCATTTCTTTTATGACCGTTATGGCTTATGACCGATTTGCATTGTGTCCGATTTGCTTTGCGACCGATTTGTTTTGTGACCGTTTTGAGTTGTGACTAATTATTTGTGTGACCGTTTTGACTTAGGACCAACTTGTTTTATGACCGCTATGGCTTCTTACCGGTATGTTTACTTATTGTTTGACTTGGGACCCATTGGCTTTGTGACCGTTATGACTTGTACCCAGTTTAGTCTGTGACCGTTTTGAATTGCAACAAATTTAGTATTCGACCTTTTCGTTTTCGTTGTGACCGTTACGTTTTTTGACCGTTTTAACTTTTGACCAACATGTTTCATGACCGTTTTCATTTGTGATCGGTTAGATTTTTTGACCGTTGTGACTTAGACCATTTTTTTCTGGCCGTTATGTCTAGTGACCGATTTGATTTGCAACCGATTTGTTTTTTGACCTTTTTGACTGGTGACAAACTTGTTATATGACCGTTATGGCTTGTTACCGGTATTTTTACTTACTGTTTTACTTGTGACCGTTTGGCTTTGGGACAGTTAAGACTTGTACACAGTTCAGTTTGTACCGTTTTCACTTGCACCCAATTCAGTTCGTGACCGTTTTGACTTGCGTCCGATTTGTCATGGAAGCAATATTACTTTTAAGCGCTGCATTTTAGACCGTTTTTGCTAAGGCCCATTTCCTTTTATGACCGTTATGTATTGTGACCGATTTGCATTGTTTCCGATTTGATTTACGAACGATTGGTTTTTTGACCATTTTGACTTGCGACCAACTTGTTTTATGATAGTGTTTAGTTGTAACAGTTTTGGTTTTTGACCGTTTTCGCTTGTGACCGATTTGTTTTTCACCGTTTTGACTTAGGACCACTTTGTTGTACGACCGATATGCATTGTAACCGATTTGCTATTGACCGATTTGCATTGTGTCCGACTTGATTTGCTACCGATTTGATTAATGACCATTTTGAGTTGTGACCGATTTGTTTCGTGACCGTTTTGACTTAGAACCAACTTGTTTTATGACCGTTATGGGATGTTAGCGGTATGTTTGCACTTGTGACCCATTGGCGTAATGACTTGTACCCAGTTTAGTAAGACACCGTTTTGACCGAATTAGGTATGCGACCGTATTCACTTGTGACCGATTTGTTTTTCACCGTTTTGACTTAGGACCACTTTGTTGTACGACCGATATGCATTGTAACCGATTTGCTATTGACCGATTTGCATTGTGTCCGACTTGATTTGCTACCGATTTGTTTACTTACCATTTTGAGTTGTGACCGATTTGTTTCGTGACCGTTTTGACTTAGGACCAACTTGTTTTATGACCGTTATGGGATGTTAGCGGTATGTTTGCACTTGTGACCCATTGGCGTAATGACTTGTACCCAGTTTAGTTAGACAACGTTTTTTACCGAATTAGGTATGCGACCGTTTTCACTTGTGACCGATTTGTGTGTTATGACCACTATTACTCATAAACTATTTGATTTTGACCGTTTTGACTTGTGACCAACATGTTTTATCACCATTTTCAGTTGTGATCGGTTTTGTTTTTGACCGTTGTGACATAGAACGAATATGTTTCCTGACGTTATGTATTGTATCCGATTTGCTTTGAATCCGATTTGTTTAGCACGCGATTTGTTATGTGACCGTTTAGAGTTCCGACCGGATTGTTTTCTGACCGTTTGGACTTCTGACCGATTCTCTTTCTTACCGGAGATATAGTCGGTTTGTTTTCTGACCTTTCTGACTTCTCACCGATTGGCTTTGTGACCGTTATGACTTGTACCCAATTTATTATGCGACAGTTTCGTTTTCAGTTGTGACCGGCTTGTTCTTTGACCGTTTTGACATGTGACCGATTTGTATTCAGACCATTTTGACATAGCACAATTTTGTTTCCTGATCGTTATGTATTTTGACCGTTTTGACTTGTGAACGATTTGTCTTGGGACCACTTATGCTTATAAACTCATGTTTTTGAACGTTTTGACTTCTGACCAACTTGTTTTATGACCGTTTCCATTTGTGACCGACTTGTTTTTTGACCGTTTTGACTTGTGACCGATTTGTTTTCTAATAGTTTTGACTTAGGACAATTTTTTTTACCTGACCGTTATGTCTTATGACCGATTTGCATTGTGTCCGATTTGATTTGCCAGAGATTTGTTTAGTGACAGTTAAGAGTTTTGAACGGATTGTTTTCTGACCATTATGGGATGTTAGCGGTATGTTTGCACTTGTGACCCATTGGCGTAATGACTTGTACCCAGTTTAGTTAGACAACGTTTTTTACCGAATTAGGTATGCGACCGTTTTCACTTGTGACCGATTTGTGTGTTATGACCACTATTACTCATAAACTATTTGATTTTGACCGTTTTGACTTGTGACCAACATGTTTTATCACCATTTTCAGTTGTGATCGGTTTTGTTTTTGACCGTTGTGACATAGAACGAATATGTTTCCTGACGTTATGTATTGTATCCGATTTGCTTTGAATCCGATTTGTTTAGCACGCGATTTGTTATGTGACCGTTTAGAGTTCCGACCGGATTGTTTTCTGACCGTTTGGACTTCTGACCGATTCTCTTTCTTACCGGAGATATAGTCGGTTTGTTTTCTGACCTTTCTGACTTCTCACCGATTGGCTTTGTGACCGTTATGACTTGTACCCAATTTATTATGCGACAGTTTCGTTTTCAGTTGTGAAAGGCTTGTTCTTTGACCGTTTTGACTTGTGACCGATTTGTATTCAGACCATTTTGACATAGCACAATTTTGTTTCCTGATCGTTATGTATTTTGACCGTTTTGACTTGTGAACGATTTGTCTTGGGACCACTTATGCTTATAAACTCATGTTTTTGAACGTTTTGACTTCTGACCAACTTGTTTTATGACCGTTTTCATTTGTGACCGACTTGTTTTTTGACCGTTTTGACTTGTGACCGATTTGTTTTCTAATAGTTTTGACTTAGGACAATTTTTTTACCTGACCGTTATGTCTTATGACCGATTTGCATTGTGTCCGATTTAATTTGCCAGCGATTTGTTTAGTGACAGTTAAGAGTTTTGAACGGATTGTTTTCTGACCGTTTTGACATCTGACCGGTTCGCTTTGTTACCGCAGATGTGATCGGTTTGTTTTCAGACCGTTTTGACTTGCCACGGATTTTCTGTGTGACCGTTATGACTTGCAATTAATTTGTTTAATGATCGTTTTGACCAAACTTTTTGTGACCCTCTTCGGTTGTGACCGGTTTGGTGTTTTACTATTTTGACCTGTAACAGACTTGTTTTGTGACCGTTTTGACTTGTACCCAATTTTGTTTGTGGCCGTTTTGACTTGTACCCTATTAGTTTTGTGACCGTTTTGACTTGTAAGAAATTTTGTTTGTGGCCGTTTTGACTTGTACCCTATTTATTTTGTGACCGTTTTTTCTTGCAACCGATAGACCGTTTTTGCATGGAGCCATTTTCTTTGATGACCGTTATGGCTTATGACCGATTTACATTGTGTCCGATTTGCTTTGCGACCGATTTGTTTTGTGTCCGTTTTGAGTTGTGACCAATTGATTGTGTGACCGTTTTGACTTAGGACCAATTTGTTTTATGACCGTTATGGCTTCTTACCGGTATGTTTACTTATTGTTTGACTTGGGACCCATTGGCTTTGTGACCGTTATGACTTGTACCCAGTTTAGTCTGTGACCGTTTTGAATTGCAACAAATTTAGTATTCGACCTTTTCGTTTTCAATTGTGACCGTTACGTTTTTTGACTGTTTTAACTGTTGACCAACATGTTTTATGACCGTTTTCATTTGTGATCGGTTAGATTTTTTGACCGTTGTGACTTAGACCATTTTTTTCTGGCCGATATGTCTAGTGACCGATTTGATTTGCAACCGATTTGTTTTTTGACCTTTTTGACTGGTGACAAACTTGTTATATGACCGTTATGGCTTGTTACCGGTATTTTTACTTACTGTTTTACTTGTGACCGTTTGGCTTTGGGACCGTTAAGACTTGTACACAGTTCAGTTTGTACCGTTTTCACTTGCACCCAATTCAGTTCGTGACCGTTTTGACTTGCGTCCGATTTGTCATGGAAGCAATATTACTTTTAAGCGCTGCATTTTAGACCGTTTTTGCTAAGGCCCATTTCCTTTTATGACCGTTATGTATTGTGAGCGATTTGCATTGTGTCCGATTTGATTTACGAACGATTGGTTTTTTGACCATTTTGACTTGCGACTAACTTGTTTTATGATAGTGTTTTGTTGTAACACTTTTGGTTTTTGACCGCTTGCGCTTGTGACCGATTTGTTTTTCACCGTTTTGACTTAGGACCACTTTGTTGTACGACCGATATGCATTGTAACCGATTTGCTATTGACCGATTTGCATTGTGTCCGACTTGATTTGCTACCGATTTGTTTAATGACCATTTTGAGTTGTGACCGATTTGTTTCGTGACCGTTTTGACTTAGGACCAACTTGTTTTATGACCGTTATGGGATGTTAGCGGTATGTTTGCACTTGTGACCCATTGGCGTAATGACTTGTACCCAGTTTAGTAAGACACCGTTTTGACTGAATTAAGTATGCGACCGTTTTCACTTGTGACCGATTTGTTTTTCACCGTTTTGACTTAGGACCACTTTGTTGTACGACCGATATGCATTGTAACCGATTTGCTATTGACCGATTTGCATTGTGTCCGACTTGATTTGCTACCGATTTGTTTACTTACCATTTTGAGTTGTGACCGATTTGTTTCGTGACCGTTTTGACTTAGGACCAACTTGTTTTATGACCGTTATGGGATGTTAGCGGTATGTTTGCACTTGTGACCCATTGGCGTAATGACTTGTACCCAGTTTAGTTAGACAACGTTTTTTACCGAATTAGGTATGCGACCGTTTTCACTTGTGACCGATTTGTGTGTTATGACCACTATTACTCATAAACTATTTGATTTTGACCGTTTTGACTTGTGACCAACATGTTTTATCACCATTTTCAGTTGTGATCGGTTTTGTTTTTGACCGTTGTGACTTAGAACGAATATGTTTCCTGGCGTTATGTATTGTATCCGATTTGCTTTGAATCCGATTTGTTTAGCACGCGATTTGTTATGTGACCGTTTAGAGTTCCGACCGGATTGTTTTCTGACCGTTTGGACTTCTGACCGATTCGCTTTCTTACCGGAGATATAGTCGGTTTGTTTTCTGACCTTTCTGACTTCTCACCGATTGGCTTTGTGACCGTTATGACTTGTACCCAATTTATTATGCGACAGTTTCGTTTTCAGTTGTGACCGGCTTGTTCTTTGACCGTTTTGACATGTGACCGATTTGTATTCAGACCATTTTGACATAGCACAATTTTGTTTCCTGATCGTTATTTATTTTGACCGTTTTGACTTGTGAACGATTTGTCTTGGGACCACTTATGCTTATAAACTCATGTTTTTGAACGTTTTGACTTCTGACCAACTTGTTTTATGACCGATTTCATTTGTGACCGACTTGTTTTTTGACCGTTTTGACTTGTGACCGATTTGTTTTCTAATAGTTTTGACTTAGGACAATTTTTTTACCTGACCGTTATGTCTTATGACCGATTTGCATTGTGTCCGATTTGATTTGCCAGCGATTTGTTTAGTGACAGTTAAGAGTTTTGAACGGATTGTTTTCTGAACGTTTTGACATCTGACCGGTTCGCTTTGTTACCGCAGATGTGATCGGTTTGTTTTCAGACCGTTTTGACTTGCCACGGATTTTCTGTGTGACCGTTATGACTTGCAATTAATTTGTTTAATGATCGTTTTGACCAAAATGTTTGTGACCGTCTTGGGTTGTGACCGGTTTGGTTTTTTACTATTTTGACCTGTAACAGACTTGTTTTGTGACCGTTTTGACTTGTACCCAATTTTGTTTGTGGCCGTTTTGACTTGTACCCTATTTGTTTTGTGACCGTTTTGACTTGTACCCAATTTTGTTTGTGGCCGTTTTGACTTGTACCCTATTAGTTTTGTGACCGTTTTGACTTGTAAGAAATTTTGTTTGTGGCCGTTTTGACTTGTACCCTATTTATTTTGTGACCGTTTTTTCTTGCAACCGATAGACCGTTTTTGCATGGAGCCATTTTCTTTGATGACCGTTATGGCTTATGACCGATTTGCATTGTGTCCGATTTGCTTTGCGACCGATTTGTTTTGTGACCGTTTTGAGTTGTGACCAATTGATTGTGTGACCGTTTTGACTTAGGACCAATTTGTTTTATGACCGTTATGGCTTCTTACCGGTATGTTTACTTATTGTTTGACTTGGGACCCATTGGCTTTGTGACCGTTATGACTTGTACCCAGTTTAGTCTGTGACCGTTTTGAATTGCAACAAATTTAGTATTCGACCTTTTCGTTTTCAATTGTGACCGTTACGTTTTTTGACTGTTTTAACTGTTGACCAACATGTTTTATGACCGTTTTCATTTGTGATCGGTTAGATTTTTTGACCGTTATGACTTAGACCATTTTTTTCTGGCCGATATGTCTAGTGACCGATTTGATTTGCAACCGATTTGTTTTTTGACCTTTTTGACTGGTGACAAACTTGTTATATGACCGTTATGGCTTGTTACCGGTATTTTTACTTACTGTTTTACTTGTGACCGTTTGGCTTTGGGACCGTTAAGACTTGTACACAGTTCAGTTTGTACCGTTTTCACTTGCACCCAATTCAGTTCGTGACCGTTTTGACTTGCGTCCGATTTGTCATGGAAGCAATATTACTTTTAAGCGCTGCATTTTAGACCGTTTTTGCTAAGGCCCATTTCCTTTTATGACCGTTATGTATTGTGAGCGATTTGCATTGTGTCCGATTTGATTTACGAACGATTGGTTTTTTGACCATTTTGACTTGCGACTAACTTGTTTTATGATAGTGTTTTGTTGTAACACTTTTGGTTTTTGACCGCTTGCGCTTGTGACCGATTTGTTTTTCACCGTTTTGACTTAGGACCACTTTGTTGTACGACCGATATGCATTGTAACCGATTTGCTATTGACCGATTTGCATTGTGTCCGACTTGATTTGCTACCGATTTGTTTAATGACCATTTTGAGTTGTGACCGATTTGTTTCGTGACCGTTTTGACTTAGGACCAACTTGTTTTATGACCGTTATGGGATGTTAGCGGTATGTTTGCACTTGTGACCCATTGGCGTAATGACTTGTACCCAGTTTAGTAAGACACCGTTTTGACTGAATTAAGTATGCGACCGTTTTCACTTGTGACCGATTTGTTTTTCACCGTTTTGACTTAGGACCACTTTGTTGTACGACCGATATGCATTGTAACCGATTTGCTATTGACCGATTTGCATTGTGTCCGACTTGATTTGCCACCGATTTGTTTACTTACCATTTTGAGTTGTGACCGATTTGTTTCGTGACCGTTTTGACTTAGGACCAACTTGTTTTATGACCGTTATGGGATGTTAGCGGTATGTTTGCACTTGTGACCCATTGGCGTAATGACTTGTACCCAGTTTAGTTAGACAACGTTTTTTACCGAATTAGGTATGCGACCGTTTTCACTTGTGACCGATTTGTGTGTTATGACCACTATTACTCATAAACTATTTGATTTTGACCGTTTTGACTTGTGACCAACATGTTTTATCACCATTTTCAGTTGTGATCGGTTTTGTTTTTGACCGTTGTGACTTAGAACGAATATGTTTCCTGGCGTTATGTATTGTATCCGATTTGCTTTGAATCCGATTTGTTTAGCACGCGATTTGTTATGTGACCGTTTAGAGTTCCGACCGGATTGTTTTCTGACCGTTTGGACTTCTGACCGATTCGCTTTCTTACCGGAGATATAGTCGGTTTGTTTTCTGACCTTTCTGACTTCTCACCGATTGGCTTTGTGACCGTTATGACTTGTACCCAATTTATTATGCGACAGTTTCGTTTTCAGTTGTGACCGGCTTGTTCTTTGACCGTTTTGACATGTGACCGATTTGTATTCAGACCATTTTGACATAGCACAATTTTGTTTCCTGATCGTTATTTATTTTGACCGTTTTGACTTGTGAACGATTTGTCTTGGGACCACTTATGCTTATAAACTCATGTTTTTGAACGTTTTGACTTCTGACCAACTTGTTTTATGACCGATTTCATTTGTGACCGACTTGTTTTTTGACCGTTTTGACTTGTGACCGATTTGTTTTCTAATAGTTTTGACTTAGGACAATTTTTTTACCTGACCGTTATGTCTTATGACCGATTTGCATTGTGTCCGATTTGATTTGCCAGCGATTTGTTTAGTGACAGTTAAGAGTTTTGAACGGATTGTTTTCTGAACGTTTTGACATCTGACCGGTTCGCTTTGTTACCGCAGATGTGATCGGTTTGTTTTCAGACCGTTTTGACTTGCCACGGATTTTCTGTGTGACCGTTATGACTTGCAATTAATTTGTTTAATGATCGTTTTGACCAAAATGTTTGTGACCGTCTTGGGTTGTGACCGGTTTGGTTTTTTACTATTTTGACCTGTAACAGACTTGTTTTGTGACCGTTTTGACTTGTACCCAATTTTGTTTGTGGCCGTTTTGACTTGTACCCTATTTGTTTTGTGACCGTTTTGACTTGTACCCAATTTTGTTTGTGGCCGTTTTGACTTGTACCCTATTAGTTTTGTGACCGTTTTGACTTGTAAGAAATTTTGTTTGTGGCCGTTTTGACTTGTACCCTATTTATTTTGTGACCGTTTTTTCTTGCAACCGATAGACCGTTTTTGCATGGAGCCATTTTCTTTGATGACCGTTATGGCTTATGACCGATTTGCATTGTGTCCGATTTGCTTTGCGACCGATTTGTTTTGTGACCGTTTTGAGTTGTGACCAATTGATTGTGTGACCGTTTTGACTTAGGACCAATTTGTTTTATGACCGTTATGGCTTCTTACCGGTATGTTTACTTATTGTTTGACTTGGGACCCATTGGCTTTGTGACCGTTATGACTTGTACCCAGTTTAGTCTGTGACCGTTTTGAATTGCAACAAATTTAGTATTCGACCTTTTCGTTTTCAATTGTGACCGTTACGTTTTTTGACTGTTTTAACTGTTGACCAACATGTTTTATGACCGTTTTCATTTGTGATCGGTTAGATTTTTTGACCGTTGTGACTTAGACCATTTTTTTCTGGCCGATATGTCTAGTGACCGATTTGATTTGCAACCGATTTGTTTTTTGACCTTTTTGACTGGTGACAAACTTGTTATATGACCGTTATGGCTTGTTACCGGTATTTTTACTTACTGTTTTACTTGTGACCGTTTGGCTTTGGGACCGTTAAGACTTGTACACAGTTCAGTTTGTACCGTTTTCACTTGCACCCAATTCAGTTCGTGACCGTTTTGACTTGCGTCCGATTTGTCATGGAAGCAATATTACTTTTAAGCGCTGCATTTTAGACCGTTTTTGCTAAGACCCATTTCCTTTTATGACCGTTATGTATTGTGAGCGATTTGCATTGTGTCCGATTTGATTTACGAACGATTGGTTTTTTGACCATTTTGACTTGCGACTAACTTGTTTTATGATAGTGTTTTGTTGTAACACTTTTGGTTTTTGACCGCTTGCGCTTGTGACCGATTTGTTTTTCACCGTTTTGACTTAGGACCACTTTGTTGTACGACCGATATGCATTGTAACCGATTTGCTATTGACCGATTTGCATTGTGTCCGACTTGATTTGCTACCGATTTGTTTAATGACCATTTTGAGTTGTGACCGATTTGTTTCGTGACCGTTTTGACTTAGGACCAACTTGTTTTATGACCGTTATGGGATGTTAGCGGTATGTTTGCACTTGTGACCCATTGGCGTAATGACTTGTACCCAGTTTAGTAAGACACCGTTTTGACTGAATTAAGTATGCGACCGTTTTCACTTGTGACCGATTTGTTTTTCACCGTTTTGACTTAGGACCACTTTGTTGTACGACCGATATGCATTGTAACCGATTTGCTATTGACCGATTTGCATTGTGTCCGACTTGATTTGCTACCGATTTGTTTACTTACCATTTTGAGTTGTGACCGATTTGTTTCGTGACCGTTTTGACTTAGGACCAACTTGTTTTATGACCGTTATGGGATGTTAGCGGTATGTTTGCACTTGTGACCCATTGGCGTAATGACTTGTACCCAGTTTAGTTAGACAACGTTTTTTACCGAATTAGGTATGCGACCGTTTTCACTTGTGACCGATTTGTGTGTTATGACCACTATTACTCATAAACTATTTGATTTTGACCGTTTTGACTTGTGACCAACATGTTTTATCACCATTTTCAGTTGTGATCGGTTTTGTTTTTGACCGTTGTGACTTAGAACGAATATGTTTCCTGGCGTTATGTATTGTATCCGATTTGCTTTGAATCCGATTTGTTTAGCACGCGATTTGTTATGTGACCGTTTAGAGTTCCGACCGGATTGTTTTCTGACCGTTTGGACTTCTGACCGATTCGCTTTCTTACCGGAGATATAGTCGGTTTGTTTTCTGACCTTTCTGACTTCTCACCGATTGGCTTTGTGACCGTTATGACTTGTACCCAATTTATTATGCGACAGTTTCGTTTTCAGTTGTGACCGGCTTGTTCTTTGACCGTTTTGACATGTGACCGATTTGTATTCAGACCATTTTGACATAGCACAATTTTGTTTCCTGATCGTTATTTATTTTGACCGTTTTGACTTGTGAACGATTTGTCTTGGGACCACTTATGCTTATAAACTCATGTTTTTGAACGTTTTGACTTCTGACCAACTTGTTTTATGACCGATTTCATTTGTGACCGACTTGTTTTTTGACCGTTTTGACTTGTGACCGATTTGTTTTCTAATAGTTTTGACTTAGGACAATTTTTTTACCTGACCGTTATGTCTTATGACCGATTTGCATTGTGTCCGATTTGATTTGCCAGCGATTTGTTTAGTGACAGTTAAGAGTTTTGAACGGATTGTTTTCTGAACGTTTTGACATCTGACCGGTTCGCTTTGTTACCGCAGATGTGATCGGTTTGTTTTCAGACCGTTTTGACTTGCCACGGATTTTCTGTGTGACCGTTATGACTTGCAATTAATTTGTTTAATGATCGTTTTGACCAAAATGTTTGTGACCGTCTTGGGTTGTGACCGGTTTGGTTTTTTACTATTTTGACCTGTAACAGACTTGTTTTGTGACCGTTTTGACTTGTACCCAATTTTGTTTGTGGCCGTTTTGACTTGTACCCTATTTGTTTTGTGACCGTTTTGACTTGTACCCAATTTTGTTTGTGGCCGTTTTCACTTGTACCCTATTTATTTTGTGACCGTTTTTTCTTGTAACCGATAGACAGTTTTTGTATGGAGCCCATTTCATTTATGACCGTTATGGCTTATGACCGATTTGCATTGTGTCCGATTTGCTTTGCGACCGATTTGTTTTGTGACCGTTTTGAGTTGTGACCAATTGTTTGTGTGACCGTTTTGACTTAGGACCAACTTGTTTTATGACCGTTATGGCTTCTTACCGGTATGTTTACTTATTGTTTGACTTGGGACCCATTGGCTTTGTGACCGTTATGGCTTGTACCCAGTTTAGTCTGTGACCGTTTTGAATTGCAACAAATTTAGTATTCGACCTTTTCGTTTTCAGTTGTGACCGTTACGTTTTTTTACCGTTTTAACTGTTGACCAACATGTTTTATGACCGTTTTCATTTGTGATCGGTTAGATTTTTTGACCGTTGTGACTTAGACCATTTTTTTCTGGCCGATATGTCTAGTGACCGATTTGATTTGCAACCGATTTGTTTTTTGACCTTTTTGACTGGTGACAAACTTGTTATATGACCGTTATGGCTTGGTACCGGTTTTTTACTTACTGTTTTACTTGTGACCGTTTGGCTTTGGGACCGTTAAGACTTGTACACAGTTCAGTTTGTACCGTTTTCACTTGCACCCAATTCAGTTCGTGACCGTTTTGACTTGCGTCCGATTTGTCATGGAAGCAATATTACTTTTAAGCGCTGCATTTTAGACCGTTTTTGCTAAGACCCATTTCCTTTTATGACCGTTATGTATTGTGACCGATTTGCATTGTGTCCGATTTGATTTACGAACGATTGGTTTTTTGACCATTTGGACTTGCGACCAACTTGTTTTATGATAGTGTTTAGTTGTAACACATTTGGTTTTTGACCGTTTTCGCTTGTGACCGATTTGTTTTTCACGTTTTGACTTAGGACCACTTTGTTGTACGACCGATATGCATTGTAACCGATTTGCTATTGACCGATTTGCATTGTGTCCGACTTGATTTGCTACCGATTTGTTTAATGACCATTTTGAGTTGTGACCGATTTGTTTCGTGACCGTTTTCACTTAGGACCAACTTGTTTTATGACCGTTATGGGATGTTAGCGGTATGTTTGCACTTGTGACCCATTGGCGTAATGACTTGTACCCAGTTTAGTAAGACACCGTTTTGACCGAATTAGGTATGCGACCGTTTTCACTTGTGACCGATTTGTTTTTCACCGTTTTGACTTAGGACCACTTTGTTGTACGACCGATATGCATTGTAACCGATTTGCTACTAACCGATTTGCATTGTGTCCGACTTGATTGCTACCGATTTGTTTACTTACCATTTTGAGTTGTGACCGATTTGTTTCGTGACCGTTTTGACTTAGGACCAACTTGTTTTATGACCGTTATGGGATGTTAGCGGTATGTTTGCACTTGTGACCCATTGATTTGATTTGCCAGCGATTTGTTTAGTGACAGTTAAGAGTTTTGAACGGATTGTTTTCTGACCGTTTTGACATCTGACCGGTTCGCTTTGTTACCGCAGATGTGATCAGTTTGTTTTCAGACCGTTTTGACTTGCCACGGATTTTCTGTGTGACCGTTATGACTTGCAATTAATTTGTTTAATGATCGTTTTGACCAAAAGTTTTGTGACCGTCTTGGGTTGTAACCGGTTTGGTTTTTCACTATTTTGACCTGTAACAGACTTGTTTTGTGACCGTTTTGACTTGTACCCAATTTTGTTTGTGGCCGTTTTGACTTGTACCCTATTTGTTTTGTGACCGTTTTGACTTGTACCCAATTTTATTTGTGGCCGTTTTGACTTGTACCCTATTTATTTTGTGACCGTTTTTTCTTGTAACCGATATACCGTTTTTGCATGGAGCCCATTTCTTTTATGACCGTTATGGCTTATGACCGATTTGCATTGTGTCCGATTTGCTTTGCGACCGATTTGTTTTGTGACCGTTTTGAGTTGTGACTAATTATTTGTGTGACCGTTTTGACTTAGGACCAACTTGTTTTATGACCGTTATGGCTTCTTACCGGTATGTTTACTTATTGTTTGACTTGGGACCCATTGGCTTTGTGACCGTTATGACTTGTACCCAGTTTAGTCTGTGACCGTTTTGAATTGCAACAAATTTAGTATTCGACCTTTTCGTTTTCGTTGTGACCGTTACGTTTTTTGACCGTTTTAACTTTTGACCAACATGTTTTATGACCGTTTTCATTTGTGATCGGTTAGATTTTTTGACCGTTGTGACTTAGACCATTTTTTTCTGGCCGTTATGTCTAGTGACCGATTTGATTTGCAACCGATTTGTTTTTTGACCTTTTTGACTGGTGACAAACTTGTTATATGACCGTTATGGCTTGTTACCGGTATTTTTACTTACTGTTTTACTTGTGACCGTTTGGCTTTGGGACAGTTAAGACTTGTACACAGTTCAGTTTGTACCGTTTTCACTTGCACCCAATTCAGTTCGTGACCGTTTTGACTTGCGTCCGATTTGTCATGGAAGCAATATTACTTTTAAGCGCTGCATTTTAGACCGTTTTTGCTAAGGCCCATTTCCTTTTATGACCGTTATGTATTGTGACCGATTTGCATTGTTTCCGATTTGATTTACGAACGATTGGTTTTTTGACCATTTTGACTTGCGACCAACTTGTTTTATGATAGTGTTTAGTTGTAACAGTTTTGGTTTTTGACCGTTTTCGCTTGTGACCGATTTGTTTTTCACCGTTTTGACTTAGGACCACTTTGTTGTACGACCGATATGCATTGTAACCGATTTGCTATTGACCGATTTGCATTGTGTCCGACTTGATTTGCTACCGATTTGATTAATGACCATTTTGAGTTGTGACCGATTTGTTTCGTGACCGTTTTGACTTAGAACCAACTTGTTTTATGACCGTTATGGGATGTTAGCGGTATGTTTGCACTTGTGACCCATTGGCGTAATGACTTGTACCCAGTTTAGTAAGACACCGTTTTGACCGAATTAGGTATGCGACCGTTTTCACTTGTGACCGATTTGTTTTTCACCGTTTTGACTTAGGACCACTTTGTTGTACGACCGATATGCATTGTAACCGATTTGCTATTGACCGATTTGCATTGTGTCCGACTTGATTTGCTACCGATTTGTTTACTTACCATTTTGAGTTGTGACCGATTTGTTTCGTGACCGTTTTGACTTAGGACCAACTTGTTTTATGACCGTTATGGGATGTTAGCGGTATGTTTGCACTTGTGACCCATTGGCGTAATGACTTGTACCCAGTTTAGTTAGACAACGTTTTTTACCGAATTAGGTATGCGACCGTTTTCACTTGTGACCGATTTGTGTGTTATGACCACTATTACTCATAAACTATTTGATTTTGACCGTTTTGACTTGTGACCAACATGTTTTATCACCATTTTCAGTTGTGATCGGTTTTGTTTTTGACCGTTGTGACATAGAACGAATATGTTTCCTGACGTTATGAATTGTATCCGATTTGCTTTGAATCCGATTTGTTTAGCACGCGATTTGTTATGTGACCGTTTAGAGTTTAGACCGGATTGTTTTCTGACCGTTTGGACTTCTGACCGATTCTCTTTCTTACCGGAGATATAGTCGGTTTGTTTTCTGACCTTCCTGACTTCTCACCGATTGGCTTTGTGACCGTTATGACTTGTACCCAATTTATTATGCGACAGTTTCGTTTTCAGTTGTGACCGGCTTGTTCTTTGACCGTTTTGACAATTGACCGATTTGTATTCAGACCATTTTGACATAGCACAATTTTGTTTCCTGATCGTTATGTATTTTGACCGTTTTGACTTGTGAACGATTTGTCTTGGGACCACTTATGCTTATAAACTCATGTTTTTGAACGTTTTGACTTCTGACCAACTTGTTTTATGACCGTTTTCATTTGTGACCGACTTGTTTTTTGACCGTTTTGACTTGTGACCGATTTGTTTTCTAATAGTTTTGACTTAGGACAATTTTTTTTACCTGACCGTTATGTCTTATGACCGATTTGCATTGTGTCCGATTTGATTTGCCAGAGATTTGTTTAGAGACAGTTAAGAGTTTTGAACGGATTGTTTTCTGACCGTTATGGGATGTTAGCGGTATGTTTGCACTTGTGACCCATTGGCGTAATGACTTGTACCCAGTTTAGTTAGACAACGTTTTTTACCGAATTAGGTATGCGACCGTTTTCACTTGTGACCGATTTGTGTGTTATGACCACTATTACTCATAAACTATTTGATTTTGACCGTTTTGACTTGTGACCAACATGTTTTATCACCATTTTCAGTTGTGATCGGTTTTGTTTTTGACCGTTGTGACATAGAACGAATATGTTTCCTGACGTTATGTATTGTATCCGATTTGCTTTGAATCCGATTTGTTTAGCACGCGATTTGTTATGTGACCGTTTAGAGTTTAGACCGGATTGTTTTCTGACCGTTTGGACTTCTGACCGATTCTCTTTCTTACCGGAGATATAGTCGGTTTGTTTTCTGACCTTTCTGACTTCTCACCGATTGGCTTTGTGACCGTTATGACTTGTACCCAATTTATTATGCGACAGTTTCGTTTTCAGTTGTGAAAGGCTTGTTCTTTGACCGTTTTGACTTGTGACCGATTTGTATTCAGACCATTTTGACATAGCACAATTTTGTTTCCTGATCGTTATGTATTTTGACCGTTTTGACTTGTGAACGATTTGTCTTGGGACCACTTATGCTTATAAACTCATGTTTTTGAACGTTTTGACTTCTGACCAACTTGTTTTATGACCGTTTTCATTTGTGACCGACTTGTTTTTTGACCGTTTTGACTTGTGACGGATTTGTTTTCTAATAGTTTTGACTTTGGACAATTTTTTTACCTGACCGTTATCTCTTATGACCGATTTGCATTGTGTCCGATTTGATTTGCCAGCGATTTGTTTAGTGACAGTTAAGAGTTTTGAACGGATTGTTTTCTGACCGTTTTGACATCTGACCGGTTCGCTTTGTTACCGCAGATGTGATCGCTTTGTTTTCAGACCGTTTTGACTTGCCACGGATTTTCTGTGTGACCGTTATGACTTGCAATTAATTTGTTTAATGATCGTTTTGACCAAAATGTTTGTGACCGTCTTGGGTTGTGACCGGTTTGGTTTTTTACTATTTTGACCTGTAACAGACTTGTTTTGTGACCGTTTTAACTTGTACCCAATTTTGTTTGTGGCCGTTTTGACTTGTACCCTATTTGTTTTGTGACCTTTTTGACTTGTAAGAAACTTTGTTTGTGGCCGTTTTGACTTGTACCCTATTTATTTTGTGACCGTTTTTTCTTGCAACCGATAGACCGTTTTTGCATGGAGCCATTTTCTTTGATGACCGTTATGGCTTATGACCGATTTGCATTGTGTCCGATTTGCTTTGCGACCGATTTGTTTTGTGACCGTTTTGAGTTGTGACCAATTGATTGTGTGACCGTTTTGACTTAGGACCAACTTGTTTTATGACCGTTATGGCTTCTTACCGGTATGTTTACTTATTGTTTGACTTGGGACCCATTGGCTTTGTGACCGTTATGACTTGTACCCAGTTTAGTCTGTGACCGTTTTGAATTGCAACAAATTTAGTATTCGACCTTTTCGTTTTCAGTTGTGACCGTTACGTTTTTTGACCGTTTTAACTGTTGACCAACATGTTTTATGACCGTTTTCATTTGTGATCGGTTAGATTTTTTGACCGTTGTGACTTAGACCATTTTTTTCTGGCCGATATGTCTAGTGACCGATTTGATTTGCAACCGATTTGTTTTTTGACCTTTTTGATTGGTGACAAACTTGTTATATGACCGTCATGGCTTGTTACCGGTATTTTTACTTACTGTTTTACTTGTGACCGTTTGGCTTTAGGACCGTTAAGACTTGTACACAGTTCAGTTTGTACCGTTTTCACTTGCACCCAATTCAGTTCGTGACCGTTTTGACTTGCGTCCGATTTGTCATGGAAGCAATATTACTTTTAAGCGCTGCATTTTAGACCGTTTTTGCTAAGGCCAATTTCCTTTTATGACCGTTATGTATTGTGACCGATTTGCATTGTGTCCGATTTGATTTACGAACGATTGGTTTTTTGACCATTTTGACTTGCGACCAACTTGTTTTATGATAGTGTTTAGTTGTAACAGTTTTGGTTTTTGACCGTTTTCGCTTGTGACCGATTTGTTTTTCACCGTTTTGACTTAGGACAACTATGTTTACGACCGATATGCATTGTAACCGATTTGCTATTGACCGATTTGCATTGTGTCCGACTTGATTTGCTACCGATTTGTTTAATGACCATTTTGAGTTGTGACCGATTTGTTTCGTGACCGTTTTTACTTAGGACCAACTTGTTTTATGACCGTTATGGGATGTTAGCGGTATGTTTGCACTTGTGACCCATTGGCGTAATGACTTGTACCCAGTTTAGTAAGACACCGTTTTGACCGAATTAGGTATGCGACCGTTTTCACTTGTGACCGATTTGTTTTTCACCGTTTTGACTTAGGACCACTTTGTTGTACGACCGATATGCTTTGTAACCGATTTGCTATTGACCGATTTGCATTGTGTCCGACTTGATTTGCTACCGATTTGTTTACTTACCATTTTGAGTTGTGACCGATTTGTTTCGTGACCGTTTTGACTTAGGACCAACTTGTTTTATGACCGTTATGGGATGTTAGCGGTATGTTTGCACTTGTGACCCATTGGCGTAATGACTTGTACCCAGTTTAGTTAGACAACGTTTTTTACCGAATTAGGTATGCGACCGTTTTCACTTGTGACCGATTTGTGTGTTATGACCACTATTACTCATAAACTATTTGATTTTGACCGTTATGACTTGTGACCAACATGTTTTATCACCATTTTCAGTTGTGATCAGTTTTGTTTTTGACCGTTGTGACTTAGAACGAATATGTTTCCTGACGTTATGTATTGTATCCGATTTGCTTTGAATCCGATTTGTTTAGCACGCGATTTGTTATGTGACCGTTTAGAGTTCCGACCGGATTGTTTTCTGACCGTTTGGACTTCTGACCGATTCGCTTTCTTACCGGAGATATAGTCGGTTTGTTTTCTGACCTTTCTGACTTCTCACCGATTGGCTTTGTGACCGTTATGACTTGTACCCAATTTATTATGCGACAGTTTCGTTTTCAGTTGTGACCGGCTTGTTCTTTGACCGTTTTGACTTGTGACCGATTTGTATTCAGACCATTTTGACATAGCACAATTTTGTTTCCTGATCGTTATGTATTTTGACCGTTTTGACTTGTGAACGATTTGTCTTGGGACCACTTATGCTTATAAACTCATGTTTTTGAACGTTTTGACTTCTGACCAACTTGTTTTATGACCGTTTTCATTTGTGACCGAATTGTTTTTTGACCGTTTTGACTTGTGACCGATTTGTTTTCTAATAGTTTTGACTTTGGACAATTTTTTTACCTGACCGTTATGTCTTATGACCGATTTGCATTGTGTCCGATTTGATTTGCCAGCGATTTGTTTAGTGACAGTTAAGAGTTTTGAACGGATTGTTTTCTGACCGTTTTGACATCTGACCGGTTCGCTTTGTTACCGCAGATGTGATCGGTTTGTTTTCAGACCGTTTTGACTTGCCACGGATTTTCTGTGTGACCGTTATGACTTGCAATTAATTTGTTTAATGATCGTTTTGACCAAACTTTTTGTGACCGTCTTCGGTTGTGACCGGTTTGGTGTTTTACTATTTTGACCTGTAACAGACTTGTTTTGTGACCGTTTTGACTTGTACCCAATTTCGTTTGTGGCCGTTTTGACTTGTACCCTATTTGTTTTGTGACCGTTTTGACTTGTAAGAAATTTTGTTTGTGGCCGTTTTGACTTGTACCCTATTTATTTTGTGACCGTTTTTTCTTGCAACCGATAGACCGTTTTTGCAAGGAGCCATTTTCTTTGATGACCGTTATGGCTTATGACCGATTTGCATTGTGTCCGATTTGCTTTGTGACCGATTTGTTTTGTGACCGTTTTGAGTTGTGACCAATTGATTGTGTGGCCGTTTTGACTTAGGACCAACTTGTTTTATGACCGTTATGGCTTCTTACCGGTATGTTTACTTATTGTTTGACTTGGGACCCATTGGCTTTGTGACCGTTATGACTGGTACCCAGTTTAGTCTGTGACCGTTTTGAATTGCAACAAATTTAGTATTCGACCTTTTCGTTTTCAGTTGTGA
Organism: Congeria kusceri; assembly: GCA_027627225.1. NCBI lineage: Eukaryota > Metazoa > Mollusca > Bivalvia > Myida > Dreissenidae > Congeria > Congeria kusceri. The sequence continues at coordinate 1,632,761 of CM051038.1, read as the reverse complement.
CCGTTACGTTTTTTGACTGTTTTAACTGTTGACCAACATGTTTTATGACCGTTTTCATTTGTGATCGGTTAGATTTTTTGACCGTTGTGACTTAGACCATTTGTTTCTGGCCGTTATGTCTAGTGACCGATTTGATTTGCAACCGATTTGTTTTTTGACCTTTTTGACTGGTGACAAACTTGTTATATGACCGTTATGGCTTGTTACCGGTATTTTTACTTACTGTTTTACTTGTGACCGTTTGGCTTTGGGACCGTTAAGACTTGTACACAGTTCAGTTTGTACCGTTTTCACTTGCACCCAATTCAGTTCGTGACCGTTTTGACTTGCGTCCGATTTGTCATGGAAGCAATATTACTTTTAAGCGCTGCATTTTAGACCGTTTTTGCTAAGGCCCATTTCCTTTTATGACCGTTATGTATTGTGACCGATTTGTATTGTGTCCGATTTGATTTACGAACGATTGTTTTTTTGACCATTTTGACTTGCGACCAACTTGTTTTATGATAGTGTTTAGTTGTAACAGTTTTGGTTTTTGACCGTTTTCGCTTGTGACCGATTTGTTTTTCACCGTTTTGACTTAGGACAACTTTGTTGTACGACCGATATGCATTGTAACCGATTTGCTATTGACCGATTTGCATTGTGTCCGAGTTGATTTGCTACCGACATGTTTAATGACCATTTTGAGTTGTGACCGATTTGTTTCGTGACCGTTTTGACTTAGGACCAACTTGTTTTATGACCGTTATGGGATGTTAGCGGTATGTTTGCACTTGTGACCCATTGGCGTAATGACTTGTACCCAGTTTAGTAAGACACCGTTTTGACCGAATTAGGTATGCGACCGTTTTCACTTGTGACCCATTTGTTTTTCACCGTTTTGACTTAGGACCACTTTGTTGTACGACCGATATGCATTGTAACCGATTTGCTATTGACCGATTTGCATTGTGTCCGACTTGATTTGCTACCGATTTGTTTACTTACCATTTTGAGTTGTGACCGATTTGTTTCGTGACCGTTTTGACTTAGGACCAACTTGTTTTATGACCGTTATGGGATGTTAGCGGTATGTTTGCACTTGTGACCCATTGGCGTAATGACTTGTACCCAGTTTAGTTAGACAACGTTTTTTACCGAATTAGGTATGCGACCGTTTTCACTTGTGACCGATTTGTGTGTTATGACCACTATTACTCATAAACTATTTGATTTTGACCGTTATGACTTGTGACCAACATGTTTTATCACCATTTTCAGTTGTGATCAGTTTTGTTTTTGACCGTTGTGACTTAGAACGAATATGTTTCCTGACGTTATGTATTGTATCCGATTTGCTTTGAATCCGATTTGTTTAGCACGCGATTTGTTATGTGACCGTTTAGAGTTCCGACCGGATTGTTTTCTGACCGTTTGGACTTCTGACCGATTCGCTTTCTTACCGGAGATATAGTCGGTTTGTTTTCTGACCTTTCTGACTTCTCACCGATTGGCTTTGTGACCGTTATGACTTGTACCCAATTTATTATGCGACAGTTTCGTTTTCAGTTGTGACCGGCTTGTTCTTTGACCGTTTTGACTTGTGACCGATTTGTATTCAGACCATTTTGACATAGCACAATTTTGTTTCCTGATCGTTATGTATTTTGACCGTTTTGACTTGTGAACGATTTGTCTTGGGACCACTTATGCTTATAAACTCATGTTTTTGAACGTTTTGACTTCTGACCAACTTGTTTTATGACCGTTTTCATTTGTGACCGACTTGTTTTTTGACCGTTTTGACTTGTGACCGATTTGTTTTCTAATAGTTTTGACTTAGGACAATTTTTTTACCTGACCGTTATGTCTTATGACCGATTTGCATTGTGTCCGATTTGATTTGCCAGCGATTTGTTTAGTGACAGTTAAGAGTTTTGAACGGATTGTTTTCTGACCGTTTTGACATCTGACCGGTTCGCTTTGTTACCGCAGATGTGATCGGTTTGTTTTCAGACCGTTTTGACTTGCCACGGATTTTCTGTGTGACCGTTATGACTTGCAATTAATTTGTTTAATGATCGTTTTGACCAAACTTTTTGTGACCGTCTTCGGTTGTGACCGGTTTGGTGTTTTACTATTTTGACCTGTAACAGACTTGTTTTGTGACCGTTTTGACTTGTACCCAATTTCGTTTGTGGCCGTTTTGACTTGTACCCTATTTGTTTTGTGACCGTTTTGACTTGTAAGAAATTTTGTTTGTGGCCGTTTTGACTTGTACCCTATTTATTTTGTGACCGTTTTTTCTTGCAACCGATAGACCGTTTTTGCAAGGAGCCATTTTCTTTGATGACCGTTATGGCTTATGACCGATTTGCATTGTGTCCGATTTGCTTTGCGACCGATTTGTTTTGTGACCGTTTTGAGTTGTGACCAATTGATTGTGTGACCGTTTTGACTTAGGACCAACTTGTTTTATGACCGTTATGGCTTCTTACCGGTATGTTTACTTATTGTTTGACTTGGGACCCATTGGCTTTGTGACCGTTATGACTTGTACCCAGTTTAGTCTGTGACCGTTTTGAATTGCAACAAATTTAGTATTCGACCTTTTCGTTTTCAATTGTGACCGTTACGTTTTTTGACTGTTTTAACTGTTGACCAACATGTTTTATGACCGTTTTCATTTGTGATCGGTTAGATTTTTTGACCGTTGTGACTTAGACCATTTTTTTCTGGCCGATATGTCTAGTGACCGATTTGATTTGCAACCGATTTGTTTTTTGACCTTTTTGACTGGTGACAAACTTGTTATATGACCGTTATGGCTTGTTACCGGTATTTTTACTTACTGTTTTACTTGTGACCGTTTGGCTTTGGGACCGTTAAGACTTGTACACAGTTCAGTTTGTACCGTTTTCACTTGCACCCAATTCAGTTCGTGACCGTTTTGACTTGCGTCCGATTTGTCATGGAAGCAATATTACTTTTAAGCGCTGCATTTTAGACCGTTTTTGCTAAGGCCCATTTCCTTTTATGACCGTTATGTATTGTGAGCGATTTGCATTGTGTCCGATTTGATTTACGAACGATTGGTTTTTTGACCATTTTGACTTGCGACTAACTTGTTTTATGATAGTGTTTTGTTGTAACACTTTTGGTTTTTGACCGCTTGCGCTTGTGACCGATTTGTTTTTCACCGTTTTGACTTAGGACCACTTTGTTGTACGACCGATATGCATTGTAACCGATTTGCTATTGACCGATTTGCATTGTGTCCGACTTGATTTGCTACCGATTTGTTTAATGACCATTTTGAGTTGTGACCGATTTGTTTCGTGACCGTTTTGACTTAGGACCAACTTGTTTTATGACCGTTATGGGATGTTAGCGGTATGTTTGCACTTGTGACCCATTGGCGTAATGACTTGTACCCAGTTTAGTAAGACACCGTTTTGACTGAATTAAGTATGCGACCGTTTTCACTTGTGACCGATTTGTTTTTCACCGTTTTGACTTAGGACCACTTTGTTGTACGACCGATATGCATTGTAACCGATTTGCTATTGACCGATTTGCATTGTGTCCGACTTGATTTGCTACCGATTTGTTTACTTACCATTTTGAGTTGTGACCGATTTGTTTCGTGACCGTTTTGACTTAGGACCAACTTGTTTTATGACCGTTATGGGATGTTAGCGGTATGTTTGCACTTGTGACCCATTGGCGTAATGACTTGTACCCAGTTTAGTTAGACAACGTTTTTTACCGAATTAGGTATGCGACCGTTTTCACTTGTGACCGATTTGTGTGTTATGACCACTATTACTCATAAACTATTTGATTTTGACCGTTTTGACTTGTGACCAACATGTTTTATCACCATTTTCAGTTGTGATCGGTTTTGTTTTTGACCGTTGTGACTTAGAACGAATATGTTTCCTGGCGTTATGTATTGTATCCGATTTGCTTTGAATCCGATTTGTTTAGCACGCGATTTGTTATGTGACCGTTTAGAGTTCCGACCGGATTGTTTTCTGACCGTTTGGACTTCTGACCGATTCGCTTTCTTACCGGAGATATAGTCGGTTTGTTTTCTGACCTTTCTGACTTCTCACCGATTGGCTTTGTGACCGTTATGACTTGTACCCAATTTATTATGCGACAGTTTCGTTTTCAGTTGTGACCGGCTTGTTCTTTGACCGTTTTGACATGTGACCGATTTGTATTCAGACCATTTTGACATAGCACAATTTTGTTTCCTGATCGTTATTTATTTTGACCGTTTTGACTTGTGAACGATTTGTCTTGGGACCACTTATGCTTATAAACTCATGTTTTTGAACGTTTTGATTTCTGACCAACTTGTTTTATGACCGATTTCATTTGTGACCGACTTGTTTTTTGACCGTTTTGACTTGTGACCGATTTGTTTTCTAATAGTTTTGACTTAGGACAATTTTTTTACCTGACCGTTATGACTTATGACCGATTTGCATTGTGTCCGATTTGATTTGCCAGCGATTTGTTTAGTGACAGTTAAGAGTTTTGAACGGATTGTTTTCTGACCGTTTTGACATCTGACCGGTTCGCTTTGTTACCGCAGATGTGATCGGTTTGTTTTCAGACCGTTTTGACTTGCCACGGATTTTCTGTGTGACCGTTATGACTTGCAATTAATTTGTTTAATGATCGTTTTGACCAAACTTTTTGTGACCGTCTTCGGTTGTGACCGGTTTGGTGTTTTACTATTTTGACCTGTAACAGACTTGTTTTGTGACCGTTTTGACTTGTACCCAATTTTGTTTGTGGCCGTTTTGACTTGTACCCTATTTGTTTTGTGACCGTTTTGACTTGTAAGAAATTTTGTTTGTGGCCGTTTTGACTTGTACCCTATTTATTTTGTGACCGTTTTTTCTTGCAACCGATAGACCGTTTTTGCATGGAGCCATTTTCTTTGATGACCGTTATGGCTTATGACCGATTTGCATTGTGTCCGATTTGCTTTGCGACCGATTTGTTTTGTGACCGTTTTGAGTTGTGACCAATTGATTGTGTGACCGTTTTGACTTAGGACCAACTTGTTTTATGACCGTTATGGCTTCTTACCGGTATGTTTACTTATTGTTTGACTTGGGACCCATTGGCTTTGTGACCGTTATGACTTGTACCCAGTTTAGTCTGTGACCGTTTTGAATTGCAACAAATTTAGTATTCGACCTTTTCGTTTTCAATTGTGACCGTTACGTTTTTTGACTGTTTTAACTGTTGACCAACATGTTTTATGACCGTTTTCATTTGTGATCGGTTAGATTTTTTGACCGTTGTGACTTAGACCATTTTTTTCTGGCCGATATGTCTAGTGACCGATTTGATTTGCAACCGATTTGTTTTTTGACCTTTTTGACTGGTGACAAACTTGTTATATGACCGTTATGGCTTGTTACCGGTATTTTTACTTACTGTTTTACTTGTGACCGTTTGGCTTTGGGACCGTTAAGACTTGTACACAGTTCAGTTTGTACCGTTTTCACTTGCACCCAATTCAGTTCGTGACCGTTTTGACTTGCGTCCGATTTGTCATGGAAGCAATATTACTTTTAAGCGCTGCATTTTAGACCGTTTTTGCTAAGGCCCATTTCCTTTTATGACCGTTATGTATTGTGAGCGATTTGCATTGTGTCCGATTTGATTTACGAACGATTGGTTTTTTGACCATTTTGACTTGCGACTAACTTGTTTTATGATAGTGTTTTGTTGTAACACTTTTGGTTTTTGACCGCTTGCGCTTGTGACCGATTTGTTTTTCACCGTTTTGACTTAGGACCACTTTGTTGTACGACCGATATGCATTGTAACCGATTTGCTATTGACCGATTTGCATTGTGTCCGACTTGATTTGCTACCGATTTGTTTAATGACCATTTTGAGTTGTGACCGATTTGTTTCGTGACCGTTTTGACTTAGGACCAACTTGTTTTATGACCGTTATGGGATGTTAGCGGTATGTTTGCACTTGTGACCCATTGGCGTAATGACTTGTACCCAGTTTAGTAAGACACCGTTTTGACTGAATTAAGTATGCGACCGTTTTCACTTGTGACCGATTTGTTTTTCACCGTTTTGACTTAGGACCACTTTGTTGTACGACCGATATGCATTGTAACCGATTTGCTATTGACCGATTTGCATTGTGTCCGACTTGATTTCCTACCGATTTGTTTACTTACCATTTTGAGTTGTGACCGATTTGTTTCGTGACCGTTTTGACTTAGGACCAACTTGTTTTATGACCGTTATGGGATGTTAGCGGTATGTTTGCACTTGTGACCCATTGGCGTAATGACTTGTACCCAGTTTAGTTAGACAACGTTTTTTACCGAATTAGGTATGCGACCGTTTTCACTTGTGACCGATTTGTGTGTTATGACCACTATTACTCATAAACTATTTGATTTTGACCGTTTTGACTTGTGACCAACATGTTTTATCACCATTTTCAGTTGTGATCGGTTTTGTTTTTGACCGTTGTGACTTAGAACGAATATGTTTCCTGGCGTTATGTATTGTATCCGATTTGCTTTGAATCCGATTTGTTTAGCACGCGATTTGTTATGTGACCGTTTAGAGTTCCGACCGGATTGTTTTCTGACCGTTTGGACTTCTGACCGATTCGCTTTCTTACCGGAGATATAGTCGGTTTGTTTTCTGACCTTTCTGACTTCTCACCGATTGGCTTTGTGACCGTTATGACTTGTACCCAATTTATTATGCGACAGTTTCGTTTTCAGTTGTGACCGGCTTGTTCTTTGACCGTTTTGACATGTGACCGATTTGTATTCAGACCATTTTGACATAGCACAATTTTGTTTCCTGATCGTTATGTATTTTGACCGTTTTGACTTGTGAACGATTTGTCTTGGGACCACTTATGCTTATAAACTCATGTTTTTGAACGTTTTGACTTCTGACCAACTTGTTTTATGACCGATTTCATTTGTGACCGACTTGTTTTTTGACCGTTTTGACTTGTGACCGATTTGTTTTCTAATAGTTTTGACTTAGGACAATTTTTTTACCTGACCGTTATGTCTTATGACCGATTTGCATTGTGTCCGATTTGATTTGCCAGCGATTTGTTTAGTGACAGTTAAGAGTTTTGAACGGATTGTTTTCTGACCGTTTTGACATCTGACCGGTTCGCTTTGTTACCGCAGATGTGATCGGTTTGTTTTCAGACCGTTTTGACTTGCCACGGATTTTCTGTGTGACCGTTATGACTTGCAATTAATTTGTTTAATGATCGTTTGGACCAAACTTTTTGTGACCGTCTTCGGTTGTGACCGGTTTGGTGTTTTACTATTTTGACCTGTAACAGACTTGTTTTGTGACCGTTTTGACTTGTACCCAATTTTGTTTGTGGCCGTTTTGACTTGAACCCTATTTGTTTTGTGACCGTTTTGACTTGTAAGAAATTTTGTTTGTGGCCGTTTTGACTTGTACCTATTTATTTTGTGACAGTTTTTTCTTGCAACCGATAGACCGTTTTTGCATGGAGCCATTTTCTTTGATGACCGTTATGGCTTATGACCGATTTGCATTGTGTCCGATTTGCTTTTCGACCGATTTGTTTTGTGTCCGTTTTGAGTTGTGACCAATTGATTGTGTGACCGTTTTGACTTAGGACCAACTTGTTTTATGACCGTTATGGCTTCTTACCGGTATGTTTACTTATTGTTTGACTTGGGACCCATTGGCTTTGTGACCGTTATGACTTGTACCCAGTTTAGTCTGTGACCGTTTTGAATTGCAACAAATTTAGTATTCCACCTTTTCGTTTTCTGTTTTGACCGTTACGTTTTTTGACTGTTTTAACTGTTGACCAACATGTTTTATGACCGTTTTCATTTGTGATCGGTTAGATTTTTTGACCGTTGTGACTTAGACCATTTGTTTCTGGCCGATATGTCTAGTGACCGATTTGATTTGCAACCGATTTGTTTTTTGACCTTTTTGACTGGTGACAAACTTGTTATATGACCGTTATGGCTTGTTACCGGTATTTTTACTTACTGTTTTACTTGTGACCGTTTGGCGTTGGGACCGTTAAGACTTGTACACAGTTCAGTTTGTACCGTTTTCACTTGCACCCAATTCAGTTCGTGACCGTTTTGACTTGCGTCCGATTTGTCATGGAAGCAATATTACATTTAAGCGCTGCATTTTAGACCGTTTTTGCTAAGGCCCATTTCCTTTTATGACCGTTACGTATTGTGACCGATTTGCATTGTTTCCGATTTGATTTACGAACGATTGGTTTTTTGACCATTTTGACTTGCGACCAACTTGTTTTATGATAGTGTTTAGTTGTAACAGTTTTGGTTTTTGACCGTTTTCGCTTGTGACCGATTTGTTTTTCACCGTTTTGACTTAGGACAACTTTGTTGTACGACCGATATGCATTGTAACCGATTTGCTATTGACCGATTTGCTTTGTGTCCGACTTGATTTGCTACCGACTTGTTTAATGACCATTTTGAGTTGTGACCGATTTGTTTCGTGACCGTTTTGACTTAGGACCAACTTGTTTTATGACCGTTATGGGATGTTAGCGGTATGTTTGCACTTGTGACCCATTTGCGTAATGACTTGTACACAGTTTAGTAAGACACCGTTTTGACCGAATTAGGTATGCGACCGTTTTCACTTGTGACCGATTTGTTTTTCACCGTTTTGACTTAGGACCACTTTGTTGTTCGACCGATATGCATTGTAACCGATTTGCTATTGACCGATTTGCATTGTGTCCGACTTGATTTGCTACCGATTTGTTTACTTACCATTTTGAGTTGTGACCGATTTGTTTCGTGACCGTTTTGACTTAGGACCAACTTGTTTTATGACCGTTATGGGATGTTAGCGGTATGTTTGCACTTGTGACCCATTGGCGTAATGACTTGTACCCAGTTTAGTTAGACAACGTTTTTTACCGAATTAGGTATGCGACCGTTTTCACTTGTGACCGATTTGTGTGTTATGACCACTATTACTCATAAACTATTTGATTTTGACCGTTATGACTTGTGACCAACATGTTTTATCACCATTTTCAGTTGTGATCAGTTTTGTTTTTGACCGTTGTGACTTAGAACGAATATGTTTCCTGACGTTATGTATTGTATCCGATTTGCTTTGAATCCGATTTGTTTAGCACGCGATTTGTTATGTGACCGTTTAGAGTTCCGACCGGATTGTTTTCTGACCGTTTGGACTTCTGACCGATTCGCTTTCTTACCGGAGATATAGTCGGTTTGTTTTCTGACCTTTCTGACTTCTCACCGATTGGCTTTGTGACCGTTATGACTTGTACCCAATTTATTATGCGACAGTTTCGTTTTCAGTTGTGACCGGCTTGTTCTTTGACCGTTTTGACTTCTGACCGATTTGTATTCAGACCATTTTGACATAGCACAATTTTGTTTCCTGATCGTTATGTATTTTGACCGTTTTGACTTGTGAACGATTTGTCTTGGGACCACTTATGCTTATAAACTCATGTTTTTGAACGTTTTGACTTCTGACCAACTTGTTTTATGACCGTTTTCATTTGTGACCGACTTGTTTTTTGACCGTTTTGACTTGTGACCGATTTGTTTTCTAATAGTTTTGACTTAGGACAATTTTTTTACCTGACCGTTATGTCTTATGACCGATTTGCATTGTGTTCGATTTGATTTGCCAGCGATTTGTTTAGTGACAGTTAAGAGTTTTGAACGGATTGTTTTCTGACCGTTTTGACATCTGACCGGTTCGCTTTGTTACCGCAGATGTGATCGGTTTGTTTTCAGACCGTTTTGACTTGCCACGGATTTTCTGTGTGACCGTTATGACTTGCAATTAATTTGTTTAATGATCGTTTTGACCAAACTTTTTGTGACCGTCTTCGGTTGTGACCGGTTTGGTGTTTTACTATTTTGACCTGAAACAGACTTGTTTTGTGACCGTTTTGACTTGTACCCAATTTTGTTTGTGGCCGTTTTGACTTGTACCCTATTTGTTTTGTGACCGTTTTGACTTGTAAGAAATTTTGTTTGTGGCCGTTTTGACTTGTACCCTATTTATTTTGTGACCGTTTTTTCTTGCAACCGATAGACCGTTTTTGCATGGAGCCATTTTCTTTGATGACCGTTATGGCTTATGACCGATTTGCATTGTGTCCGATTTGCTTTGCGACCGATTTGTTTTGTGACCGTTTTGAGTTGTGACCAATTGATTGTGTGACCGTTTTGACTTAGGACCAACTTGTTTTATGACCGTTATGGCTTCTTACCGGTATGTTTACTTATTGTTTGACTTGGGACCCATTGGCTTTGTGACCGTTATGACTTGTACCCAGTTTAGTCTGTGACCGTTTTGAATTGCAACAAATTTAGTATTCGACCTTTTCGTTTTCAGTTATGACCGTTACGTTTTTTGACTGTTTTAACTGTTGACCAACATGTTTTATGACCGTTTTCATTTGTGATCGGTTAGATTTTTTGACCGTTGTGACTTAGACCATTTTTTTATGGCCGTTATGTCTAGTGACCGATTTGATTTGCAACCGATTTGTTTTTTGACCTTTTTGACTGGTGACAAACTTGTTATATGACCGTTATGGCTTGTTACGGGTATTTTTACTTACTGTTTTACTTGTGACCGTTTGGCTTTGGGACCGTTAAGACTTGTACACAGTTCAGTTTGTACCGTTTTCACTTGCACCCAATTCAGTTCGTGACCGTTTTGACTTGCGTCGGATTTGTCATGGAAGCAATTTTACTTTTAAGCGCTGCATTTTAGACCGTTTTTGCTAAGGCCCATTTCCTTTTATGACCGTTATGTATTGTGACCGATTTGCATTGTGTCCGATTTGATTTACGAACGATTGGTTTTTTGACCATTTTGACTTGCGACCAACTTGTTTTATGATAGTGTTTTGTTGTAACAGTTTTGGTTTTTGACCGTATTCGCTTGTGACCGATTTGTTTTTCACCGTTTTGACTTAGGACCACTTTGTTGTACGACCGATATGCATTGTAACCGATTTGCTATTGACCGATTTGCATTGTGTCCGACTTGATTTGCTATGGACTTGTTTAATGACCATTTTGAGTTGTGACCGATTTGCTTCGTGACCGTTTTGACTTAGGACCGCTAACATCCCATAACGGTCATAAAACAAGTTGTTTTATGACCGTTATGGGATGTTAGCGGTATGTTTGCACTTGTGACCCATTGGCGTAATGACTTGTAGCCAGTTTAGTAAGACACCGTTTTGACCGAATTAGGTATGCGACCGTTTTCACTTGTGACCGATTTGTTTTTCACCGTTTTGACTTAGGACCACTTTGTTGTACGACCGATATGCATTGTAACCGATTTGCTATTGACCGATTTGCATTGTGTCCGACTTGATTTGCTACCGATTTGTTTACTTACCATTTTGAGTTGTGACCGATTTGTTTCGTGACCGTTTTGACTTAGGACCAACTTGTTTTATGACCGTTATGGGATGTTAGCGGTATGTTTGCACTTGTGACCCATTGGCGTAATGACTTGTACCCAGTTTAGTTAGACAACATTTTTTACCGAATTAGGTATGCGACCGTTTTCACTTGTGACCGATTTGTGTGTTATGACCACTATTACTCATAAACTATTTGATTTTGACCGTTTTGACTTGTGACCAACATGTTTTATCACCATTTTCAGTTGTGACCGGTTTTGTTTTTGACCGTTGTGACTTAGAACGAATATGTTTCCTGACGTTATGTATTGTATCCGATTTGCATTGAATCCGATTTGTTTAGCACGCGATTTGTTATGTGACCGTTTAGAGTTCCGACCGGATTGTTTTCTGACCGTTTGGACTTCTGACCGATTCGCTTTCTTACCGGAGATATAATCGGTTTTGTTTTCTGACCTTTCTGACTTCTCACCGCTTGGCTTTGTGACCGACATGACTTGTACCCAATTTATTATGCGACAGTTTCGTTTTCAGTTGTGACCGGCTTGTTCTTTGACCGTTTTGATTCCGACCGATTTGTTTTCTGACCATTTTAACATAGGACAATTTTGTTTCCTGATCATTATATATTTTGACCGTTTTGACTTGTGAACGATTTGTCTTGGGACCACTTTTGCTTATAAACTCATGTTTTTGAACGTTTTGACTTCTGACCAACTTGTTTTATGACCGTTTTCATTTGTGACCGACTTGTTTTTTGACGTTTTGACTTGTGACCGATTTGTTTTCTAATGGTTTTGACTTAGGACAATTTTTTTACCTGACCGTTATGTCGTGCGGCCGATTTGCATTGTGTCCGATTTGATTTACCAGCGCTTTGTTTAGTGACAGTTAAGAGTTTTGAAAGGATTGTTTTCTGACCGTTTTGACATCTGACCGATTCGCTTTGATACCGCAGATGTGATCGGTTTGTTTTCTGACCGTTTTGACATGCCACCGATTTCTGTGTGACCATAGCGACTTGCAATTAATTTGTTTAATGATCGTTTTGACCAACATTTTTGTGACCGTCTTGGGTTGTGACCGGTTTGGTTTTTTACTATTTTGACCTGTAACAGACTTGTTTTGTGACGTTTTGACTTGCACCCAATTTTGTTTGTGGCCGTTTTGACTTGTACCCTATTTATTTTGTGATCGTTTTTACTTGTAACCTAGAGACCGTTTTTGCATGGAGCCATTTTCTTTTATGACCGTTATAGCTTGTGTCCGTTATGCATTCTGTCCGATTTTTGCTTTGCGACCGATTTGTTTTGTGAAAGTTTTGAGTTGTGACCAATTTTTTGTGTGACCGTTTTGACTTAGGACCAACTTGTTTTATGACCGTTATGGCTTCTTACCGGTATGTTTACTTATTGTTTGACTTGGGACCGACTGGCTTTGTGACCGTTATGACTTGTACCCAGTTTAATCTGTGACCGTTTTGAATTGCAACAAATTTAGTATTCGACCTTTTCGTTTTCAGTTGTGACCGTTATGTTTTTTTACCGTTTTAACTGTTGACCAACATGTTTTATGACCGTTTTCATTTGTGATCGGTTAGATTTTTTGACCGTTGTGACTTAGGACGATTTTTTTCTGGCCGTTATGTTTTGTGACCGATTTGATTTGCAACCGATTTGTTTTTTGACCTTTTTGACTTTTGATCGATTTGTTTTTTTGACTGTTTTCACTTAGCACAATTTTGTTAACAGACCGTTATGTCTTGTGACCGATTTGCGATGCATCAAACTTGATTTTCTTGTTGACCGTTTTGACTTACGACCAACGTTTTTATAACCGTTTAAAGTTGTGACCGGTTTATTTTGACCGTTTGAACTTCCGACCGATTTAGTTTGTGACCGTTTTTACGTCTATCCATTGTTTTTGTGAGCGCTTTGACCCAATTTAGTTTGTGACCGTTTTCACTTGTGACCGATTTGTCTTCGGACCGCGTTAACTTTTAAACGATTTGATTGTTGACCGTTTTTTCTTAGGATCGTTTTCTTTTATGTCCGTTAAGGCTTTTGACCATTGTGTCCGATATGATTTGCAACCGATTTGTCTTTAGACCGTTTTGATATTTGACCAACTTGATTTATGACCGTTTTCAGTTGTGACAGGTTTGTTTTTGGACCGTTTTGACATGTGACTGATTTGTTGTTAGTGCGTTTTGATTTTGGACCATTTTTGCTTTATGGCCGTTATATCTTGTGACCTTCTTGCATTGCGTCCGATTTGATGCGTTTAGTGACCGTTTTGACTGGTGACAAACTTGTTATATGACCGTTATGGCTTGTTGCCGGTATTTTTACTTACTGTTTTACTTGTGACCGTTTGCCTTTGGGACCGTTAAGACTTGTATACAGTTCAGTTTGTACCGTTTTCACTTGCACCCAATTCAGTTTGTGGCCGTTTTGACTTGCGTCCGATTTGTCATGGAAGCAATATTACATTTATTCGATTCATTTTAGACCGTTTTTGCTAAGGGCCATTTCCTTTTATGACCGCTATGTATTGTGACCGATTTGCATTGTCTCCGATTTGATTTTCGAACGATTGGTTTTTTGACCGTTTTTACTTGCGAACGACTTATTTTATAAACTTTTCCAGTTGTGACCAGTTTATTTTCGACCGTTTCGACTTCCGACCGATTTATTTTGTGACCGTTATTACTTTTATCTTATTTATTTTTTGACCGCTTTGACATCTACCCAATTAAGTTTGTGACCGTTTTCACTTGTACCAAATTTAGTTTGTGACCGTTTTGACTTCTGACCGATTTGCCTTTAGACCACTTTTAGTTTTAAACGATTTTTTTCTTGACATATTTTTCTTAGAAACTTTTTCTTCAATGACCGTTATGGCTTTTGAACGATTTGCAATGTGTCCGATTTGATTTACGACCTATTTGCGTTTTGACCGTATTGACTTTCGACCAATTATTTTTTATCGCTTTCAGTTGTATCCGGTTTATTTTTTTGCCGATTTCTGTTTGACCATTTTGACTTAGGACCACTTTGTTGTGTGACCGTTTTGCTTTTTGACCGATTTGTTTTGTGACCTAAGGACTACTTGTTTAATGACCGTTTTCACTTGTGACCGTTTTGTCTTGCGACAATTACTTTTAAACGACTTCTTTTTTTTCTTTTGATCGATTTGCATTGCGACTGATTTGTGTAGTGACCGTTTTGAGTTGTGACCGATTTTTTTTCTTATCGTTTGACCGATTTGTTTTGGGACGACTATGACTTTTGTCAGATTTGTTTTGTGACCGTTTCGATTTTCTGTTTTTAGCCGTTTTGATGTGTGTCCGAATTGTCACCACTATGAATTTGGCCTTCATTTGGTATTCCCACAAATGGAATTATTCAACTGTATAACGAAACGAACGCAACTATGCAATGTTATTAGTAAATGTCCACGTAATAAACACCTTACGCTTTGTTTTTTCGTATGATCGAGGGCAGAGTTTTTGATATTTTTGTATTTTCTGCGGCTATTCAATAGCAACGACACATCATCGCTATAAACAGTGACTGCATAATATATACAGCATAATGCAACAGAAAAAGAGATCTTTACCGATACAGTGGTTTGTTCCAGATTTCATGTAATTCCAATGCATAAACACAGTCATTGCGTACGAATTTTGTGTTTATTTTATTGTATACCTCATGCGTAGAAAATAAGTCACAGGGATGAACATCTCTGTATCATTTATCGGAAAGTAATCTTACATCAAATTCTGAAAATAAACAACTAGGAAACATTCAACAGTTGTATAGCCATATTTGATCGTGTTTGATCTGAAAATAAACAACTAGGAAACATTCAACAGTTGTATAGCCATATTTGATCGTGTTTGATCGTTTTTTACAAGAAATACAAATGTCATATTTGTTGTAATGTCGTATGTATGAATCGCTTCATATCACTCCTCGAATGCAGCCATCAATGTGGAGTGTGTTCTGTGGAGTAGTGGGTTTTTGTGTGACGGGTGTGGAAAATGTGACTGGTGTGAGATTTTAGTGCGTGAAGTTGTGGGATTGGTGTCCATGTTGTGAGTGGATTTGGAGTGTGTGAAGTGTTTGAGTGGTGTTGGGCGAGACCGACTTATTTTGTGGCCGTTTTAACATCTTACCGATTTACTTTGTGACCGTTATTTTGGTTTGTGACTTGTTCTGACCGATGTGTCTTGTGACCGTTTTCACTTCTAACCAACTTGTTATGTGACCGTTTTGAGTAGTGACTTGACCGTTTTGACTTAGGACCAACTTGTTTTATGACCGTTATGGCTTATTACCGGTATGTTTACTTCTGTTTGACTTGTGACCGTAATGACTTGTAACCAATTCAGTGTGTGACCGTTTTGACTTGTACCCAATTTAGTTTCTGACCGTTTTAACTTGTGACCGATTTGTCTTGGGACCATTATTAGTTTTAAACGACTCGTTGTTTCAAGTTTTCTCTTACGAACATCTGTTATCACCGTTACGGCTTGTGTCCGATTCGAATTGCTACCCATTCATTTAGTGACCGTTTTGAGTTGTTACCGATTTTATTGTAGAACTTTTGTCTTGTGACCGATTTGTGTTTTGACCGTTTTGACTTAGGACCATTTAGTTTTATTACCGTTATGGCTCGTGAGAGATATGCATTGTGTCCGATTTGATTTGCGACCGATTTGTTTTTTGACCATTTTGACTTGTGACCGATTTGTTTTCTGATCATTTTGACATAGCACCATTTTGTTTCCTGATCGTTATGTAGTTTGTCTAGGGACCACCTATGCTTATAAACTTATGTTTTTGACCGTTTTGACTTCTGACCAACTTGTTTTATGACCGTTTTCATTTGTGACCGACTTGTTTTTTGACCGTTTTGACATGTGACCGGTTTGTTTTAAAATGGATTTGACTTAGGTCCATTTTTTTACCTGACCGTTATGTCTTGTGACCGATTTGCATTTTGTCCGATTTGATTTGCCAGCGATTTGTTTAGTGACAGTTAAGAGTTTTGAACGGATTGTTTTCTGACCGTTTTGACATCTGACCGTTTCGCTTTGTTAGCGCAGATGTAATCGGTTTGTTTTCTGACCGTTTTGACTTGCCACCGATTTTCTGCGTGACCGTTATGACTTGCAATTAATTTGTTTAATGATCGTTTCCACTTCCGACCAACATTTGTGTGACCGTCTTGTGTTGTGACCGGTTTGGTTTTTGACTATTTTGACCTGTAACCGACTTGTTTTGTGACCGTTTTGACTTGTACCCAATTTTGTTTGTGGCCGTTTTGACTTGTACCCAATTTATTTTGTGACCGTTTTTACTTGTACCCAATTGTGTTTGTGGCCGTTTTGACTTGTACCCAATTTATTTTGTGACCGTTTTTACTTGTACCCAAGTGTGTTTGTGGCCGTTTTGATTTGTACCCAATTTATTTTGTGACCGTTTTTACTTGTTACCGGTTTGCGTTAAATTACCTTCAAACGATTTTTAGACCGTTTTTGCATGGAACCATTTTCTTTTATGACCGTTATGGCTTGTGACCGATTTGCATTGTGTTCGATTTGCTTTGCGACCGATTTGTTTAGTGACCGTTTTAAGTTGTGACCGATTTTGTGTGTGACCGTTTTGACTTAGGACCAACTTGTTTTATGACCGTTATGGCTTCTTACCGGGATGTTTACTTAATGTTTTACTTTGGACCGATTGGCTTTGTGACCGTTATGACTTGTACCCAGTTTAATCTGTGACCGTTTTGAATTGCAACAAATTTAGCATTCGACCTTTTTGTTTTCAGTTGTGACCGTTATGTTTTTTTACCGTTTTAACGTGTGACCAACATGTTTTATGACCGTATTCATTTGTGAACGGTTTCATTTTAGACCGCTGTTACTTAGGACCATTTTTTCTGGCAGTTATGTCTTGTAACCGATTAGCATTGTGTCCGATTTGATTTGCAACCGATTTGTTTGTTGACCTTTTTGACTTTTGATCGATTAGTTTTGTTGACCGTTTTCACTTAGCACAATTTTGTTAACAGATCGCTATGTCTTGTGACAGATTGCGATGGATCAAACTTGATTTTGTTGTTGACCGTTTTGACTTACGACCAACTTGTTTATAACCGTTTTCAGTTGTGACCGGTTTATTTTTAACGTTTGAACTTCCGACCGTTTTACTTTGAGACCGTTATTACGTGTATCTATTTTATTTTGTAAGCGCTTTGACCCAATTTAGTTTGTGACCGTTTCCACTTGTGACCGATTTTTCTTCGGACCAATTTGAGTTTTCAACGATTTGATTGTTGACCGTGTTTTTTCTTAGGATCATTTTCTTTTATGTCGGTTATGGCTTATGACCATTGTGTCTGATATGATTTGCGACCGATTTGGTTTTTGACCGTTTTGACTCTGGACCAACTTGTTTTATGACTATTTTGACTTATAACCAACTTGTTTCATAATCGTTTTCAGTTGTGACCGGTTTATTATGACCGTTTGGACTTCCGACCGATTTACTTTGTGACCTTTATTACTTTTTTTTTATCCATTTTATTTCGTGACCGCTTTGACATGTAACCAATTTAGTTTGTGACCGTTTTTACTTGTGACCGATTTATCTTCGGACCGCTTTAACTTATAAACGATTTCATTGTTGACCGTTTATTTCTTAGGATCATTTTCTTTTATATCCGTTATGGCTTTTGACCATTGTGTCCGATATGATTTGCGACCGATTTGTTTTTTGACCGTTTTCACATTCGACCAACTATTTTTATGACTGTTTTCAGTTGTGACCTGTGACCTGATTTGTTTTTATGCGTTTTGCCATAGGACCATTTTTGCTTTATGGCCGTTATATCTTGTGACCAACTTGCATTATGTCCGATTTGATTTGTGACCGATTTGTTTAGTGACAGTTCTGAGTTGTGACCGATTTGTTTTGTGACCGTTTTGACTTATGACCAACTTGATTTATGACCGTTATGGTTTGTTACCGATATGTTTATGTGTCCAATTTGTCTTGGGACCACTATTTCTTATAAAGTATATATTTATTACCGTTTTGACTTGTGACCAACATGTTTTGTCACCATTTTCACTTGTGACCGGTTGATTTTTGATTGTTGTGACTTAGGACCATTTTTTGTCATGGCCGTATAACTTGTGACCGATCAGCATTATGTCCGATTTAATGTTAAACCGATTTGTTTGTTGACCGTTTTGACTTTTGACCGATTTGTTTTGTGACCCTTTTGACTTTCGACCAACTTGTTTTATGACCTTAATCGGTTGTGACATGTTTTTTTACCGTTTTCACCTGTGGCGATTCGTTTTTTAAGCGTTTTGACTTAGGACCATGTTTGTTTTATGGCCGTTATATAATGTGACCGATTTGCATTATGTCAGATTTGATTTGTGACCGATTCGTTTAGTGACCATTTTGCTTTATGACCAACTTGCTATTTGACCGTTATGGCTTGTTGCAGGTTTGTTTACTTACTGTTTGACTTGTGAATGTTTGGCTTTGCGACCGTTATGACTTGTACTTAGTTTAGTGTGTAACCGTTTCGACTTGCACCCAGTTTAGTTTGTGACCGTTTTGATTTGCGTCCGATTTGTCTTGGAAGCATTATTACTTTTAAGCGATCTAGTTTAGACCGTTTTAACTAAGGGCTTTTTACTTTTATGACCGTTATGTCTTGTGACCGATTTGCATTGTGTTCGATTTGATTTGTTTTGGTTTTGACCGTTTTGACTTATGACTAACTTATTTATAACCGTTTTTAGTTGTAACCAGTTTATTTTGACCGTTTTGACTTCCGACCGATTTACTTTGAGTGTTATAAATTTTATCAAATTTATTTTGTGACCGCTTTGACGTTTACACAATTTAATTTGTGACCGTTTTGACTTGAAACCGAATTGTCCTCGGACCACCCTAACTTTTAAACGATTTGATTGTTGATCGTTTATTCTTAGGATCGTTTACTTTTATGTCCGTTAAGGCTTTTGACCATTGTGTCCGATATGATTTGCAACCGATTTGTTTTTAGACCGTTTTGACTTTTGACCAACTTGATTTATGACCGTTTTCAGTTGTGACAGGTTTGTTTTTTGACCGTTTTGACCTGTGACTGATTTGTTTTTAGTGCGTTTTGATTTATGACCATTGTTGCTTTATGGCCGTTATATCTTGTGACCGACATGCATTACGTCCGATTTGATTCGTTTAATGACCGTTTTGACTGGTGACAAACTTGTTATATGACCGTTATTGCTTGTTAGAGGGTATTTTTACTTACTTTTCCACTTGTGACCGTTTGGCTTTGCGACCGTTACACAGTTCTGTGCACAGTTCAGTTTGTACCGTTTTCACTTGCGCCCAATTGGGTTTGTGACCGTTTTGACATGCGTCCGATTTGCATGGAGGCAATATTACTTTTAAGCGATAGATTTTAGACCGTTTTTACTAAGGGCCCTTTCCTTTTATCACCGTTTTCACTTGCGAACAACTTATTTTATAAATGTTTCCAGTTGTGACCGGTTTATTTTAGACCGTTTCAACTTCAAACCGATTTACTTTGTGACCGTTACTACTTTTATCTAATTTATTTTGTGACCGCTTGGACATGTACCCAATTAAGTTTGTGACCGTTTTCACTTGTACCAAACTTAGTTTGTGACCGTTTTGACTTGTGACCGATTTGTCTTTAGACCACTTTTTTTGTTGAGAGTTTTTTCTTAGAAACATTTTCTTTAATGACTTTTATGGCTTTTGACCGATTTGCATTGTGTCTGATTTGAATTACGACCTGTTTGCGTTTTGACCGTATTGACTTTCGACGAAAGTGTTTTTTGATCGCTTTCAGTTGTGCCCGGCTTATTTTTTGGCCGAGTTCTGTTTGACCGTTTTGACTTAGGACCACTTTGTTGTGTGACCGATTTGTTTGTTGACCGTTCTGACTTTTTACCGATTTGTTTTTTGACCTCATGTGAACTTTTTTTATGACCGTTTTCACTTGTGACCGTTTTGTCTTGCGACTATTACTTTTAAACGACTTCTTTTTTTGTCTTGTGATCGATTTGCATTGCGACTGATTTGTGTAGTGACCGTGTTGAGTTGTGACCGATTTATTTTGTTATCGTTTGACCGATTGTTTTGGGACGACTATGACTTTTGTCAGATTTGTTTTGTGACCGTTTCGATTTTCTTTGTTTGACCGTTTTGATGTGTGTCCGAGTTGTGACCACTATGAATTTGGCCTTCGTTTGGTATTCCCACAAATGGAATTATTCAACTGTATAACGAAACGAACGCAACTATGCAATGTTATTAGTAAATGTCCATGTTATAAACACCTTACGCTTGGTTTTTTCGTATGATCGAGGGCAGAGTTTTTTTTATATATTTGTATTTACTGCGGCTACGACACATCATCGCTATGAACAGTGACTGTTCATATAGCATAATGCAATAGAAAAAGAGATATTTACCGATACAGTGGTTTGTTGCAGATATCTCATGCGATTGAACCGTTTACAGTACATGTTTATGCGAAACGAATAAATGACAGGATCGATGCAGATATATATGGTGAACAATAATGGAATAGTAATATAGTACTCCTGTTATAGTGAAAAACAAATGAATAGTACTATAGAACTCCTGTTATATGAATCGTTATTTAAATGTACGAACACGTAATCTTTGCAACTTGACAAAGAAAGGTACGTGATATAACATAAGAAGTAACTGGAAATTATCGAGATACAGCATCATCAATGTTAACGTCCAAAACGCCTTATACTTGGTTTCTGATCGTATGATCGAAGACAGATTTATATATATATATGTGGCGCGTCGTGGGAAAACCGGACTTAATGCATGTGCGTAAAGTGTCATCCCGGATTAGCCTGTGCAGTCCGCAGAGGCTAATCCAGGACGGCACTTTTCACTTTAATGGTATTTTCGGTTTCAAGGAAGTCTCTTCTAAACATAAATCCACTGTAAGCGGAAGTGCCGTCCCGGATTAGCCTGTACAGACTGCACAGGCTAATCCGGGACGACACTTTACGCACATGCATTAAGTCCGGTTGTCTCACGACACGCCTCATATGTTTTTATTGCGGCTATTCAATATCAACGACACATCGTCGCTACGTAATCTTCGGTAACTTATTAGGATAGGTACGTAGTATAACATAAAAAGTAACTGAAAATCATACAGTGAACACAGAATTTCTTTCTTATTTCGATCGTATTTCCGAAAACAAAAACAAAAAGTTGCAACATAACGGTCACCCAAAACGTGCACAAGTGCTTGTAGAAACTGAACCCATCCCAGGAATCCAGCGACAAGGGGCATTAATACGCATATGCCACATTCACATTGATTTAAATAACTAACAAAGATTATGACGTTAGTTGTCTTGTTACACTAACATATGACTGCATAAATTGCTACCATTGCAACCGAGCATTGACAAAGTGCTCGCACCGAGCATTGAAAGTGTGCTCGTTAGTATTAGTAGTATTTATATGCAAAGCACCTTCACGTGCCTTCCCGAAGACGGTTTGCATGCAAGAAGAGTCGCTTTCTGATACTAGGTTAAGAGTTTTTCATGTAGTGTTTGTTACAGAATGTTGTTTCAAACAATGGTCTGATTTGGAAATGAATTGCATTGTTGCTTGAATGTAGAGTAAATATGTTCACTAAATTCTAACTTTCCAGCGATATCCCAATCAGTGTTTCTGAAATTGATGTGGGTTGATTTTCATACAAAGACCAAATAATTCCAAGCAATTCCAAAAGCAGAAACACAGTCATTGCGTACGAATGATGTGTCTATTTTATTGTATACCTCATGCGTAATAATAAGTCACAGGGTTAAACATCTTTGTATCTTTTATCGGAAAGTAATCTTACATCAAATTCTGAAAATAAACAACTAGGAAACTTTCAACAGTTATGTAGCCATATTTGATCGTGTTTGATCGTTTTTACAAGAAATACAAATGTCATATTTGTTGCAGTGTCGTATGTATGAATTGCTTCATATCACTCCTCGAATGCAGCCATCAATGTGCAGTGAGTTCTGTGGAGTAGTGGGTTTTTGTGTGAAAATGGAGTGTGTTGAGGGTGTGGAGTGTGTGACGGGTGTGGAGAATGTGACCGGTGTGAGATTTTAGTGTGTGAAGTTGTGGGAATGGTGGCGTTGTTGTGAGTGGATTTGGAGTGTGTGAAGTGTTTGAGTCGTGTTGGGCGAGACCGACTTATTTTGTGGCCGTTTTAACTTCACACCGATTTACTTTGTGACCGTTATTTTGGTTTGCGACTTGTTTTGATTTCTGACCGATGTGTCTTGTGACCGTTTTGACTTTTGACCTTTTTGCTTTATGACCGTTTTCACTTCTAACCAACTTATGTGACCGTTTTGAGTAATGACTTGACCGTTTTGACTTAGGACCTTTTGTTTTATGACCGTTATGGCTTATTACCGGTATGTTTATTTGTGTTTGACTTGTGACCTGTTGGCTTTGTGACAGTAATGACTTGTAACCAATTCAGTGTGTGACCGTTTTGACTTGTACCCAATTTAGTTTCTGACCGTTTTAACTTCTGACCGATTTGTCTTGGGACCATTATTAGTTTTTAACGACTTGTTGTTTCAAGTTTTTTCTTACGAACATTTTTTATCACCGTTATGGCTTGTGACCGATATGCATTGTTTCCGATTCGGATTGCTACCCATTCATTTAGTGACCGTTTTGAGTTCTTACCGATTTTATTGTAGAACTTTTGACTTGTGACCGAAGTGTGTTTTGACCGTTTTGACTTAGGACCATTTTGTTTAATTACCGTTATGGTACCTGTCCGATTTGATTTGCGACCGATTTGGTTTTTGACCGTTTTGACTTGCGACCAACTTGTTTTATGATAGCGTTTAGTTGTGACATTTTTGGTTTTTGACCGTTTTCACTTGTGGCCGATTTGTTTTTCACCGTTTTGACTTAGGACCACTTTGTTGTATGACCGATTTGCATTGTAACCGATTTGCTATTGACCGATTTGCATTGTGTCCGATATGATTTGCTACCGATTTGTTCAATGACCATTTTGAGTTGTGACCGATATGTTTCGTGACCGTTTTGACTTATGACCAACTTGTTTTATGACTGTTATGGGATGTTACTGGTATGTTGCACTTGTGACCCATTGGCGTTATGACTTGAACCTAGTTTAGTTAGACACCGTTTTGACCGAATTTGGTATGCGACCATTTTCACTTGTGACCGATTTGTGCGTTGTGACCACTATTACTCATAAACTTTTTGATTTTGACCGTTTTTACTGGTGACCAACATAATTTATCACCATTTTCTGTTGTGACCGGTTTTGTTTTTGACCGTTGTGACTTAGAACCAATTTGTTTCCTGACCGTTATATATTGTATCCGATTTGCTTTGAATCCGATTTGATTAGCTCGCGATTTGTTAAGTGACCGTTTACAGTTCCGGCCGTTTTGTTTTCTGACCGTTTGGACTTCTGACCGATTCGCTTCCTTACCGGAGATATAATCGGTTTGTTTTCTGACCTTTGTGACTTCTCACCGTTTGGCTTTGTGACCGTTATGACTGGTACCCAATTTATTATGCGACAGTTTCGTTTTCAATTGTGACCGGCTTGTTGTTTGACCGTTTTGACCCTGTGACCGATTTGTTTTCTGACCATTTTGACATAGGACAATTTTGTTTCCTGATCGTTAAGTATTTTGACCGTTTTGACTTGTGAACGATTTGTCTTGGGACCACTTATGCTTATAAACTTATATTTTTGACCGTTTTGCTTTCTGACCAACTTGTTTTATTACCGTTTTCATTTGTGACTGACTTGTTTTTTTACCGTTTTGAGTTGTGATCGGTTTGTTTTCTAATGGTTTTCACTTAGGACAATTTTTTTACCAGACCGTTATGTCTTGTGACCGATCTGCATTGTGTCCGATTTGATTTGCCAGCGATTTGTTTAGTGACAGTTTTGAGTTTTGAACGGATTGTTTTCTGACCGTTTTGACATCTGACCGATTCGCTTTGTTACCGCAGATGTGATCGGTTTGTTTTCTGACCGTTTTGACTTGCCACCGATTTTCTGTGTGACCGTTATGACTTGCAATTAATTTGCTTAATGATCGTTTTAACTTCCGACCAACATTTTGTGACCGTCTTGATTTGTGACCGGTTTGTTGTTTGACTATTTTGACCTGTAACCGACTTGTTTTGTGACCGCTTTGACTTGTACCCAATTTTTTTTGTGGCCATGTTGACTTGTGCCCAATTTATTTTGTGACCGTTTTTACTTGTATCCGATTTGCGTTAAATTACAGTTAAACGATTTGTAGACCGTTTTTACATGGAAACATTTTCTTTTATGACCGTTATGGCTTGTGATCGATTTGCATTGTGTCCGATTTGCTCTGCGACCGATTTGTTAAGTGACCGTTTTTACGTTGAGACCGATTATTTGTGTGACCGTTTTCACTTAGGTCCAACTTGTCTTATGACCGTTATGTCTTCTCACCGGTATGTTTACTTACTGTTTGACTTGGGACCCATTTGGCTTTGTGAACGTTATGACTTGTACCCAGTTTAATTTGTGACCATTTTGCAACAAATTTAGCATTCGACCTTTTCGTTTTCAGTTGTGACCGTTATGTTTTTTTACCGTTTAAACGTGTGACCAACATGTTCATTTGTGATCGGTTTGATTTTTTACCGTTGTGACTAAGGACCTTTTTTCCAGGCCGTTATGTCTTGTGACCGATTAGCATTGTGTCCGATTTGATTTGCAACCGATTTGTTTGTTGACCTTTTTGAATTTTTTGATCGATTTGTTTTTTTGACTGTTTTCACTTAGCACAATTTTGTTAACAGACCGTTATGTCTTGTGACCGATTTGCAATGTATCAGATTTGATTTTGTTGTTGAGCGTTTTGACTTACGACCAACTTGGTTATAACCGTTTTCAGTTGTGACCGGTTTATTTTGACCGTTTGACCTTCCGACCGATTTACTTTGTGACAGTTATTACGTCTATCCATTTTATTTCGTGAGCGCTTTGACTTGTACCCAATTTAGTGTGTGACCGTTTTCACTTGTGACCGATTTGTCTTCGGACCACTTTAACTTTTAAACGATTTGATTGTTGACCGTTTATTTCTTAGGATCATTTTCTTTTATGTCCATAACGGTTAATGACCATTGTGTCCGATATAATTTGAGACCGATTTGTTTTTTTACCGTTTTGACTTTCGACCAACTATTTTTATGACTGTTTTCAGTTGTCACGGGTTTGTTTTTTGACCGTTTTAACCTGTGACCGATTTGTTTTTTATGCGTTTTGACATAGGACCGTTTTTGCTTCATGGCCATTATATCTGGTGACAAATTTGCATTTAATCCTGTTTGAACTTGATTTATGACCGTTATGGTTTGTTACCGATATGTTTATGTGTCCAATTTGTCTTGGGACCACTATTTCTTATCAACTATATGTTTATGACCGTTTTGACTTGTGACCAACATGTTTTATCACCATTTTCAATTGTGACCGGTTTGATTTTTGATGGTTGTAACTTAGGACCATTTCTTTCCTGGCCGTATTATTTGTGACCGATTAGCATTATGTCCGATTTGATTTTCAACCGATTTGTTTGTTGACCTGTTTGACTTTTGATCGATTTGTTTTGTGACCCTTTGGACTTTCGAGCAACTTGTTTTATGACCTTATTCAGTTGTGACACGGTTTTTACCGTTTTGACCTGTGGCCGATTCGTTTTTTTAGGGTTTTGACTTAGGACCATTTTTGTTTTCTGGCCGTTATATCTTGTGACAGATTTGCATTATGTCAGATTTGATTTGTGACCGATTCGTTTAGTGACCGTTATGACCAACTTGCTATTTGACCATTATGGCTTGTTACCGGTTTGTTTACTTACTGTTTGACTTGTAAGCGTTTGGTTTTGCGACCGCTATGACTTGTACCCAGTTTAGTTTGTGACCGTTTTGACTTGCACCCAGTTTAGTTTGTGACCGTTTTGACTTGCGTCCGATTTGTCTTGGGAGCATTATTACTTTTAAGCGATCTATTTTAGGCCGTTTTAACTAAGGGCTTTTCACTTTTATGACCGTTATGTCTTGTGACCGATTTGCATTGTATTCGATTTGATTTGTTTTGTTTTTGACCGTTTTTACTTTATGACTAACATGTTTTATAACCGTTTTCAGTTGTGACCAGTTATTTTGACCGTTTTGACTTCCGACCGATTTACTTTGACTGTTATTACTTTTATCAAATTTATTTTGTGACTGCTTTGACGTTCACCCAATTTAATTTGTGACCGTTTTGACTTCTGACCGGTTTGTCTTCGGACCACTGTAACTTTTAAACGTTTTCTTTTATGTCCGTTAAGGCTTTTGACCATTGTGTCCGATATCATTTGCAACCGATTTGTTTTTAGACCGTTTTGACTTTTGACCAACTTCAGTTGTGACAGGTTTGTTTTTTGACCGTTTTAACCTGTGACTGATTTGATTTTAGTGCGTTTTGACTTAGGACCATTTCTGCTTTATGGCCGTTTTATTAGTGACCGACTTGCATTACGTCCGATTTGATTCGTTTAGTGACCGTTTTGACTGGTGACAAACTTGTTATATGACCGTTATGGCTTGTTACCGGTGCTTTTGCTTACTGTTTCACTTATGACCGGTTTGCGACCGTTATGACTTGTACCCAGTTTAGTTTGTACCGTTTTCACTTGCACCCAATTTAGTTTGTGACCGTTTTGACTGGCGTCCGACTTCTGATGGAAGCAATATTACTTTTAAGCGATTCATTTGTGACCGTTTTGACTTGTGACCGATTTGTCTTTAGACCACTTTTACTTTTAAACGATTTTTTGTTGACAGTTTTTTCTTAGAAAAATATACAGATTTATGTATATTTGTTTGTATTGCGGCTATTCAATATCAACGACACATCATCGCTACGTAATCTTCGCTAACTGATTAAGATAGGTACGTAATATAACATAAAAAGTAACTGAAAATCATAAAGTGAACACAGAATTTCTTTCTTATTTCGATCGTATTTCCGAAAACAAAAACAAAAGTTGCAACATAACAGTCACGCAAAATGTGCACAAGTGCTTGTTGAAACTGAACCCGTCCCAGGATATCAGCGACAAGGGGCATTAATACGCAAATGCCTACACAGATTATGCCGTTAGTCGTCTTGTTACCCCAACATATGGCTTCATAACTTCATAACTTCATTGCAACCGAGCATTGACGGTGTGCTCGCACCGAGCATTGAAAGTGTACTCGCACGGAGCATTGAAAGTGTGCTCGTTAGTATTAGTAGTATTTATATGCAAAGCACTAAAAAGCTTACCTTCACGTGCCTTCCTGAAGACGGTTTGCATGCTAGAAGAGTCGCTTTCTGATACTAGGCTACGAGTTTTTCATGTAGTGTTTGGTACAGAATGTTGTTTCAATCAATAGTCTGATTTGGAAATGAATTGCATAGTTGCTTGAATGTTGAGTAAAGATGTTCACTAAATTCTAACTTTCCAGCGAAATCCCAATCAGTGTTTCTGAAATTGAAGTGGGTTGATTTTCATACAAAGACCAAATAATTTCAAACAATTCCAATTCATAAACACAGTCGTTGCGTACGAAATATGTGTCTATATTTTATTTTATACCTCATGCGTAGAAAATAATTCACAGGGATAAACATCTCTGTATCATTTATCAGAATTAATCTTACATCAAATTCTGAAAATAAACAACTAGAAACTGTCAACAGTTATGTAGCCATATTTGGTCGTGTTCGATCGTTTTCTACTAGAAATAGAAATGTCATATTTGTTACAGTGTCGTATGTATAAATTGCTTCATATCAGTTCTCGAATGCTGCCATCAATGTGGAGTGTGTTCTGTGGAGTAGTGGGGTTTTGTGTAAAAGTGGAGTGTGCTGAGGGTGTGGAGTGTGTGAGGTGTGTGAAGAATCTGACCGGAGTGAGATTTTAGTGTGTGAAGTTGTGGGAATGGTGTGGATGTTGTGAGTGAATTTGGAGTGTTTCACACAGTTCACGTGTTTAAGTGGTGTTGGGCGAGACCGACTGATTTTGTGGCCGTTTTAACATTTCACCGATTTACTTTGAGACCGTTATTTTGGTTTGTGACTTGTTTTGACTTCGGACCGATGTGTCTTTTGACCGTTTTGACTTTTGACCTATTTGCTTTATGACCGTTTTGACATCCGACCAACTTGTTTTGTGACCGTTTTGAGTAGTGACTTGAACGTTTTGACTTAGGACCTTTTTGTTTTATGACCGTTATGGCTTATTAGCGGTATGTTTACTTCTGTTTGACTTGTGACCGGTTGGGTTTGTGACCCTAATGACTTGTAACCAATTCAGTGTGTGACCGTTTTAACTTGTACCCAATTTAGTTTGTGACCGTTTTAACTTGTCACCGATTTGTCTTGGGACCATTATTAGTTTTAAACGACTTGTTTTTTTCTGGTTTTTTCTTACGAACATTTTCTCTTATCACCGTTATGGCTTGTGACCGATATGCATTGTGTTCCATTTGAATTGCTACCCATTCATTTAGTGACAGTTTTGAGTTGTTACCGATTTTAGTTTAGAAGTTTTGACTTGTGACCGACCCTTTTATATTTAGGACCATTTTGTTTTATTACCGTTATGGCTAGTGACAGATATGCATAGCGACCGATTTGTTTTTTGACCGTTTTGACTTGCGACCAACTTGTTTTATGATAGTGTTTAGTTGTGACAGTTTATTTTTTTGACCGTTTTCACTTGTGACCGATTTGTTTTTGACCGTTTTGACTTAGGACCACTTTTTTGTTTGACCGATTTGCATTGTGACCGATTTGTTATTGACGATTTGCGTTTTGCTCGATTTGATGAGTGACCGTTTTGAGTTGTGACCGATTTGCTTGTGACCGATTTGAGTTAGGACCAACTTGTTTTATAATCGTTATGGCATGTTACAAATAAGTTTGCACTTGTGACCAATTGGCTTTGTGACCGTTATGACTTGAACCCAGTTTAGTTAGACACCGTTTTGACTTGTATCAAATTTGGTATGCGACCGGTTTCACTTGTGACCGATTTGTGTGTTCTGACCACTATTACTCATAAACTATTAGTTTGTGACCGTTTTGTCTTGTGACCAACATGTTTTTGACCGTTTTCAGTTGTGACGGGTTTTGTTTTTGACCGTTGTGACTTAGAGCCATTTTGTTTCCTGACCGTTAAGTTTGAGACCGTTTTCACTTGTACCAAATTTAGTTTGTGACCGTTTTGACTTGTGACCGATTTGTCTTTAGACCACTTTTACTTTTAAACGATTTTTGTGCGACTTTTACTTTTAAACGACTTGTTTTTTTTTGCATTGCGACTGATTTGTGTAGTGACCGTTTTGAGTTGTGACCGATTTGTTTTGTTATCGTTTTGACCGATTTGTTTTGGGACGACTATGACTTTTGTCAGATTTGTTTTGTGACCGTTTCGACTCTCTTTTTTGTACGTTTTGATGTGTGTCCGAATTGTGACCACTATGAATTTGGCCTTTATTTGGTATTCCCCCAAATGGAATTATTCAACTGTATAACGAAACGAACGCAACTATGCAATGTTATTAGTAAATGTCCATGTAACAAACACCTTACGCTTGGTTTTTTCGTATGATCGAGGGCAGCGTTTTTGATATATTTGTATTTACTGCGGCTATTCAATATGCGGCTATTCACATCATCGCTATAAACAGTGAGTGCTAGATACAGCATAATGCAATAGAAAAAGATATCTTTATCGATACAGTGGTTTGTTGCAGATATCGCATGCGATTGAACCGTTTAAAGTACATGTTTATGCGAAACGAATAAATGACAGGGTCGATGCAGATATTTATGGTGAATAATAATGGAATGGTAATATAGTCTCCTGTTATAGTGAAAAACACTCGTCATACAAACCGTGACATGGTGGAATTAAACCGTGACATATTCAAGAACAACATTTTGGCATTTTCTCAATGTAACCATCGCAACTATACATTTGTAACCAATGTTTATCACTTATCTTACACGAGAGACGAGCCACTGCTAATGTTTGATGCCTACTGATAAACAAAATCAAAATGTGATAAGACATTGGTTAAAAGACTGATAAGATGATCAAATTGCTGCACACTTTTTAAACAAAATAATATTTTTACACAGTGACAAAACAATCAGAAATTGCCGATCCATCAAATGTGCAATTAGTGTGTTGCTTAGTTATCAGGACAATATAAAATATACCATTTACCTTGTTTTCTGCTTGTGAAACTCGCAAGAAACCTTAACACTATCGACAGGCAGCCATGACATCAGCTCAACAGGCAACATTGCACGTTGTGACCGACTTGGGTCCCCGTGACAATTGCACCGAGCATTGAAAATGCGTTCGTTCGAAATATTAGACTTATATTTGACCTTTGTCCTTTAAGTATGACGTTAACCTTGGACCTAGGGACCTGGTCTTGCGCGCGACACACCGTCTCACCATGCTTAATACGTGTGCCAAGTTATTTGAAATTCCTTCCATGTTTACAAAATTATGCTCCGGACGGGGTCTATGGCTTAAATTCTTATATTTGACTTTTGACCTTTACGTGTGACCTTGACCTTGAATCTAGAGACCTGGTTCTTGCGCGGGACACACCGTCTCATTACGCTTAACATTTCTGCCAAGTCAAGTTATTTGAAAATCCTCGAATGCTGGACAAAGTTATTGTCCGGACAAAAATCAGAACATATGTACATATATATACACGCACATACGTTCACACGTACATACGTACCCAGCCAGCACACTGATATCGGATAGATATCGGTAGCCAAACGGTATATCGGCAAATCGGCCCGATGTCTATCCGATGTTAATCCGTTCGCCGCCCGATATACGTAATTAGCAATAAAGTCATGTTATATGCAACAATTTTAATGAAATATTAAAAAAATAATAACATTCGTACCACAAAACATAAATCTGGTCAATAATAAATATGCAACTTGTGGTTAATTTTACCGATAGCGGGCCGACAGCGGCCCGATGTAGTCGTAAATGTTTTCGTTGAAGATCGATAAATTCGTTCGGTTCCAAGCCATGATTCTGGAAATTGTCATAACCTTCTGGCGGCAAAGTTGAAACAGGCGATTGCGAACAAAGAAATTGCGTATTGCGTTTTTTTCTGAGATCTTCCTTAAAGTTAAAGTTAGTATTTGTAAATTATAATATATAATCTACTTATTTTTTGTAACGCACATGTACATTTGTGCGTAAATAACTTGAAGGTACAGTAAGAATTTGGATATACTTTGATAATATATATTCGCGAGGTATAAAAATGTTAAAATAACGCAGTTTAAAGAAATCCATTTTCCAAACATAGTTTTCTCTATTTTTAAGGGGAATAACTGTATACTTATTAATGACAATGTTGGCATTATAAGAAATATATTTACCAACGAAACAAATGACAAATATGCTGTTTATGAATTGTTCACTTATTCAACAAATTTTTTCAGTATACCACTACCTTCTTCAGACTTAAGAATTAAACATGTTAGAAAACTGAGTGGTTCTTTGTGTGAAGCACTATTAACTGATATTACTTGTAAATGTGTGCTTCTGCCATTAGATGATGGATTTGTTTGCATTCCCCTTATTCATGATTTGGTACCTAAGTAATACTGTTACCTAAGTAAGAGGAAATGATATACATCATTTTCATGTATAATTATGTAGTCAAGTCGAGTTTCATCCATTAATGAAATTTTTATCACTTAGATTTCAAGTTTCATTATATCAGTCTGATAACAATCTGCAAATATGTCGGACTCAATACACAAGAATTCAAACTGTACCTTCAAGTTGACATTTTCAAAAAGAAACAACGTTACTAAACTGCTATGTTTTGATTTTGTAATGCCAGATCATGTCAAAATACCTGGTAGTTGAGTTTTCCTCGAATGAAGTTGCTGTTGTGTCGGAAAAATGGTTAATTGATGAGGCGGATGGAAGCAAGAAGGTGCTTTGGCCCCAAATAAAGTCATCCATAAGACTGCATATGGCTGTAAAACAACACCAAGAGCCAGAAGATACTTGGATTTCCTGTGGTATCCGCCGGGTGATGTATATTACAGGTAATAAAAGCCCTGACGTGCCAGATTATTTTTGTGATATGAATAATGCACAAAGAAATGGTGATGTTTGTGATTATTTACCAAATTGGAAATGGAAAATGTAGCGTGCCGTAACAAAAACATTCGTGATCTGTAGCACACTTAATTTCTGTGTTTTGACAGTTGAAGATTTCAGTTATAAGGTATCATGCATATTTCTTAAATCAACTCAATATTGAGAAATTGTTTCCTTCTTTCATAATTAATTTAATGAATTTAAAGTACATGAACGATTGAAAGACTTGATAGCCATTCATTGTTTAAGCATTAAAAACATGATTGTTAATGTTTATGCCTATGGAAAGAAAAGCTTTATGTTGTAGAACATAGTTCTATTTACTTATTATATATATATGCACTTTAAAACATCTTCAGATTCCTTTGAAAAAGCACAGCAGAAGGCTAAGGAGGCTGAAGACGGGTCAGATCTGCAAACAGATGCAGATGTATCAAGACAGCCTCCAGTTGCTCGAAAAAGAAAACACAGGTTATCTCAAATTTACTTTTTGTTTTTTACTTAATGTTTTTAACAGTCTCATGACGGCAAAAGCAAAACTAAATATGTGTTCACAATAGCAACAATTAAAACCCCCGTTGCAATCAAAATTCTTTTTAAAAAATCATTCGAAAAATCCGTTCTTAAACAGAATTTATTATAATAATAAACGAAAAAACAACATTGAAACATGAGACAACATAATGATAAGGTTTCTTCGATTTAAGGCCAAACCCACGCTTCCTTGATTCGAATTCTGAAACAGAAGATGAATCGCTTGAAACTTGTGTTGCCAAGAAGCGGTTGGTTACCACCGAAGACTCGGCTAGCTTGATGCCAACACCTCCCCCTAAAATCAACTTACCTGTCGGAACAGGATGTCATTCCCCCACGTTGTCGTCGCCCAGGCCCAGCAACAGACAGCTGGGTGCAGAATGCGGACCATCATCCCCAAGGCCCAGCAATAAACAGCTGGGTGCAGAATCCGGATTGTCGACACCAAGGCCCAGCAGTAAACAGCCGGGTGAAGATTCCGCACTATTGTTGCCCAGACCCAGCCCTCAACAGCCAACCCACATTTCCAGTGGTGAATCTTCAAGGTTGTCTTCTGACAGACCACAAATTATTGTTTCAGGTACTTACTATTCCTGAAGTATTTTCTTTGGTTGTTAACATGTTATTTGTGTTATGTAATTATTTTTGACATTTTGTCATTGCACCTTTACCTAAACTATGGGAAGTATTTTATTAACTACATTTTTATGTCTTTACGCAACATTTTTTGCATTTTTATTTAAAATCTGTGCTTCAATACATAAACATGTAGTAAGAAATAGTTTCTATAATTTTAAGATAAGAGGACTAATTATTTTTTATTATCCCTTAGGATAATTACACTGAGTAAAATTAATTTGTTAAATACATTTCAATTTAAGGTGTTCATTTCTCAAACAAATAAATTGTACTAATTTGCATTAACCATTACATCCTGATTAAAAAAGTAAGTTTTATGCAACACAGTGACAGTCATATCCTTAACCATTTTTAGGGAAGGATATTTCTATCCTGCGCTCCTTAGAGGAGATAAAACACGATCAGCGCGAGATCAAGACAATGTTGGCTACCTTGATTCAACGCATGAACGGACCTGTCGGAGGCCAGGAACTTCCTGAAGGAATCAACCTTCCGGTGAGGAATGTGGAGGATGTGCAGGAAGTCGAGCAGAGGCTTTGTGATAAAGCCACATTACGGATGTTGGTATGTACTGTCGGACTCGTGTTATGAAATTCTATGTAGAATTACTGTGTATTATCTTCTAATTCGGCTGTCTTTAACTTATCAAAGCTTGTACCCTTAAATTTTGTTTTTAAAACTTTTGTATATTTGTTCCTCGCAGGTGGACTATTTATCCAATGTTGGGGGGTCCTCTGTAAAACTCATGACCAAGCATCTAATGACGGGGGTCCTCGAAAACCAGTTGGCTAGAGACTTTAACTGGACGGGGCGCGGAAAGATGTCCTTTCAGTCGCTTAAGCTGTGTTTGGCTATTCTACGTAAGACACTTTTATAACATTATAGTACTATAGTCAGCAGTAATGCAATACTTTATGCATATAATTTAACAAGAATGTGTTATTCTGATGACTATGAATTAAACTGCCATGATATTTGAGGTTTTAAAACCGTACATCAAAATTGAATAGCACTGTGTATTTGAAAGTTTAACAATAATACTTGTCCATGAAAAAGTAAGCGAATATCCTGTTTTAATAAATTAAAAATCTTAATTAAGATATTTAAGCAAATGTATTTAATTGATCATTAATATACCTAAATTTGTACTTTTTCAGTAGCTGTCAAGCGAGTCTTTCCAAACACAACAAACAGCGAAACGGAGTATTTCATAAAAGAATGGCTCCGAAATGCCAGTGACCGTGAGGGTGGGCGCAAAAAGCGCAGCAAGCCATCAACAACGACATCGGCCATGGCTCACGAAGATTCTGATGAATAGTTAACTTTATATGTGTCCGTTAATTGTTACTTTACAATTTAAATCTTAACTTATAAAACTTATGATTTTTATTGTGTAAACCATAATTAGACTCCCTAGTGCCATTTGGATTAAAAGGTGATCGCCGTGACCACTCGGCCATCCGGACTGGTATAAGGAGTCTGCTTTTTATACTTTATATAAGTGATCTACGTGTTGTTACAAAATTTAACGGAATTAACAGAAACAATCCAAATTATTCAATTTTATCAATTTCAAATGATCACAATTCATAAACGAAACTGTATTTTCATAATGAGTCTATGCCATTAGTGTCATTTCGCTCCCTGATGTGTTCCTTAAAATTATATTTTGAATCTGTGAACAAGTCTCTTTAAGACTGTGTATTGTTCCAAATAGGTAGTCGAAAATAGGGTGTGAATATAATTAGATTGTAGATAAAAAGTTCATTGTAATAAAAATATATAATTATGTAATTGAATTACTATTAATTGCCCTTAATTTTTGTTTCATGCATGTTGTGTGTTATTCTTAGACGCCTTTATCCATCAATACGTTTATTGTTTCATTTTGAATAGTCTAAAATAAGGCGTTAAGATCACACTTTGACACATGTATACCCTTCTATAATAAAAACGATTGCGTTTTTTTTTTTCATTTTTGTATTTTATCGTGTTGTTGCCTCAAGACTGGCTATTGTTCCAAATAGGTAGTCGAAAATAGGGCGTGATTTACGGTGAATATACTTATATGGTAGATAAAAACTTTCATTGTAATAAAAATATAGAATCATGTAATTGAATTACTATTTATATTATTGTCCTTCTTAATGCCTGTTTTTAAAAACGAAACTGTTGGAATAATTAATGTTTATTATGATTATTAAAAGTATGAGTTTAATATCTTCCTTTATGGAATAAAAATAAATATTTGGAAATATAATGTGTTTTTTATTAATTTATTATTGATTTATTTAGGCGATGCGAAAATAACGGCATCACATATAACCGATAACGGGCCGACGGCGGCCCGATAAATAATCTCGCCGATATCGGGCCGAACAAATGCCGATGGGCAAAACGATATCGGGCCGATATAAGAACGAGATCGGGCCGACGGCGGCCCGATATATGTTTGCTAGGTGGGTACGTACCCACGGACAGGGTAAACACTATAGATCCATCAATTCCACCATCAAAAGATGGGAAAAGGTCAACATTTAAGGGTCGGTCGCGCAACCGTAAACAAACATTTGTAAGGATGGCCTTGTGGTGGTAAAACGGTTCGCCAGTCTTACCACTGGCGTACGGCGGATCCGAAGTGAATGGGGGAGTCCAGTCGAGAGCCAGTACGAGTCATCTCCAGCGAGCCCCTGTCAAATAAGAGGTATACCTGTCTGCTGCTGGCTAAAAAACACTGCAATCTTATAGTAATCTATAAACACGGGCTATTTGCATAAATAGAGGATGAAACATATGTAAAACAAAAGATGTTTATTGAACCCTACTATTTACAAAAATATTTTGAAATTGTGAAAATTGATATGTGCCTTTATCGTCTGAATTAAAACGAAAATATGTTTCTTGTAGAAACAGTCTTTGCTTTTATAGCTTTCCAAACAGTTTTTTAGTCACAGACATTTCACAACAATTATTTTACTATAACAACTTCATTAATAAGATTATTAAAATTCGTTTGGACCTTTGGTTTTAAATTCAAGTGAGATAGGACAAAGAGGAATCTGAACCTATTCTTTCATTGAAAATTTCTAAAATCACCACATGTTGTTATCACACAATTTAATATTTGCTTATTTGATGGTGTGTTTAGTTCGCAATTTTATGATGATTTTGAATGAAAATGTAACTTTAAATACTAGTATTGTTCATTCTTTCCATTGGATCTAGCTATGTCAGTAAACAAATTTCATTAAAAGTGTGCAATTACACAGCATTTTAACCAAACATATTTTTCGAAATATCTCCACGGGGTTAGCACGTCAGCAAATTGATTTGGGACATGCTATTAATAAGTGACATAAATGATAGCCAAACATTGCCATAGACACATTTTCATTGTTTCATGGTGTATTTAGATTTTCAATGCTGCAGTAACAAATTATATTCTCATTTAACTTAACAAATGGTTTAATGACTGGCATATTGTGCATATAATAATATTTTTAAAGTTAATTTGAGGCATGATTCTCTACAAATAATCAAATTTCATGAACTGCTATTTTCTTACCCTAATTTGGAACTGAAGATGCAATTATTTTTTTAATCTACTACTTTACACCTATGAATTTGAATTAGTTGTAAGTATAATAGTAGTTGGCTGAGCATCTAAACTTAAAACTATACACAGATCAAACTTAGATTTTGTGCAAACAATATGTAATAATAATATTCAAAATAATCAACAATATAAAAAACGTATTCACATTTTCAAACCTTGTTTGTGATGTGCACATAAAAAATCAATGTATTCAAACAAATAGTTAGCACTATAAGTAAGTCAATGTATTAGTTGGACCATATATTCACAATTACCAGTATAATAATTTTAAAGCTATTTGCTGTTTTTATTATTATAAATTTATTTAATACCTGTTGGAAAAACATTATTCTTTAATAATGACTAATTGTATACAAACTTTTTTTGTTTGAAGATTTAAAGTTTGAATGTTATGCATATGCCATATTTGTACATTATGCAATTAAATTCATTTTATTTTATTAAACATGGTCTCAAAATCATCAAACAAGATATTGTTAATTTTGGAAACCACCTTCCCTTGTCATGTTTTCACAGTCAATAGATACGGTAAATTCTGTTTGCGGAGTGAGTTAAATGTATAACCAAAATAATACAATAAGAGTATGTCTTAATATTAATTATGATGCAGACATGTCCTTCAATTTTAAAAAAATCTTCATTGCTTATTGTCAGTTCAAAATATTGATATTTCTAAATTTCACTGTTAAACCACTTTGTTGAAACTACAGTAGGTTCCCCTCTATGATAAATCTATCAAACTCCTCATAGTGGCCTCCCCTGCTTCGTAGCAAGGGAGAATACTACAAAGAGTTTCTATATACACACCGATCTTATCTATAAATAGACAACAAACATGTGACAATCCTGGTTTGGATAACACAGTGTTCTAGTCTGTGTGCGTGTTACGGTGTTGATAAAGTCGCTCCAGGACGGAATTCAGAACGCTGGCAGGACTGTGTTCAATGTGTCGCTGCCTCCTGTACGCTATGGAACTCTGTGCCGTGCTCTTCACCTGCCTCGTGACTGGACTGGCTCTCGCACAGGCCTACCCGCTACACGCTTCATGCAAAATTCAGTGGTATGTAACCTTAGAACAGATGTTGTTTAAGAATTACTAGTAGTCTAATATTTACAACAACTTTAGGATGGCATATAGGACCATTGGGTGTATCTTAATATACAATATTTAACAAAGCTTACACAGCTTCTGTATTGTCATGCAAGGAATACAGAATACCAGGCGGATTTCCTCGTTGGGAAATTCGAGACGTATTGAACTGAGTCGTACGCATAACTAGTCTAATTCATGAGACGTGCTGCGAATTAAGTGTCACTTTTTATATGGGGCTGAATTCGCCGTCAGCAAACATTGCCCATATAAAAAGTAGCTCAATGTTTGCATAGGGCTTACACGTACTGCTAACGTATAACATCGCAGATCTTTTCTATCAATCAAAATAGTATGCACGTGAAGCATATTATTTAAAATTATCACGTCAAATGTTAATATAAACAAGGCACGTGACAACAAACAGTATTGTATTATCAGAACTTCTGCGGCCAGGGGCGTATCTAAAGCAGAATCGAATTTACGCCCGTGTGTATGTCTATATTGCAGGTAATTGTCCCTATCTCGGGCCTCTATCATGTACATGAAATGTGAAAGTACCGAAACAATAATATTAAAAGGACCTATTCACATATTTGCAAATTGACATTTTCAGCTTGCATGATCAGTTATTTCATTTAAAGTTTAAATTCGATTTGAAAGACACATGCAAAATAATGCAGTTGGAACGAAACATACATAAAAATTTACATCAGATAAATTGTAATAAGTACTGTGTAGTAATTTCATATGCAATTTACATATGAGCAATAAATCTACCGGTTTGAAATGATGATGCATTTCATTCCTTTCAAGTTACCGTTTTTATATGCGTACTGTACACTAAAAATAATATGCAGGTGCAAATGTAATGGATGTTTTTTTTTTTTATTACTACGCAGTATTTTCCGTTTTACTGACTTTCTCTTGAATATTTTCATTTTTAGTTTATTACAACATGCTTAAGAAATATTTTGAAGCGTCATTATGCTTTACCTTACCACATACAATTACGTTGCAGATACAATCCATACACCTCTTAAATTTTGACCCCGTTGAAATTGACCCCATGGGTACTTTTTCAACGGATGACTGATCAATTTTCAACGTGGAAAACTGGCCCTGTCCGTTATATAATGACCCATCCACGCGTGAAAATTCGACCCTCGTTGAAAACTGATCAACTATAGCCAGGTCATATTGCTACTGATCCCAATACTCTTATTCAATTTGCCTATTACCATACAGACCAAAGAATAACAATTCTATTTTTGTCAGGACTGTAAGCATTAATTAACGTTTAGTTATATATTCGAGTGCGCTACTAGCTAATAACGATAATTATTTGCCAATTCAAGGGCCATACCTCTGCAGTTACAGGTCAGATAAAAGTAACACATTTTAAGATGCTTCTTAACGTCTATATGTAAAATCAGTGACTATAATTAATGTGTAATGTATAGACAAGATGCCTGAAAACTTATTAACTACAGTATGCCGTTGAGCGGTGTAGATTCTGATGATTAGCTTTTATTAGAATGCCAGAATAAATATATTACTTCGCACTGGTGTTGTTATTAAGTCATTTGACTATTATACATTTGTATAGACAAAACCGAAACAAAACTATAACATACTAATATAGCATGGTGTCAGATATCACTGCTACCACTTGTGTCGCATATGTGACCCATGCTATTTGTCAAAGGTCAAGGTCACTGCAATTGCAAAACTAGTTCTCCCACAAGAGCACAGTCAGCTGGAGTGTCTGAAGTCGTGGTTAAAACAGTATAACGCATCATTGTCAATGCCAAAGAAGCCAAGAGTGATTGCATTTCTTGAGTGTAGAAATACTCCGTTGCAAGACCTCGGATTTTCACGATCACAACTGTTGCGAGGTAGACATAATCAACATAAGCATTCCAGTCAAAACTGAGACGCATACCTAGGACAATCAATACATGTGAACAGCATACCTAGGACAATCAATACATGTGAACAGCATACCTAGGACAATCAGTACATGTGAAAAGCATACCTAGGACAATCAATACATGTGAAAAGCAAAGTTGGTAAAACGTGGTTGCCTGCAAATATTATTCCCACACACAATGACAGATAATGTAACAATCAAACACCCGATGGAGCTATATACCACATAAATCGCTAGTTACTCATGCAAACAAACAACAGAATTTTACAGACATTCAGGAATTTGCCCCTTTTGTCACCTTTAATTAGTGAGTTCACCAGAGCCTAGCAAAATACCAGAACAACAACAATTTAATTCACCAAAGAAAAATAATGCAGCAAACCCTATCCATGGGAATACAGAATTGGTGAAGTTGAGGTTTAAACAATATCTGGAAGGCTTGTCGAGTCGAATACATTGTTTTCAGGAGATGGGGAGAGTAATGGGTAAATTAGTAATTAGCTGTAAACAACAATTTCATGTGTGTTATCTCGACAGGTTGCGCAGAATTAGTTAAGTTGGAAAAATTATCTACATAAGCGTGACACTACTCATAACTGTATTATTGTTTCAGTGTGGATTGTCGTTACTGAATTGAATGTGTTTATTTGGTAAATGTGTGTGATTATTAGTCCATGATTGTTTTTCGGCGTAGCTGTTTAACCCAACTTTTGACCTTCATCCAATCAAATGTTGTCAAAACTTCCTGCCAGTAGTCCTAAATGAATAAATCCTAACATTCCATCGGCTAATTTACGATAAATTCCCACTACACTAGTCATAAATGAGTAGGTGCAACATCTCAACAATATAGAAGACGAATTCGTAACAGGTTTGGGATACTTATGGCAAATTAAATAAGGGAATAACATTTCGCACAAAATGAGAGCTTTCGTATATGCGCAACGCTATTAAAATGATTTGACATGACAATTGACACGTTAAAAAGCGATAAATTTGATGTTTTGCAACGATGTAAATGAACACATTTTCTACATTTGCGTGTTTTCTTTTATATTCGCACACAATAGACACAGCGATTCTATAACTATCAATTGTGTCTACGATTATTCCCCACTAGAGGGATAGTCTATATTGAGGGCTAAATGACCATTCGCTCGCCTGCAGGTCAGTGTAGTGTAAAAATGACACTGTGCATTACTGTTGAAAAGGCAAGATACTTGAAAAATATCATTATTGACATACATTTATTCTTTACACCTGAACAAGATTTATCTAGCCATAAATACTTCAATATATTTAGGCGCGTGCATACTTCGAACAGAAATGTACTAGTAAATAAAGTTTCTTGCCATGTATGTTCCGGCTTGTTGATGTATATATTACTGTTTATACATCATGTTCTGTGTTGTTGAATATTGTTTTAATTTATTACATAATTGGTATGTTCTTTGTTAAATTATCCCGATACTAATGTATTTATTGTTTTACCTCTTTCAAACTATATTGTAGTTCAGAGTCGGTATTCACAAAGCTCTTAAGGGAAAACTTAATGTACGTTTTACTTACATGTACGTGAACATTCCAGTTCAATTTTATTTATGAAACTTGATCATTTCGGTTCACAAAAATGTAAAATACTAAACACATAAACAATATTGACCAGTTTAAATATTTTGATGACAACGGACGTACACAGTTGTATACATGAAACAGCCAGAGACTTAAGGAATTTTACGAATTTAAGAAATTAGCTTTCCCTTAAGAGCTTTGTGAATACGGGCCCTGGACAGTCAAACATAAATACCACAGTCCTGACAATGACCACGTTCAATTTTATCATCATCATCATCATTATCATCATCGTCATCATAATCATCATCATCTTTTTCAATCAAGATATTGTAGTTTTATGTGTTATATACATGTTACATGAATGTTGCTGCATAAAAAATATGTAAACTATGGTTACAGTTATATCTTAGAAATTATATATGTATTTCTTCGTCATTTTACAAAATATCAGCGCAGCAACCAATTAGTTTAGACTTTCTTAATTTGATGTTTGTTGAAGAACACATTATTTGTTCTACATACGGTGCACATGTTGGTTCCCAATTTAAGTGGGGGCCCGTCGATCATTGATATTATACTGTGTTTTCACAAGGTGTTAACTAACGAGTCAAAGTAGCAAACTGTCAGAACAGTTTCTATCCACAAATGGTGTCGATCAACAATCTGTTCTGTTTAATACTGCCACACAAACTATATTTCTATTTTTGGCCATTAAATTTCATGCGTGAAGTTTTATAACGCACGAACTATTACATAAAAAAAATTATATTACATGTTTGCCTCGTTTGCTCTGCGTCAAAGGAAAAGAATATATTGCCCAACATGATAATTATTACATACAATATGTGTAATTGTCAGTCTGAGTCAGAGCAATACTTTTTCAAATTAGTAAAATTAGCACTTATGAATTTCGTTACCAGTTGCCTTCACGATCTATTCTAAAGTGCGCGCTGTAAAGAAACATGTAATATATTAGTGTTCTTTCTGAGTTTGAGCTTAGTTCGTGTACAAATGTTGCCTTGGAAATATGTATTTGTTATTCTATAATTGTGTTTGTAATTGAGTCTTTATTATAGATTGGAATTATTGCTGTTATTATAGTCCTATATCCATGTAGATTCAGAATATTGTTTCGGGTATGCAGCCACCCCCAAACCCCACGCACCTATATGACTTTTTGAAAATAATTGCGAAATTGGTGTATTTTGAACATTCTAAGATCTTAAAATCTACATTTTCTAAGGAAAACATATCGTCTTTAAAAACTTTACTCTGAACAATTGACTCTGTAATAGAGCCGAAACATCAAACAAATGCAAGCCACGCAATTATTAAAAGTCTCAATTTCTGTCCTTCTAGTCAGCGAACTGTGCAATTACACATTCAGTACTAATATCCATATATTAATGATGATATATGTATGTAGGCAGCAGTGTAAAATTACTAAAATTATCTGACTTACATTTTAAGAGTAGATCTAAATATTATTTTCAAGGGTGTATCTAAGGCAAAATCGAATGTTCGCCCAAATTGAAAAACATAAAATAATGCATCTGGAACGAAAACATCATAAAATTTGCATCAGATAAATTATAATTTGCACTTAGTAGTGGTTTAAAAAAACATGTTACTGAGCAATAAATCTGCCAGTATGAAACGATGAATACATTTCATTCCTTTTAAATTACCGCTTTTAATTTAAATGCAAATGTATGTAACTTTAGATTTATTGATTACGCAGAATTTTCCGTTTTGCTGATTTTCTTTTGAATTTTTTGTTTTCATTTTATTACAAAGTGCTTAGGCGAGAGTTTTTAGCTCAACTGAGCACGAAGTGTTCGGTGAGCTATCGGTATACGGGACCTCTCATGCGTCGTATGTCGTCCATGTGCAGTCAACAACAATTTGTTTCGTTCTCACGCTGGATACTTCACTTTTTATTCAATCTTAACCAAACTTGCGCAGGATCTACGTCTTTAAAAGAACGTCGCTTCATACGCGTCGTCATCTTTGATCTTTCCTCGCGGCATCTCTTATGTAGTTCAAACTCATGGCCTTGGGAAATTATTTTTAAAGAAGCTATCCAGCGAGCCTGCGATAGTTTCTGGTTCTTTCCAATGTGATTCTCTCGACAGACAGACTATCTCCGACATTTAACATAAATTTAACTAACCGTTAAAAATGACCCCATAACTGATCAAAATTTAACGACTGATCAGTTTTCAACGACATTTTGATCAAAATTTAATGTGAAATGTTGGCCGGGTCATTTCTCAACGTTGAAAAAGGACCCATGGGGTCAATTTTCAACGGGGTTAATATTTAATGTTACACCGGCAACGTGGTTACACACTCAGCAGCTAGTGCACAATTGCGAAGAAACTCAAGACTCGGCCAATAAAGTCGGACACTGTTCACACTGAGATTTATGTGTGCATTTCGCACGAAACAGTTATGAGAGCAATAGATGATCTGGGGCCATATTCCATCTTAAGTAAAATTGTATCCTTAACCTTAAAAAAACCCACTTTAACATTGTATTCCATTTGGAAAAGACATTGTGCTTTGTGTGTATTAGTTATCAACTTATTATTAACTACTGTGTACTGAAATATAATGGAATTCACTAATATATGTGTAGTTTTTTTAAATA
The DNA here is from genome assembly GCA_027627225.1 of Congeria kusceri. Taxonomy (NCBI): domain Eukaryota; kingdom Metazoa; phylum Mollusca; class Bivalvia; order Myida; family Dreissenidae; genus Congeria; species Congeria kusceri. The sequence goes on along the minus strand of CM051038.1, from coordinate 1,587,851 downwards.
ACAACACAAAAATTGGTACTTAAGTGAAAATAGTTTTAATGCACACAAAGATATAAGCCCCTGAATTGACGATTGTCAATTTTAATGATGTGGCCATAGTTCTTCAATGTAAGATAATAGTACTTGCCATATAGTACTTTCCACACTACAACATTTTATCCAGTTTGTAGATCTGGAGATCTGGGCACATATCGACAGAGCTCCCAAATTCTTTACAGAGTTTAAACCTTTTAAGATATAAACAATATTTTTGAGAAATAAGGGCAAACAAGAAAGAAATTACATTCAAACTATGTGCGAACTCTTTTAAAGGTTACGATTTTATGGTTGAGTTACTAGATGCGTATTTTTATTAGTAGCCTTTTATACTGAAGCATAGGTCGGAATATATGTAGTGAGTTAACAAAATAAAAATCATTAAGCAGACATGAAACCATTCCAGCTAAGTGAGATGTCAGTTTTTTTTCTGAAAATTTAAATAGGATCACAAGTGTGCCTCACAATGGTAAGGCATCTGATTTTCAGTCACTTGTCGGGTATACCGGTATATCTTATTTGTTTGGTCATCGCTTTTTTGTACGCCCGGGCGTACAGGAGTACGCCTGAATACGCCACTGGCGGCGTGATTCTACGCCACTGGCGGCGTGATTCTTTGCTGGTAGCCTAAATGCTGTATTCGTATGCACACATAGCGACACAGTAACTGTAAGACAGCCTACGGCTCTCGACCTGCCTAGATTGCAGTCAAATAGCCTTCTTCCTCTTGCACAATATGTTACGCTTCCCCGGTTTCAAATGTCAAACTGACGGCGAAGTGAAAAGCATTCTTAATTTAGATCTTCACTACTTCGCAGTGATTTCTTAGGCTTTACTACATCGCGGGTTTAATAACTACGCATTTGATAGTTTACGCTCTAATGTGATACGGAAGTAAATATGTTGTCGATCACGCACATAATGTATAACACGATATTACATTGAAGAAATTTCACCCTATTACTTTCCCGCATGATATTTTATAAAAGAAAAATGTATAACATGCACATTGTACTGTGCTTTCTAGTTTATTTAAATAAACCATAGAATACAGTGTTCGTATACAGTGACCATGTAATTAAATAAACCATAGAATACAGTGTTTTTATACAATGACCATGTAATTAAATAAACCATAGAATACAGTGTTTTTATACAATGACCATGTAATTAAATAAACCATAGAATACAGTGTTTTTATACAATGACCATGTAATTAAATAAACCATAGAATACAGTGTTTTTATACAATGACCATGTAATTAAATAAACCATAGAATACAGTGTTTTTATACAATGACCATGTAATTAAATAAACCATAGAATACAGTGTTTTTATACAATGACCATGTAATTAAATAAACCATAGAATACAGTGTTTTTATACAATGACCATGTAATTAAATAAACCATATAATACAGTGTTTTTATGCAATGACCATGTAATTAAATAAACCATAGAATACAGTGTTTTTATACAATGACCATGTAATTAAAAAATAAACCATAGAATACAGTGTTTTTATACAATGACCATGTAATTAAATAAACCATAGAATACAGTGTTTTTATACAATGACCATGTAATTAAACAAACCATACTAATACGGTAGTGTACAACTACCATATGATTAAATAAAACATACTAATACTGTAGTGTACAACTACAATATGATTAAATAAACCATAATAATACAGTGGTGTACAACTGCCATATGGTTAAACAAACCATACTAATACATTAGTATACAACTACCATATGATTAAACAAACCATACTAATACAGTTGTATACAACTACCATATGATTAAACAAACCATACTAATACATTAGTATACAACTATCATATGATTAAACAAACCATACTAATATTAGTATACAACTACCATATGATTAAACAAACCATACTAATACATTAGTATACAACTACCATATGATTAAACAAACCATACTAATACTGTAGTATACAACTACCATATGATTAAACAAACCATACTAATACTGTAGTATACATTAGTATACAACTACCATATGATTAAACAAACCATACTAATACATTAGTATACAACTACCATATGATTAAACAAACCATACTAATACATTAGTATACAACTACCATATGATTAAACAAACCATACTAATACATTAGTATACAACTATCATATGATTAAACAAACCATACTAATACATTAGTATACAACTACCATATGATTAAACAAACCATACTAATACAGTTGTATACAACTACCATATGATTAAACAAACCATACTAATACATTAGTATACAACTACCATATGATTAAACAAACCATACTAATACATTAGTATACAACTACCATATAATTAAACAAACCATACTAATACATTAGTATACAACTACCATATGATTAAACAAAGCATACTAATACATTAGTATACAACTACCATATGATTAAACAAACCATACTAATACATTAGTATACAACTACCATATGATTAAACAAACCATACTAATACATTAGTATACAACTACCATATAATTAAACAAACCATACTAATACATTAGTATACAACTACCATATGATTAAACAAACCATACTAATACATTAGTATACAACTATCATATGATTAAACAAACCATACTAATACATTAGTGTACAACTATCATATGATTAAACAAACCATACTAATACATTAGTATACAACTACCATATGATTAAACAAACCATACTAATACATTAGTATACAACTACCGTATGATTAAACAAACCATAAAGCACAGTATTATTAATACTACACGTTAAAAGTGGCCAATCTTTATCAGACACCTTTTAATGTACGCACGTGCGTACACTTGGCTGACACTGCCAAAATCTAGAAAATTAAACTTCACTGGAATAGTGTCTTATTAAAACAACTTTAAACATGCCTGTTTGTAAAAGTCATGATTATGTTTTCATGCAAATTTGATGATTTGCTATAAGATAACATTTGAATTGCGAAAGACGATTGTTCCTAACGTACTCTATGCTATTAACGCACATATTGTACAACTACAGTCCTATATGGCCCAAAGTGCATCTTCTAGAAACAATATCAACCGTACCCCACATTGCGTATCCCAAATTCAACCTCAGGCATACATTATGTATGTTCAATACAGGAGCCTGCCCGCGGTGAGCTGTCAGACGTTCGCTACGAAGGTCGTGGCGCAAGCCAAGATGTGGGAGACCGCGGACAACTGCGCAGGGGGCGGAGAGAAATGTCTGTATAAGGTCAGTAAGACAACACAGACACTGAATTCTCTGAAAACTTCTTGTGAAACGTCCTGTTGTTAGTCTCCAAAATACATAAGGTTTCAAATATGATGTGAAATAAATAATTTCTACAAAATATTCTCAAACTTTCTACCGTTTTGAAAATGGCTGTCCTGTAGCGAATGAATCAAATTCATACCAATGAAAGATTATGCTTTAAGTGAATTTGAATGTGCAGTGTGCAGAGATTACATAATTTCGGAGAACGAAATTTTGACAAAGTTGAGATAAATATGAGAGGAGACACAGTCCGGTTTGTTGTGCAGGCTATGTAACCGCACCGACGTCTGTCAGGTTATTCAGTCTCTGAAGTTATCTGTCAGGTTATGCAGTCTCTGAAGTTGTCTGTCAGGTTATGCAGTCTCTGAAGTTGTCTGTCAGATTATGCAGTATCTGAAGTTGTGTGTCAGGTTATGCAGTCTCTGAAGTTGTCTGTCAGATTATGCAGTATCTGAAGTTGTCTGTCAGATTATGCAGTATCTGAAGTTGTCTGTCAGATTATGCAGTCTCTAAAGTTGTCTGTCAGGTTATGCAGTCTCTGAAGTTGTCTGTCAGGTAATGCAGTCTCTGAAGTTGTCTGTCAGGTTATGCAGTCTCTGAAGTTGTGTGTCAGATTATGCAGTCTCTGAAGTTGTCTGTCAGATTATGCAGTCTCTGAAGTTGTCTGTCAGGTTATGCGGTCTCTGAAGTTGTCTGTCAGGTTATGCAGTCTCTGAAGTTGTCTGTCAGATTATGCAGTCTCTGAAGTTGTCTGTCAGGTTATGCAGTCTCTGAAGTTGTCTGTCAGGTTATGCAGTCGCTGAAGTTGTCTGTCAGATTATGCAGTCTCTGAAGTTGTCTGTCAGGTTATGCAGTCGCTGAAGTTGTCTGTCAGGTTATGCAGTCTCTGAAGTTGTCTGTCAGGTTATGCAGTCTCTGAAGTTGTCTGTCAGATTATGCAGTCTCTGACGTTATCTGTCAGGTTGTGCAGCCTCTGACGATATATGTCACTGTTGTAGATCACGGACCAGAGCGCTCAAGAGATCAAGGGCACCCACACGACCCCTGTCAAGAAGTACGTGGACGACATCAGCTTCAAAATGAGCCCGACCGGGACCGGCTGCAACGTCGAGGTATGGCATGTCAGAGCTTGTACAGCTGCTGTGAATATCTTGTTATATGTACATGAGCACTCGGGAACGTCGTACGAAATTGTATTTTAATTAACCATATCAATACTGCGTTTTGGGCTACTTCCAATAGAATTACTTGATACATTTTTATACTGCAATGTATTACTGTGTTATATATACAAACGCATTGCACACCTTTATGTGTGAATCATGGGAACGTGGCATTAGAACTGTGGCCTCGTGATAAAACATAGATTTCGCATTAATGACAGGATATGCCTCGGTCCAGTATGTATTATCATTATACCCCCACTTTTTAGCTCACCTGAGCAAGAAGTGCTCGGTGAGCTATTGGTATAGGGGACCTCTCCGGCTTCGTCCGTCGTCCGTATGCCGTCAACAATTTGGACCGTTACCACGATAAAGACTACATTTTTTATTCAATCTTGACCTAACCTTGTGTATGACCAGTTTGTGTATGACCATAAAATCTCGGATGGGATTGATAATGGGCCAAATCGGACCTAGAACACTAGAGTTATTGCCCCTTTTTATGTGAACAATGCTGAAATTGCTTTTTTCCAACATGAGTTCATTTTTCATCCAATCTTGACCGCACTTACCCAGTTTGTGTTTAACTATAAAGTCTTGGCCACAGTCGAATATGGGCAAGATTGGACCAGAAACACTAGAGTTATTGGCCCTTGTTTGTGTTTTAAAAAATGCAAAAATGGACCTTGTGCGGAATAGAGACTTAATGTTTATCCAGTCTTAACCAAACTTACACAATTTATGAAGGACCATAAGATCTCAGACATAGTCAAATGTGGGTCACTTCAGACTAGAGTCACCAGAGTTATTGCCCCTTTCTTATTAAAACAGAGCTAAATAGGACTGTGTTGATATAAAGTGTTTATTTTTCCATGCAGTCTATACAAAACTTGCATGGATAGTTCGTTAAAATTATATTATAGACAAGTTTAATAATAACCAGATCAGGACATACATACTGGAGCTATTGTCCTAGTTTGATTATAAAATGCAAACGCATTGCCTTATTTTTCCCAAGCAAAATATATATTCCTGAATTAATCTATGTGGCCTAAGGGAGATTAGTGAATACGAACAGGGGTAGTCTCCCTGGAAAATCAATTTATCACATGCTATACCTTGTTCGCCATGTAATACAGCCGTTACGAATTGTTTTTTCTTACACATGTGTAAGATAAATTTGAGTGTTTTAATTAGCTACATATTCTTTGATTGACCAATCGCATGACGTTATTTTGGTGAAATGACGTCGACAACATGAAATGACGTCACGTCAGTACACAACTGAGGATTTACCAATTTATTTTGGTAAAATTAGAAGGGTTTTATTTCGTTTAAAAGCATGTGATAAAAAAGATCTGACACTCGTTGTCATTTCATACTATATTTTATTAAACTCGTCCAGGTAATTCGATTCCTGAACTCGTTTAATAAAATATGGTATTTTCATAACTCGTGCCAAATCCTATATATGCACCATCACAAGTAGCACTCCACAGAGCAGTACATTAATAGCCATAACTAGAAACTTGATAGTAAGCAGTGTACGCACATGGCCTGTGGTTTGTGAATACACACCCAGATACTTCAGTGGGGCTGTTTACAGCATAAGGGAGTTAATTGTTCACTTCTGTGTATTATTTAATGCACAGTATGTTAACTATGTTATTTATTTGAATGTTTAAACACTTCTGGATTTTGAATTCTTGCTAAGTAGAACAGAAAACTGCTGCAGTTAGGTTTATTATATAGAAAGAGAGAACAAAAGACTGTAATTAAGTAGCATTCACTGAAAATTCAGTTGTAAATACAGACAATTTCCATGCTATTCAGTTTGATTATCATAAATAATAAGACAAATGGTCAGCTTTTGATTGTCGAAACCAACCGATATTTCAAATTTGGAGGAAATTTATCACTGAAACATGGGAAACCTCCATTGTCTGGCTATTTGCAAAATTTTGAAGATAACTAGAATTAGGGATTGCTATTGCATGTGGCCTTTTCGGATCATGTTCTACTGGTTGGTTCATATGCACGCTACGTACTAGCAGCATTTTCGAGTGTAACAATTTTTTTCATAATTGACGGATCTGGTTAACACTGTCTTGGTTTATAACATATAAGCCAGTTTCTCACCTTTAAACAGTCATGTCTGCAAACACACAACTTGTACACACGATAACTGCATTTTGTCTTGACTGACAAACTAATGTACAAATGGCAAAATTTGTTAAAGACTGTCTGAGTTATTGGTAAAACATATCTTTTCTATGTTTTTATTATTAAATGACCGACAGATTTAATTTGGATAACCAAACATTTTACAGAAAAAAAGATACCATAATTTTTTGTACGGTAATTTTACTGGCCCTGCCCTGTTATCTCATCTGAGCAATGGACATCAAAATCTACGGTTTCTCTATTTGCCCTAACTGCCATTGACTTACCGCGGTAATTTAAAACATTCCAAAACAGACTCTCCAAGAACTATAAGCAAAAAGAAAGTAGCAGCACCACCCAGACAGGATATCAGATCACACTGCCTGACACAAGAAATCAAGGAGACTTATCAAACCCATTTATGTACTCTTCAGATTTCTTTATGAAAGTACAGTCCTTACTTGTTTTTGTCCATGAATTTAATTGTTTGTTTTTGATATGCAAGGGTTAGCTGGGGAGTTAAATAAATATGACAGTTAATAAGCTAGTTGAATGTTTTTATGACCATTATGGCACACATGCTTTAAATAACTTTTTTTTAACCTGTCACAACAGTAAAGTCTTCGTCATTCCCAACACTCAGGTGAGCCCTTTGGGCCATGATGGCCCTCTTGTTTAAATAGTGGGGGCTATATAGGAATCACGTGTGTTGGTTTGTAGTTCGGTACGTTGGTACGCCTGGAAGGATTTTAATATAACTTCGATAATTATTCCCCATGACCAGACGGTGTCGCGTACATGACCCATGCTTGTCCTTCAAAGGTCAAGGTCACAATTCAAGGTCAAATGTCAAATACAGGTAAAATACTTGTATTTCGTTTCCGCTCCAAAACGTCGTAATGCATGGAAGGATTTTAATATAACTTCATTATTATTCCCCATGACCAGACGATGTGTCGCGCACTTAACCCATGCTTGTCCATCAAAGGTCAATGTCACAATTGAATGTCAAAAGTCAAATTCTTGTATTTCATTTCCGCTCAGTATGTTAAACAACATAACTTCAAAAATTATTCCTCATGACCAGATGATGTGTCGCGTTCATGTTTGTAGGTCAAAGGTCAAGGTAACAATTTAAGGTCAAAGTTTTAATATTTGCATTTTGTTCCTCTCCGTAACTTTTAAATGCCTGGAAGGATTTTAATATTACTTCAAATTGTTACTCCACATGACTAGACAATGTGTCACGCACATGTCATGTCTCATGCTTATCAGTCAAAGGTTAATGTCACAATTCAAGGTCAAATATGTGTGAATCTTTTCCGCTTGTACTCTTTATTTTGCATTTCAAACTCATTTTTTCCTTGTATGCGGGTCATTTTGTCAGTCAAAACATTTTGTTCCAGGTCAAAGCTCTATATCTGTGTCAAAGCTCTGCATCTGTGCCAAAGCAGTGTGTGGGGGTATTAATCACCTTTAGTGATAGCTTTAGTTATGATCTATTGGCTTAATCTATTCCATGAATTTCATCTGCATTTCATTATCATACAACATATCGTTAACAAATAATATGTTGTTCTTTAAACAGTATGTTTCCACCGCACACACAATAGTGTATTTCTCGTTATATCATGGGTGCATGATAATAACATCTTTACATGTTTTCTCGGTTGTCTTATTAAATATCGATTGACATATAACGTATTTACCGTGCAGGGTTTCTCCACCTCTGAGACCTGGTACGCCTACCTGGACTACGGCACCAACTACTGCAACCTGGAAAATCTCATCACAGGCAAGTGGAGTAGAGCGCAGTAATGGGGCATGTTACACAGGGGACAGCAGTGGAGCATGTTACTCAGGGTGCAGTAGTGGGGCATGGTACACAGGGGACAGTAGTGAGGCATGTTACTCAGGGGACAGCAGTGGGGCATGGTACTTAGGAAGCAGTATTGAGGCATGTTACGCAGGGGACAGCAGTGGGGCATGTTACTTAGGGAGCAGAGCAGTAATGAGGCATATTACACAGGGGACAGCAGTGGGGCATGTTACTTAGGGAGCAGTAATGAGGCACGTTACACGGGACAGCAGTGGAGCATGTTCCTCAGGGAGCAGTAATGGGGCATGTTACACAGGGGACAGCAGTGGAGCATGTTACTCAGGGTGCAGTAGTGGGGCATGGTACACAGGGTACAGCAGTGAGGCATGTTACTCAGGGGACAGCAGTGGGGCATGGTACTTAGGGAGCAGAGCAGTAATGAGGCATATTACACAGGGGACAGCAGTGGGGCATGTTACTTTAGGGAGCAGAGCAGTAATGAGGCATTCTACACAGGGGACAGCAGTGGGGCATGTTACTTAGGAGACTGAGGCACGTTACACAGAGGACAGCAGTGGGGCATGTTCCTCAGGGAGCAGTAATGGGGCATGGTTACTTATGGAGCAGTAATGAGGCATGTTACACAGAGGACAGCAGTGCGGCATGTTACTCAGGGAGCAGTAATGAGGCATGTTAAACAGCAGTGAGGCATGTTACTCAGGGGGCAGCAGTGGGGCATGTTACACAAAGGGCAGCAGTGGGGCATGTTACTTCGGGGGCAGCAGTGGGGCATGTTACACAGAGGGCAGTAGTGGGGCATGTTACACAGAGGGCAGCAGTGGGGCATGTTACACAGAGGGCAGTAGTCGGGCATGTTATTTAGGGGGCAGTAGTGGGTCATGTTGCACAGGGGGTAGCAGTGGGGCATGTTACCTAGGGAGCAGCAATGTGGAGTGTTACTTAGGTAGCAGCAGTGGGGCATGTTACACAGGGGGCAGCAGAGGGGCATGTTACTTAGGGAGCAGCAGTGGGGCATGTTGTACAGGGGGTAGCAGTGAAGCATGTTATTTAGGGAGCAGCAGTGGGGCGTGTTACTCAGGGAGCAGCAGTGGGGTTTGTTACTTAGGGAGCAGCAGTGGGGCGTGTTACACAGGGAGCAGCAATGTGGTATGTTACTTAGAGAGCAGCAGTGTTGTATGTTACTTAGGAAGCAGCAGTGTGGTATGTTATTTAGGAAGCAGCTGTGGAGTATGTTACTTAGGAAGCAGCAGTGGGACATGTTATTTAGGTAGCAGTAGTGGGGCATGTTACTTACGGAGCAGCAGTGGGGCATGTTACTTAGGAAGCAGCAGTGGGGTATGTTACTTAGGAAGCAGCAGTGGGGCATGTTACTTAGGGAGCAGACGTGGGGCATGTTACTTACGGAGCAGCAGTGAGTCATCTTACTTAGGTAGCGGCAGTGTCGCATGTTACACCGGGAGCAGCAGCGGGGCATGTTGCACAGGGGGCAGCAGCCGAGCATGTTGCACAGGGGACAGCAGTGGGGCATGTTACTTAGTGAGCAGCAGTTGCGCATGTTACACAGGGATCAGCTGGGGCATGTTACACAGGGAGCAGCAGTGGGGTTTGTACTTAGGCAGCAGTATTGGGTTTTTTACTTAGGGGGCAGCAGTGGGGCATGTTACTTAGGAAGCAGCAGTGGGTTTATTTACTTACGGAGCAGTAGTGGTGCATGTTACACAGGGGGCAACAGTGGGGCATGTTACACAGAGCGCAGCTGTGGGGCATGTTACTTAGGGAGCAGTAGTGGGGCATGTTACTTAGGAAGCAGCAGTGGGGTTCGTTACTTAGGGAGCAGTAGTGGGGCATGTTACGCAGAGGGCAGCAGTGGGGTTCATTACTTAGGGAGCAGTAGTGGGGCATGTTACATAGGGGGGCAGCAGTGGGGTTCGCTACTTAGGGGGCAGTAGTGGGGCATGTTACACAGGGGGCAGAACTGGGGTTCGTTACTTAGGGGGCAGTACTGGGGCATGTGACACAGAGGGCAGCAGTGGGGTTTGTTACTTCGGGACCAGTAGTGGAGCATGTTACACAGGGGGCAGCAGTGGGGCATGTTACTTAGGGAGCAGCAGTGGGGTTCGTTACTAAGGGGGCAGTAATGGGGCATGTGACACAGAGGGCAGCAGTGGGGTTTGTTACTTAGGGAAAAGTAGTACGGCATGTTACACAGGGGGGCAGCAGTGGGGTTCGTTACTTAGGCGGGCAGTAGTGGGGCATGTTACACAGGGGGCAGCAGTGGGGCATATTACTTAGGGGGCAGCAGTGGGGCATGTTACTTAGGGGGCAGTAGTGGGGCATGTTGCACAGGGGGTAGCAGTGGGGCATGTTACCTAGGGAGCAGCAATGTGGCGTGTTACTTAGGTAGCAGCAGTGGGGCATGTTACACAGGGGGCAGCAGAGGGGCATGTTACTTAGGGAGCAACAGTGGGGCATGTTGTACAGGGGGTAGCATTGAAGCATGTTATTTAGGGAGCAGCAGTGGGGCATGTTACACAGGGAGCAGCAGTGGGGTTTGTTACTTAGGGAGCAGCAGTGGGGCATTTTACTTAGGAATCAGCAGTGTGGTATGTTACTTAGAGAGCAGCAGTGTGGTATGTTACTTAGGAATCAGCAGTGTGGTATGTTATTTAGGAAGCAGCAGTGGAGTATGTTATTTAGGAAGCAGCAGTGGGACATGTTACTTAGGAAGCAGCAGTGGGGCATGTTACTTACGGAGCAGCAGTGAGTCATCTTACTTAGGGAGCAGCAGTGTCGCATGTTACACGGGGAGCAGCAGTGTGGCATGTTGCACAGGGGGCAGCAGTCGGGCATGTTGCACAGGGGACAGCAGTGGGGCATGTTACTTAATGAGCAGCAGTGGCGCATGTTACACAGGGATCAGCTGAGGCATGTTACACAGGGGGCAGCAGTGGGGTTTGTTACTTAGGGAGCAGTAGTGGGGTTTTTTACTTTGGGGGCAGCAGTGGGGCATGTTACTTAGGCAGCTGCAGTGGGTTTATTTACTTAGGGAGCAGTAGTGGGGCATGTTACACAGGGGGGCAGCAGTGGGGCATGTTATACAGAGGGCAGCTGTGGGGCATGTTACTTTGGAAGCAGCAGTGGGGTTCGTTACTTAGGGAGCAGTAGTGGGGCATGTTACGCAGAGGGCAGCAGTGGGTTTCATTACTTAGGGAGCAGTAGTGGGGCATGTTACATAGAGGGGCAGCAGTGGGGCGTGTTACTTAGGGGGCAGTACTGGGGCATGTTACTCAAAGGGCAGCAGTGGGGCATGTTACTTAGGGGGCAGCAGTGGGGCATGTTACTTAGAGGGCAGCAGTGGGGCATGTTACACAGAGGGCAGCAGTGGGGCATGTCACACAGAGGCATGTTACTTAGGAAGCAGCAGTGGGGTTCATTACTTAGGGAGCAGTAGTGGGGCATGTTACTTAGGAAGCAGCAGTGGGGCATGTTACTTAGGAAGCAGCAGTGGAGTTCGTTACCTAGGGAGCAGTAGTGGGGCATGTTACGCATAGGGAAGCAGTGCGTTTCATTACTTAGGGAGCAGTAGTGGGGCATGTTACATAGAGGGGCAGCAGTGGGGTTCGTTACTTAGGGGGCAGCAGTGGGGCATGTTACACAGGGGGCAGAAGTGAGGCATGTTACTTATGAAGCACCAGTGGGGTTCGTTACTTAGGGGGCAGTAGTGGGGCATGTGACACAGAGGGCAGCAGTGGGGTTTGTTACTTCGGGAGCAGTAGTGGAGCATGTTACACAGGGGGGCAGCAGTTGGGCATGTTACTTAGGGAGCAGCAGTGGGGTTCGTTATTAAGAGGGCAGTAGTGGGGCATGTTACACAGGGGGGCAGCAGTGGGGTTCGTTACTTAGGCGGGCAGTAGTGGGGCATGTTACACAGGGGGCAGCAGTGGGGCATGTTACTTATAGGGCAGCAGTGGGGCATGTTTCTTAGGGGGCAGCATTGGGGCATGTTACACAGAGGGCAGCAGTGGGGCATGTTACACAGAGGGCAGCAGTGGGGCGTGTTACTTAGGGCGCAGTAGTGGGGCATGTTACTTAGAGGGCAGCAGTGGGGCATGTTACTTAGGGGGCAGCAGTAGGGCATGTTACTTAGGGGGCAGCAGTCGGGCATTTTACACAGAGGGCAGTGTAACAGTGTAACTACTGTTACTTCGGGAGCAGTAGTGGAGCATGTTACACAGGGGGGCAGCAGTTGGGCATGTTACTTAGGGAGCAGCAGTGGGGTTCGTTATTAAGAGGGCAGTAGTTGGGCATGTTACACAGGGGGGCAGCAGTGGGGTTCGTTACTTAGGCGGGCAGTAGTGGGGCATGTTACACAGGGGGCAGCAGTGGGGCATGTTACTTAGGGAGCAGTAGTGGGGCATGTTACACAGGGGGCAGCAGTGGGGCATGTTACTTATAGGGCAGCAGTGGGGCATGTTTCTTAGGGGGCAGCAGTGGGGCATGTTACACAGAGGGCAGCAGTGGGGCATGTTACACAAAGGGCAGCAGTGGGGCGTGTTACTTAGGGGGCAGTAGTGGGGCATGTTACTTAGAGGGCAGCAGTGGGGCATGTTGCTTAGGGGGCAGCAGTAGGGCATGTTACTTAGGGGGCAGCAGTGGGGCATGTTACACAGAGGGCAGCAGTGGGGCATGTCACACAGAGTGCTGCAGTGTGGCATGTTACACAGAGGGCAGTAGTGGGGCATGTTACTTAGGGCGCAGCAGTGGGGCATGTTACACAGAGGGCAGCAGTGGGGCATGTTTCTTAGGGAGCAGCAGTGGGGCATGTTACACAGAGGACAGTAGTGGGGCATGTTACTTAGGGGGCAACAGTGGGTCATGTTACACAGAGGGCAATAGTGGGGCATGTTATTTAGGGGGCAGCAGTGGGGCATGTTACACATGGGGCAGTTGTGGGGCATGTTACACAGAGGGCAGCAGTGGGCCATGTTACACAGAGGGCAGTATTGGGGCATGTTACTTAGAGTGCAGCAGTGGGGCATGTTACTGAGGGGGCAGCAGTGGGGCATGTTACACAGAGGGCAGCAATGCGGCATGTTACTTAGGAATCAGCAGTGGGGTTCGTTTATTAGGGGGCAGTAGTGGGGCATGTTACACAGAGGGCATCAGTGGGGTTTGTTACTTAGGGAGCAGCAGTGGGGTTCGCTACTTAGGGGGCAGTAGTGGGGCATGTTACACAGAGGGCAGCAGTGAGGCATGTTACTTAGGGAACAGTAGTGGGGCATGTTACACAGGGGGCAGCAGTGAGGCATGTTACTTAGGGAGCAGTAGTGGGGCATGTTACGCAGGGGGCAGTAGTGGGGCATGTTACACATGTCGCAGCAGTGGGGTTTGTTCCTTAGGGAGCAGCACATGTTACATAGGGGGCAGTAGTGGGGCATGTTGCACAGGGGGTAGCAGTGGGGCATGTTACCTATGGAGCAGCAATGTGGCGTGTTACTTAGGTAGCAGCAGTGGGGCATGTTGTACAGGGGGTAGCAGTGAAGCATGTTATTTAGGGAGCAGCAGTGGGGCATGTTGCACAGGGGGCAGCAGTGGGGTTTGTTACTTAGGGAGCAGCAGTGGGGCATTTTACTTAGGAAGCAGCAGTGTGGTATGTTACTTAGGAAGCAGCAGTGTGGTATGTTATTTAGGAAGCAGCAGTGGAGTATGTTATTTAGGAAGCAGCAGTGGAGTGTGTTATTTAGGAAGCAGCAGTGGAGTATGTTTTTTAGGAAGCAGCAGTGGGACATGTTACTTAGGATGCAGCAGTGGGACATGTTATTAAGGTAGCAGTAATGGGGCATTTTACTTACGGAGCAGCAGTGGGACATGTTATTTAGGAAGCAGCAGTGTGGTATGTTATTTAGGAAGCAGCAGTGGGACATGTTATTTAGGAAGCAGTAGTGGGGCATGTTACTTATGGAGCAGCAGTGGGGTATGTTAATTAGGGAGAAGCAGTGGGGCATGTTACTTAGGGAGCAGCAGTGGGGCATGTTACTTAGGGAGCAGCAGTGGGGCATGTTACTTAGGGAGCAACAGTGGGGCATGTTACTTACGGAGCAGCAGTGGGACATGTTATTTAGGAAGCAGCAGTGTGGTATGTTATTTAGGAAGCAGCAGTGGGACATGTTATTTAGGAAGCAGTAGTGGGGCATGTTACTTATGGAGCAGCAGTGGGGTATGTTAATTAGGGAGAAGCAGTGGGGCATGTTACTTAGGGAGCAGCAGTGGGGCATGTTACTTAGGGAGCAGCAGTGGGGTATGTTACTTAGGGAGCAACAGTGGGGCATGTTACTTAGGGAGCAGCACTGGGGCATGTTACTTAGGGGGCAGCAGTGGAGTATGTTACTTAGGGAGCAGCAGTGGGGCATGTTACTTAGGAAGCAGCAGTGGGGTATGTTACTTAGGGAGCAGCAGTGGGGCGTGTTACACAGGGGACAGCAGTGAGGCATGTTGCTTAGGGAGCAGACGTGGGGCATGTTACTTACGGAGCAGCAGTGAGTCATCTTACTTAGGGAGCAGCAGTGTCGCATGTTACACCGGGAGCAACAGCGGGGCATGTTGCACAGGGGGCAGCAGTTGGGGATGTTGCACAGGGGACAGCAGTTTGGCATGTTACTTAGTGAGCAGCAGTGGGGCATGTTACTTAGTGAGCAGCAGTGCCGCATGTTACACAGGGATCCGCTGGGTCATGTTACACAGGGGGCATCAGTGGGGTTTGTTACTTAGGGAGCAGCAGTGGGGCATGTTACATAGGGATCAGCTGGGGCATGTTACGCAGGGGGCATCAGTGGGGTTTGTTACATGGGGAGAAGCAGTGGGGTTTGTTACTTGGGGAGAAGCAGAGGGGCCTCATTACTTAGGGAGCAGCAGTGGAGTATGTTAGTTAGGAAGCAGCAGTAGGGTTTGTTACTTGGGGAGAAGCAGAGGGGCATCTTACTTAGGGAGCAGCAGTGGGGCATGTTACTTAGGTAGCAGCAGTGGCGCATGTTACTTAGAGGGGCAGCAGTGGGGCATATTACTTAGGGAGTAGCAGTGGGGAATGTAACTAAGGGAGTAGCAGTGGGGTATGTTACACAGCTGACAGCAGTGGGGCATGCTACTTAGGGAGCAGCAGTGGGGCGTGTTACAAAGTGGAATATGTTACTTAGGGAGCACAGTGGGATATGTTACTTAGGGAGCACAGTGGGCAGCGATTTTTTTCCTTCTTTATAAAGTACCGGTAAACGGTACTTTCCCAATCGAGCGAAAATGCGAAAATTCCCAATCGGCATCTGAAAAAAATCCCAATCGGCGTCCGAATTTTGTTCAAAACGATCGAAAATTTCGTAACAAAACCGAACTTTCGGCGAGCGAACAAAGAAAATCGTATAGTTGTGTGTAACCACGCGCTCGATTAATTTCGGGTTATATTATTCAGCGCATTCAATCAATAGAGTCGTTTCTGTTTCCGGTTCTGTTGTCAGGCAGCCAGCGTTCTGTTTTACGTCGGTTTGTAACCTGATCGTAATTTGAAATGAGTCATAATAGCAAATATTATGCAAAAAAACTTAAAAAGAGTCATCAGGCAAGTGGATCCCTTCCACTGACGCAGTTTGGTTTCAAGATTTCAAACCAAGCCCCTGAGGCTGGTGGATATGAGGCCGTGTCAAATCAGGCCCCCGAGACAGTGTCATACCAGGCCGTTGAGGCCGAGTTACACCAGACCCCTGATACTGAAATAAATCAATCTATTGAGGCCGATTTTAACCAGGCTCCTGAGGCTTCTGAATCAGTATCAACTCAAAGTGGTTTTGGTGATAGTCAAGTTGAAGATACATCCCAGTCTGGCCATGAAATATTTTCATCTGAAATGTTGATTGCCCAAAAAATTGAAAATGAACCTTCCACACTTTCCCCACTCCCCAAAAAGCAAATTAAAATCAATGCAAAATATGAATGGAACTATGATTGGCTATATTTTAGCAGCAGCAAAAATTGCTTTTTGTGCAAGTATTGTGAAATTTTTGGACCAAAACAGGTAGCCCGTGGTGTACCATCGCCTTTTTTAACAGGCACTGTCCTTGGGGATCATCCTGTTCGGAAACTAACTGCACATGAGGAAACCCAATTACACAAGGACAGCCTCAGCAGGTATGTGAAGGCTAAAGAGGGTGTAGAGACAGAAACTATTCCCAAACTTTTACAGAGGCAAAAGGGTAAAAACAGTTCAGAAACAGAAATAAAGATAAACAGACAATACATCACATGTTTGATTAACACTGCAAACCTTGTTGTGCGCAATCACTGGGCGCTGGATAGCATTCCTGATCTCGTAGAGCATATGGCCAAAGCAAACTGTGGCAATATAACTGATTATAAGCAATTAAGTTCTCCCATGTATACCTCGTCAACATCCATTACAGAAATAGTTTCTGCACTCAGTTCCTACTTTGAACAAGAACAACTTGATAAAATTAGGACAAGTGACTACATTGCTCTGCTAGCTGACGAGTCTACAGACGAAGCTGGTCGCAGTCAATTGGCGATTCTCATTCGCTACCTGGACTGCGACAATGTGGAAGACCACTTTGTTGGACTTGTTAACGTCAAACGGGGAGATGCCGAAACTCTCACTCAGGCATTAGTCAATTTTTTGGAGTCAAAGGATATCAATATCAACAAGGTGATGTTCCTAGGGTTTGACGGCTGCAATACCATGAGTGGAGAGCAGAATGGTATATATCAATAGTTTTCTCAACTAAATATAAAATGAAAAATAATATTTCTAATTTTTGCTCTGTTTACAGTCCTGCATGATTAAATTATGATTCTTAAATGCAATTTTAAAATATTGTTTTACATTCAACTGCATTGAATTCAATTAACACCATCTAAATGCATAACATTATGCTTTTTTATGACAGGTGTGCAGAGACGTTTCAGGAATATGGTTCCTCATTCCCAGTACGTCAACTGCAGAAACCATAAACTAGCTCTCTGCGTGAAACACCTGATGAAACACTTTGAAGTTCTCGGGGAGGTGGATTATGTCCTGCTTTCAGTCTACAAGTTGTTCGAGTATTCACCCCAGAAATTTGCCGTGTTCAAGGTAGTGTGTTTTCTTTGTTAAATGCATGTGTTTCTTCATTGTTAACTGGCCATCTAAATAAATAATTTACTTTAATTTAAAATAATCATGCTTAGCTTCCTTATTGAACTCTAAATGACAGGGCAACGTTTTGAATATAAATTTTATACTTCAAATGAACAATTTAATAGTATTCAAGTAGTGGCTCTTGAACAACAAACCAAATATGATAATTTACTTGTATAACATTTTGCACAAGGTTGTATAATGTTTTTGTTACTCAGGATGTCCAGTCTTCATATGATGTCAAAGAGCTGGTGCTGGTCAGAGCAGCAGCTACTAGATGGTTGTCTCATGGCGTGGCCTGTAGGAGGTTCATAGATCGATATGTCCAGGTAGCTACACATTTTACTTCTGATGACGTATTGATTTCAACTTAAAAATCAAGAAACAGTTCAATATGTTATTATATTAACATCTGAAACAATATTGTCAAAAGTTATCTTAGATATTTGACAATTGACCTTATTAGCTTTTAAAAAGTTAATACATTCCTTTCACAATCTACAGTTAGGCTATTATAATTTCTAAACATGCAAATGCAGTTTGACACTGGGGTATTTTTTTAGTCCTGCTGCTTGTCGGTCAGCTGTTTGGTTTGTTCGTCTGCATATACTTTTTATCGGGTTGTAGATTAAATTTCTTATAAAATTTATAATAGATATAATTTAAACTCTAATGTCATTGCCATGAAGTGTAGATGCGCAAGATATATTTAAAAAATTTCATGCACTGGGATCAATATGTTCTTGAGTTATGAGTTGAGTTAAACTTAGCCATAGGCATGTCATTTGCTATGCTTGCTTCAAAGTGGTGTGGGGATACTTTAAGTCACTTTCAGGCATATTTCTTTTGTTTAATTGCAGATCATTGATACACTTGATGAGCTTCTGGAAAGAAAAGGAGAGCCTGAGATTGTTGCCATTCGAGACAAGATCACGAGCAAAAACACTGTGGCAGCTATTCTGGTCATGTGCGATATGCTCCAGCCAGTGAACATCTTCTGCAAGTTTCTACAGGGTTCTGCAATTGATTTCTCAGATGTGACAAGAAAATTAAAGGTAGTAGATACGATTTGTTTTATGATAAAAGCGAATTCATTTAAAGGTTCATCTGACAAACTGATCTTCACTGTATTTTATAGTGTAAGGTGCATTTTCTTTTATCATAATTATAACATAAGCTTCATACTATTTCGAGCTGAAAGACTGCAATAATATCAATACTGTACCTGATTCTCTTGTAGGAGTTGACAGACAACCTGGAAATCTTAACCCAGAGATTCAGGGCATGCCTACAACCTCCGGAAGTGGAAGATGACCTATATCTGTCGCGCATGAGCACCCTCTTTGCAGAAATTGATCAACGAACAGTTTATTCAAGAAGACTAAGGTAGTTTACAGAAATATTTGCTTATCAATGTGATTGACATACATGTTGTATACATTAGTTGATTAATGTTTGTGATCATTTAACAATTATTTCTTTTCAGAGACAAGGACAGTTACACCCCTACTCAGGTAGTGGAGGAGCTTGCCATCCCTATGGTCAACAAACTCCTAGAAGAACTAGATAGCGGTTTCAACTTCATGTCGCCAGAGCTGAAAGCCTTCTCAGTCTTCACATTGACAAATCTGCCTGAAACCATTGTGGAACTGCGAGAATCAGACTATGGAAAGGTATAACTGGCTTTGCCTGAAATTAAGAACATACAGAAGAATAGTAAAGATATACAGTTTATTTCATTCTTTGGTACTTTAATTTACAAATTATATTACTTTTAATTTTGAGATTTTTTTTTAATTATGGTCATCAATAATTTAAATTAGTTAAGTTACCTAGAGACAGAAAGGCCTGAGATGATTATCCTTACAAAGAACACTAACTTTATTAAGGCGAAAATTGAGAACTTGACCTCACACTATGGGCTTCAAAAAGAAGACACCTACAAGGGTCAAACATCGCAGAGCCCACCATTGTTCAACAAGGCTACTGCCCTTGCAGAGTTTGACGGCTTTAAATATGTTATGTTCATGCATAGGTATTGGTTGATGTTTTGGACAGTTCTGTTGTGACCATTCCGATTGTTTAGTTCCAAAAGGTCTGTTTTCTATGTGATTACATTGATTTAAATTCTGTGCTTACCCAAATTTATTAGTATGATTTTTGCAAAATACAAGTTTCAATTAAGTTATACAAATACTGCTTATGTTTAAAGCAACATCATACATGATGTAAACTTTAATAAAACTGTCAAAAAATCTGTGAAATGAAAGGCAGAGGAAACAATGATTCACACACTTAAATGAACTTACTTGTTTGCTGTTATTTAGCTTTTGTTCATTTTAGACTAGTATTCCAGATTTATTTATGTATGGTTTATACAGTTCTTAGTTAGCTACTGTTTCAGAGTTTGCTTGCTTTCCTTTTCTTTCTCTCAATACAATTTATTCTTCTCAAGATCATGTTTATATAAATGAAATTGTTTGTAATGCATGCATCTTACATAATATTTAAAAAATATTTATTATTTAAAATACATAATTGTTCCAGCTCTCCTTCATAGACACTCCATGATCATATATCATCTAATTAGACCCTGGTAGACCTAAACATATAGTTTTATATTATTTCTGTTTTCAGAAACAGCAATCCACCTGTGGACTTGCTGCAGAAGATGCTGGGGGATGAACATCTTAGGACAACCTACCCCTGCATGTACCAGCTGTTGCTGCTGTCCAGACTTGTGCCCTCCAGCACTGCCTCTGTGGAGAGGGTGTTCAGTCTAATGAACAATCTTTGCAGAACCAATCGAAACCGTCTATCTCAGGACACATTGACAGCACTAATGATGCTGTGCAGAGAGGGATGCGAGCAACTGAGTGATGATCAAACATCAAAGATTGTTGAAATTTTCAAAAAAATGAAAGAGAGAGACATTGCTTTATAAGAGATTAAAACAACTAGTTATTGATTTTGTGTGTTCTTTATAATATTTTGTTATTTATATCAACTTTATTACTTAATGGTCATTAAGGCATGCCTGCAAATGATTATTTTAATGGGTATGTTCAATTAAGTATGAACAGTATGATGTATTCAATAAGACCCAAACTTCACGACGCGATTTTCCAAATTTAAGGATTTCACGACTCGATTTTTCCCAATTTGAGGTTTTCACGACTCAATTTTTCCCAATTGGACCGGTACAGGTACTTTTCCCAATTGGACAAAAAAAATCGCTGCAGTGGGGTATGTTACTTAGGGAGCAGCAGTGGGGCATGTTACTTAGGGGGCAGCAGTTGGGAATGTTACTTAGGGAGCAGCAGTGGGGAATGTTACTTAGGGAGCAGCAGTGGGGTATGTTACTTAAAGAGCAGCAGTGGGGTATGTTACTTAGGAAGCAGCTGTGGGGAATGTTACTTAGGGAGCAGCAGTGGGGAAGGTTTCTTAGGGAGTAGCAGTGGGGAATGTTACTTAGGGAACAGCAGTGGGGTATGTTACTTAGGGAGGAGCTGTGGGGAATGTTACTTAGGGAGCAGCAATGGGGCATGTTACACAGGGGGCAGCAGTGGGGCATGTTACACAGGGGGCAGCAGTGGGGCATGTTACACAGGGGCAACAGTGGAGTTAGGAATGGAGCAGCAGTGAGGCATGTTACTAAGGGAGCAGCAGTGGGATATGTTACAAAGGGGACAGCAGTGGTGCATGTTACACAGGGGACAGCAGTGCGGCGTGTTACCTAGGGAGCAGCATTGGGGCATGTTACTTAGGCAGCAGCAGTGAGGCATGTTATTTAGTAAGCAGCATTGGGGTGTGTTACTTAGGGAGCAGCAGTGGGGTTTGTTACTTAGGGAGTAGCAATGGGGCATGTTACTTAGTTACCAACATTGAGGGCATGTTACTTAGTCAGTAGCTGTGGGGTATGTTACACAGTGGGCAGTAATGGGGTATATTACACCAGAAAGCCATTTGGGCATTTTAAATACATTCGCTGACTTTGATCTATGTCATTCCAGGGTCGGGCTTGAACAGCACACAGGGCTTCATGGAGACAACGAGCGACTCGGTGTGCACGCAGTACTCGAGCCACGACTGCGACAAGTACTAGGTCGCCTTACCGCTGATTCATACACAGATATGTACATACGGTCGATTAAATAAACAACGAAAACATTGCATTGTCCATTGTATGTTATTAAAAATTAACAACAACTGGAGAATCAGGTCTTCCAATGAACACAAAACAATTCGCTCGTTTGTTATGCGATATTTCATCAGGTTCACGTATCAAACGAGAAGTGTTATCACCGTGATGAAATGTAGAAAACTCCGTCTGTTACATACGCGAGGACGAATAGAGAATCACACGTGGTGATATACATGCAGAATGTTGAGAGGCGACGCGCCTAGGAGCCGATATACTTGGTGTGCTTTCCCTGGGCAAGGAGGGCCCCGTCCTTGTTCGTGATGTCCACAATCAGAAAGGCGAGTCTCTTGCCGCGCTTCATCATCCGGGCATCCACCACTATCTCCTCGCCCACACGAGCTCCCTTCATGAACCTGTGTGCACCATATATACATGTATATGCTAAGCTTGGTACTTTTTCTTGTACTTGCAACAAAATGCAAGGTCGTTGTCCGATACAATCTCATTAAAATCATCTCCAATTTGACGCTACTACAAATAATGGAGCGAACGTTATGATTGCATTGTAATGAGATTGCGTCCAGTACATTTGATTTTATGGTTCAAGATGCACACGTGGTGTATTCTTATTTTATCTTTTACAATGTATGCCTTCCAACAAACACACATTTAATTTGCCTTTATCAGACGCGTTATTAAATTACATCAAATATAAACGCGACTTAACGTATGTCATTACGGAAATGTATATTTACATAAGATATACATGTATAATGAACTAGAAAAATAGCTGTGTGATTTTAAAAACGATTCAGTGGAGAGAACCACCCAACCATGTCAAAGGGTTCTCCCATCATTTCTGAACAGATGCAACAAATTGAAAAGCAGTACTTGTATACTAAATTTGATTTTCAAAAGGAGGATGAATCGACCTCAGGCTGGGGCACTTGGGGGACATGGGCCGGGCGCTATTGGAGGGGTATGGGCTGTTCTAAATTTCCGGTGGATTATTAATAAATTACGCACAACCAAAAAACACTATTCATTATAAACATATTTTCTCTCAGATGGAGGTGCACTTTTCAGCAGGGGGATTCTGACCCAGAAAGAACGAAATTAGAACCCTGCACCCTGTGTAGTCCTGCACAAGTGTGTTTCAGACGTGGCGAGCACTCACGAGACGCTGAGGTCTACGCTCACTCCCGCCACCGGATCCTCGGTAGCCATCAGCGCCCACGTGGACACGGCATCCACGAGCGTGCACGTGAGTCCCCCGTGCAGCGTGCCGCCCCTGTTCTGGTGCTCCTCCCCCACCTGCATCGCGCACCTGCATTCGCCGCCACCGCCACTTAACACCCGTACCTGGTTGAACATAGGTGCAATGTTACATGCATACATTTCATGTGACGAAAGAAAGGATAGAACTGTATGGGTATTTTTTTTTCTTGACGTTTTATGAAACGTGTTGTGGTTTCCCTCGGCATTCCATCTCAGCGCCCTGACGTTGGTCAAGTCAATTAAGATGGATTGTAGCAAAACTGGACCCCAAATTCTGGGACTTCAGATTTTTTTTCAGATTTCACCATGTTTTTCCATAAAATCTTTACGGAACACTTAGTTATGAAAGCATAGCATGCACTATGGTTAATATTTCTTGTTAGGACATGGGCACATATTGAGTTACTTTGAACTTATGTGGACAATATTGATCTAAATATACACTAGCTTGCGCCGTTTATTATTAAAACTAGTACATTGACAATGTCATCCTAAATTCAACAATTAAAACGGCATGCATACATTTCGTTGGTTAATCAAGGTTACAAAGAATTATATAAAAATATTATTATTTAGACGTTCGAGCATCATTTATGTAGTTTTTATATCCATGGTAACATAAAGAAAATGCAGACTTCCCGAAAGCTCAAAAAAGTGTCAGACATTCGGTCCGACAACCTGTGAAAACTTGCCGGTCCGAAATAAAATATGCCGGACCGTAAATTCGTTCATGTATGTATAGTCTATAGTATACACTAGTGTATTTTCGCGATCTCAAACAGCAAACGTAATTTGCTCACCTTTTTCATTGCTGTTAACATACATCCATAACATACAATATAAAATACATTTAATTAATATCAAACTACGATATGACAACGCAAATCCGAAACGCCAATCCGACTTGTACACCCGTTCTCGTTCCACAATCGTCAGCACAACGGCGGTACAATGTTGCACATGCTCGTGCCAGAGTCAAGGTAGAGAATACGTTTGGAGTTTTGAAACGTCGATTCCCATGTTTAAAATTGGATCTTCGTGTCAAGCTGTCCACAGCTGTACAGGCAATAACTGCATGTTTTGTTCTGCATAATTATGCAACATTGCACGCACTTCCATTACCTGAAGAGCTTGATGTCGTCGCTGCACGTCCTGACGTACCTGATGTGCCATTCCAAGGTCCTGTTGTCCGGGCTATTCGTGATAACATTATCAACAATTGTGATGAATAAAATACTCATTTACGTTAGTATTATTAAATACTCATGTGTGAGTATTAAGTCATGATGCTGTTTTCTTATCATAACTAATAATTTGTATAAAATTTAATCTCTTGGTTTGAAATTAACATGACGACGTCACCGCCGACAATTGCCGATACGCCTGTCAGCAGCACCGTTTAGCCAATCAGTATTCAGTTGGCGCCAATCATCAGCTGCTTTCTGTGGGCCCTTTTCTAGGTGAAAATATACAACATGTTTAGGTTTTCGGACATTATGGTAACCGAATTATTATTTTTAAGTAATAATTCAAATTAAAACAAATGCCGTTTATTAACTAAATGCCTTATCCATTTAATGACTTTCAGATATCTATGGATATGATTCGAAATGATTTCTTAATATTATATTAGATATAATAATAGCAAATTTTACAATTACGAACGGGCTACATTGTGTGCTGTTTTAATTAATGATTAAAATAATTTTCATTGTCTTGGTCATTAACTCAAAAAGTATGTGCATATTTAGGAGCATTAGGTATGTCATTGGTAGGACCCGGAGCGTATTTTGTTTTCGTTTATTTTTGTTAAATTTGCAACTGGTGGAAATGGTTGATATTCGGATATTATTGCACATGTGGTTAACACTGATTCGTTTGAGAATGTGTCACAAATAGTGTACACAACAATGCGCTGTTACTGATGTTAGACAATAAAATACATCGTCTTATCATCCGTTAGATACATGATGACAATACACAAGTGTCATATCTTCATGGCATTAGACTTGTTTCTAACCCCACTATAAGGAAGTTGGTGAAATATGGTTGCTTTAGATTTTAATGTAGTGAAACATAATTGCTGAAGGGAAACATATGCATTTACAACCCGACATATTCAGTGTATGTTCGTAGTTTAACGAAATATGCTTCATTTGTCTTGAATAGTGGTATGATTATTCATGAACATAAAACGCTGGTAGCTGATCGTTGTCAAATTAACATGCTTATTTTTACCAAAATAAAATCAGTCTTACAAAATTATAATTTTATTTGATTGGACGTGATATGTATCATACATAACGAAACATGAAAGGAAAAAACATCAAAACAATCAATGTTTATAACAACCTATACGAATGCTGGGCGGAGCGACAGTACAGTGTGGTCATGTCATTTACCAAAACCGCCAAACATCACCAGACGAGTTGTTTACCTCTTTCTGTCGATGAAGGTCGTTAGTATCGGTCGACGTACCGACATCTTCCGGACGACTTGTTGCTCTACGTGATCTAGGTAGACAAATGTCGTTACTCGGAATACCCTCCTCTAATTTCTTCTTTTTTAATTTAAGAATATCATTTTTCAACCTCAGATTTTCCATCTTAAAAAAGTCGTAATAGCCTGTGAACCAGCTTTTGCTGGTTCTTGGTTGGGGCGGCACGAAGTTTGAGCCACGTCTAGACGTCGGAGATGACTGTTGTTGAACCTGGGGGGCAAGACGTCTTGTATATGGGGGAGTATAAAGCATGTCATCCGGCCCTCCGCATGCACCCTCTTCAGCGCCGGATTCTATCTGAAAACAAACAAACATATTTCATCACTTATATAGGGATTGTTTTAATCGTTGAAATATCTGAAAGAAAGAATTGCAATATGGTAAAGCTTGTATAAAAGCATATCCTAATTATAATTTAAAGCTATTTTACATATAAAAATCGATTTAATTATGTTATTTACTGTTGCTTCGATAATTTGGAACCATTCTCAAAAAAAGGCAACTGGCGCACAAACCGTGGCGTTCTGAACCCGTTTATCAACCACCCACAAGAATGTTATTCTATAAAAAAAAATAAAAAAAAATATGTCGACGTTTTTTAAACACCTAACATCGTTTTTCATTGTTTTAACCCCGATAATTATATGGTACATATATACCTCATTATCAAGGTTGACGTCATCGTCACCGTGCATTTGTGCATCGCAATCATGTGCGTTCCGTAATGGCAGTAACTGTGTCTGAATGACACCAAGAGTTCTCTGGGTCGTCGGGGACAAGGAGGTGACAGGGACATGATTTCCCGTGGTAAATTGTTCACGTTTCATATTATTATTATGATTGATCGAAATGTATTTTGGGCCGGTGGCCATATGGTACTGAATAAACTGTATTATTATTATTATTATTATATTGGCGTCTTTCGATTTCGCCACCCGTTATAGATTTTTCCATAAGTAGGACAGTTGTTTAAGTGTTCGAACACTAGTTTCATGGCTGAAAAAAATACAAACATATATTATAGATTTGATCATATAAAATTAACATGTACAAAAATATTTTATTAAAACTTATACGAGTATAGATCTTTATGTACACTTATTTGCAACAACGAAATAAAAAGATGTTATGAAAGAGATGCTATAAGCTAATTTATTTGTGGATTTGTTCCCTTTTCACTAACTAATCGTAAGCGTAAGTGTAACGTAAGCCAGTTTAATCATGTATTTTTTAAATAAAATTAAATACTAATGTCCGTATTTTATTTTCGGCGAAAATACTAATAATTAAATATTTGCATGAATGTATGCACAACAACATCAATGCTGTATATGTACAGGCAAACGAATACCGACACTATTTTAAATGCTCTATGGTGCTTGTTTGCATATACAAACTTTTACGGATAAAATTTAAGAGCATATTCCTTTAATAAGAGAGAAAGAAAATAAACTAACCTTGAATTAAATTCCTGCGCTATAATATTCCACTCCTCCATCTTTTTGGAACTTGTTGCACTGTCTGTCTTTTTGTTTTCTATGATGTGTTTGTGTTTGTCCATAATTTCAATAAAAATTAGTTTATCATTTGAAGTAAAATGTTTTCCTTTTTTTTCCATATTGTCAAATAAAATGATGATTTTAGATGAACATCACCATTTATATACCGCATTTTTAACAGAATTGACTCTTTTCCTCGTGCAAATAAGTGAGATATAATCAAAGCACCTCATTAAATTTTACACGCGAATTAACTCTCGATTTGCTAATTTTTTTAAAGAAACGCAATACGAATGACTCTGGGTTATTTACAACTCGGGAATTAATCTGTGATTAGCAAACACAGAGTTAATTCTAGGTTAATTCACCAGTAAAGAAATTAGGCACTAGTATGCACATAAAACCCGTGGTTAGCTAAACAAAATACCCGCGAAAATTATGCTGACAATCACACCGTTACGTCATCAGCATGGAAAGCGTGGCCGAACTGACAGTGAAATAAAAAATTTGTAGTACAAAGTGTATAAGTTTTGTAGCGCAAAACAATAAGGTGTCTATAAAATCGCGAAGGATGTGCAAATTGTTTTGTAATATTTTTACTCAGTCTACTCTTGTCTAGACACCATTTATTTTACCTCTAAAACGCGAAAGCAGCTATGCGGTATCGATAACGATGTTGTCGTATAGCTTTGTATTAATCTATCACTTACAGTGAACACCTACCACGTGGACAGCGTGCAGCACGTTTTTCACGACCCACAGCTGTTTGGCTGCTTATTAAAGCTACTGCAGTGAAAGGACGTTGCACAACGTAAGCTGATAACGTCAAACTGTTACACGTTGATGTTGCTCGGGTCATGTTATTGTTTGTCGCATATCAGGAGTTTACATGAAAAAAGTTGCGACGAAGGCGCGAAAATCCGGACCAAATGGGATTCATTCACGGCACTTTGGGTTATAAGATAATCATTAAAGAGCGTGAAAAAGAAAACATGATCACATCTACGACCGATTCACAAAGTGCGGAGCACGATATTACGGAGCTGTATTCAATTGCTCCGATATTAGGTGTTTATTTTCTGTTACATATAGGAATAAGTCTTGAAAAAGCTGTCGGACGGTCGGACCGATTCTTGGTAAATAAATGTCGGACCCACTCAAAATTTGCCGGTCATGTCCGTCGGACCGACCGTTTTCGGGAAGTCTGAAAACGTACTAAACGACCTGCACTGTTACATCCGTAGTGTTTACTATATTGAGTTAATTAATTAAGTCACATAGTATGACCTTAATGCATTTACTTTCTTGCATGTTATTTGTTCTCTTGAAATCTCATTAAAATCAACATATAGTCCGAATTATAAGATATCCGAAATATATATTATTATTAATATATATGAGGTCTCGTATACAGTTTCACTACCATCTTACCGATTTCAAGACATTCTCGAAACCTTTGTATTCTCTGGTGGATTGTTGAACAATTTTCCTCAACAGCTGGAGACCTTGTGAAGTACTCATCGTATTTAGTTGTTTTTGTTGTTACCCAACGTTTCATCTGCATAAAGAGTATTTCTATTTACATCGTAGATGACAACTACGGTTAACTCCCTTGTGAGAATCAAAATACATAACTGCGACTTGCAACCAGGGGTGCAATTTGGATATAAAATGTATATAGACACAATTGACTTTGAATACCAGTCGTGTTTGGCTGGTTTCAAACAACTAACCCCGATAACCAACATGAACACAGTGTGTTAAATTTCTGTTGATTGAATATTGATTAATTGTATTAAGCAATTAGATATCAACACAACCGACAAAGATTCGCCCTCGTCCTCTCACCCTCTAGTTATTATTACATTTTAATATTTCATACCGCGAACATATACAGTGGCTATGTGCCTACACTGCCTAAAGGAAGATGTACGCTACTTTCAATTACACGTATACAGTGTATTTAAACTAAGGCCCCCCCCGCCCCCCCCCCCCCAAAAAAAAAAATTCCCGTTTCTGGTCTCAAGACCGACCCTTTACTTTTGCTGCCGACCCTACATATTTTTGGTCAAAAAATAATAAAGACTGAAAAAGACTGTTACCGTGTACAATACAAACCATTCTCCCATCATAAAAATAAATTTAAAAAAAAAAAAAAAATCCCTACCTACCGACCCTTATTTTTGTGGGCAGGAGACCAGAAACGGAACTTTTTTTTTGCCCAATGACATTGATTTTTAAGGACTGAGTGTGAACGTTTCATAAAATGACGTGTGTGAATAAATCTAGTTAATAAATAAAGTTGATGCGCGCATAGAAAAAAAAGTATGAATTCATTCGGACCGAGCTTGTGTTGGATTTGAACACCAAATAACACAAGATTTAGCGTTCATATAAATAAGTGCACTACGGAATTGTGCACTCGCAAACAATAATTTCAAGAGATTAGGCAACACATAACACAACTTCCACATTTCCAATAAAAAACACGAATGTTTCTTCAACATTGTTTAAAACTGTTTTTGTTGCGTTTTAATAGTGTATTTCCTGTGTAACATGTTTTATTTTAAATAAAACAATGCATAGAAACAAACCACAGACTGTACATGTACAGAATGTGAATTCAGTTTTGAGAAACCAGTTTAGACATTAAGGACAAACGCAGCAAGAAAACTTAGCCATTTCAGTGGCGTAGCGAGAGACAAATTTAAGCAGAGGCGGTCTATGGGGTCCGGGGCACACCCCACCCCGTATTTGTTTTTTTCCTAGAACGTCTCTTGTGTGTTTTCGATGCCAATTAAGCCATGTTTTAACACAAAATAACCCGAACCATCAAGACGTCTCGATGTCCACCATTTTGATGCAATATTATGATACAGAATCGAAGAAGTGTAAAATGCGACAAGTTGTTTAACTTCGAAAAACAAGGAATTTATGGAACCGTAATAAATTTGTTATAATATCGGGTATATCATTATGGTACAAAAATAGTGCCTCAACTTGCCTTAGTTTCTGTGAATATGCAGCAACTGACATTATTCTGACATTATATGCTTTTCAAAGTATTTTATTACATTTTGGTCTGGTTTTTTTTGTCAAATTTTAGCTGAGGCAGCTGCCTCGGCGTGCCTCTGCGTGCCTCGGCGTGGCTACGACGCTGCATTTCATATGTACAATGAAGCCGGGAAAATGGTTTTTACTCAGCATTTATTGAATTGAACTTTAATATATCCACTCCAGGAATTAAAAGAATTACATAGAAAATAAAGTTGTAAAACGTGTTATTCTTTCATGCCATGTTTAAACATCGAAAAACGCCGTCCAATATCAGAGATTTTGGTGCTATAATTTCTTACTAAAAAGTGCATGTACATATATACACAATTCTGTTTAATGGTACATGTACATGGTAAATTTCCATCTCCTTACAACGTCTATGTATATTACGAATTACATCTATGTATGTTATTGTATAACCGGCGATATAAGGAACATCATAATGTCATTTGTTTAGTTGCAAAAAATGTAAAAACATGTCTTCTCCAGGACTATATAATATCGTTCTACAATATCAACAACATTTACAGCACATGACCTAATTATTATTCTCCGAAAGGTCACATACATTCGACGAACTCTAATATGAAGAGAAAATATCATCAGATATAATCAGCAAAGAAATATGATGTAAGTTCAGATGGCGTTTGCTTTAAATGTCAAACAACTGGTTTTGGTTTATATAATTCCTTTTTCATATTTCACTTGCAGCCCGTGACCAGTTGAATATAACGAATACACTGTAGTTTCGCCATACAGCGTTGTAGTGCCGTAGACATTTCGGTCCCAAAGGCCATTGCAGGACATTTTTATGAACAAAACTGACACCTTTTCATTTACGTAGTTATATCCGGATATTAGGAAAACCCTTATTTTCTAGAAAAGTAATGTATTCACACAAACAGGAATATTACTATACCCATAATCTACCAAACATATTCCAGAGGTTATAACCCTAACAGAGAACAAGATACAGTGTGTTCATTGTTGCGAAGCAGGCCGAGCATTCTCCCGCTTCATGGGTGCCTGCTGTTGAAGCTCCACAGATTGTTCCGCAAGGAGCCGTTCATCCCAAAACCGTAGCTGCCTCTGCGGTCGGTCTCCCCTCTCCAATCAATGTAGCGCACTGGCCGGAATCCAGTATGGCTGTCCTGAACATCAGCCCTCTTTATAAGGTAATCCCTGGTACCCCGCCATCGTGGGAAATGTAGACTGTTTTCGAAAAGGTTTCGACCGTCAACGAACCTATTCCAACTGTTCTGTCCGAATGGCAGAGCGGTCACGTGACCCAGGATTAAGGCAACGATGAGCATGCGCACGTTGACCAGGATGTCCATCTCGCGCGTGCAGGTATCAATGACTATATGGGGTCTCCAACTGAAACACAGCCTGGCTGAAATTGAATACGGGACGGTCTAAGGGTAGACAGGAAGACTGTATACTTCAGTCATTTTAAAGGAAACTATTAACTCAACCTCTACTAGATCATTTTAATCATAATGCTATGTATTACCGATTAAATATTCGTCAAGCAATGAGATTTGATTGGTAAAGGTAAACATATAAGAACAACTCTACACATAAATTTATCATAAAATTCTACAGGAAAAAAATGTTAAGAAGAATTATTGCTGAAAATGCATGTACTGTACAGTCGAAAACTGCAACACATGCAAGGTTAGCAAAACTCCTCACAGAAAGCTGAGCCGATCGAGTTTGGTGGCACAACACCAATAACCGATACGCAAAGTCCCCAAAAGTGGTTTTAGTTATTTGATATTTTACTGTTTCCTTATTCTTCTGTATCTAACGTCAAGTCATTTGTCAATTTCAATCAATTTCAATGTCAATTTCATTGACATAAAAAAATCGTACATGCACACTTAAACCGTATGCAAAGATCTATGTTTATTTATAGATCTTTACTGTTTGTATTCAAGTTATTTTAAGTTGTACATAATATGATCAATCTCTCTTCCGAAACAATCTTTTTGCATACCCACCGACATCCTCGTATCGACGCACGCAGACACGTACGCATAAGCGCACGCAAACACGTGCACATAAACGCATGTATACACGTACACATAAACGCAAGCAGACTTGTACACATAAACGCACGCAGACTTGTACACATAAACGCATGCAGACTTGAACACATAAACGCACATAATAAACGCACGCACGTACTTGTACACATAAACGAACGCAGACTTGTACACATAAACGCATGCAGACTTGTACACATAAACGCACGCCCGTACTTGTACACATAAACGAACGCACGCAGACTTGTACACATAAACGCACGCAGACACGCACACATCAATGCACACAGACATGTACGCATAAAAAACGCAGACACGTACGCATCAAGACACGCAAACACATGCACATAAACGGACGCACACACGCATTGAAACACCCAGACACGTACGCATTGAAACAAGTAGACGCGTACGCATTGAAACACCCAGACACGTACGCATTAAAACGCCTAGAAGCGTACACATTTAAACACCCAGACACGTACGCATTGAAACACCCAGACATGTACCCATTGAAACACCCAGACACGTACGCATCGAAACATCCAGGCGCGTACGCATTGAAACACCCAGACAGTACGAAATGAAACACCCAGACACGTACGCATGGAAACACCCAGACACGTACGCATCGAAACACCCAGACATGTACGCATTGAAACATCCAGACGCGTACGCATCGAAACACCCAGAC
Source organism: Congeria kusceri (assembly GCA_027627225.1). Lineage (NCBI taxonomy): Eukaryota > Metazoa > Mollusca > Bivalvia > Myida > Dreissenidae > Congeria > Congeria kusceri. The sequence continues at coordinate 1,554,958 of CM051038.1, read as the reverse complement.
ACGTACGCATGGAAACAAGAAGACTCGTACTCATTGAAACACCCTGACATGTACGCATCGAAACACCCAGACACGTACGCATCGAAACACCCAGACACGCACGCGCTTACGCATGCACACAAACACACACGCAAACACGCGAACTACATGCCATCGAGTAAACTGATTAAATTATGAACGCTTCACTCATTGCAAACGCTTAACTTTAATGAAGCAATTTCCTATCAATTTCCGTTTACAGGTTGCCATTTAAAACAACAAAGGACGTTGTGGGACGAATTTATTACCAATCGACATAGCTCACACGATATGTCGCATCCTTTGGAAAACTGAGTCTCACTTGAAGTATGTGGTCCTCGAAAAGAGATCATGCATTGTATAATATATCGATTAGTGGAAATAGCTTGTTACATGGTGCACTCAATTATCCTTTGTGGAAATGTTGCCTTCGGGAGCATGTAGTGTTCTAAAACACTTTTTTTTTAACACGATCACTGTTGACAGTGTACGTAATACTTCTGGCTCCAATTTCTCGATTATTATTAAGGATAGCCGGCGTCTTAAGTTACTTATTATATACATTGAATATAATACACGGCAAGAAAAATGTATTAAATTTCTGTTCAAAGCATGCACGCGCCTAAACATGTGAAATATTTATGGATAGCTAAATCGCGTTGAGATGTAAAGAATACATGTATGTCGAGACAATGATATTTTTCAAGCATTTCGCCTTTGCAACTTTAGGCGAGAGTTTTTTTTATTTCTTGGTTCTCGGATCCGCAGAACCGATTTTTTACAAAAAGGAAATTAAAAAAATTGTAGAATGTAACCGATATCATAAAAACGACCTTGTGAAAGGGTTTCAACCTGATAAACGGAATGCAAAACAAAAATTAATGTCATGGTTATCATGTAGTAATTAAGTGAATGTTGTGTAATGTGATTTTTGTAAATAATAATTCATTAAAATTATGCCCATTTCCATTCGTGAAATTCTCGTCATTAATTTACTCAATTTTGTGTTGTTGTTGTTTTTGTTTTTTTGTGTTTTTTTTTTTTTTTTTTTTTTTTGTCTTTCCTCCAACCGGACACTTTTCCAAAAATATCCGAGAACCAAGAAATAAACAAGAAATGTCTTTAAAAAAGACAATCGGCGTTGAAATTAATATTGAGATGTCATTTAAAAATTACCTAAACAGACGGCCAAGGTGATCGGTTACTTGACTTCTCAGACCCCAGATTTTTTGGTCCCCACCAATATTAGACTCATTGGACCCCAGATTTTTCGGACACTATAAGAAAACTTCTCGGACCCAAAAGTTAATTCGCTATAAATGTATTAAGTAAAAAATGTAATAAAATTATAATTAATATCTATGCTGTGAATAAACCAATCATACAGCTCCATGTTTCCACCAGTGATATATGAATAACCAAAATAATTTAGGTTAACATAAGTTTTATCTGAATTGTCAAGACAATTTAATAATTTCGGGAATGAATTAAAATTATTATGTATCAGACGAGTCTATATAGTTATTTATAGTACCGGTAATATATCATTCGTGTTAGTTATCTAATATAATAACGATTTGAAGTCAAATGAGCATTTATACCGTGTATCCCAATAAAAAGCAATAGTAAGGGAACATTCTGCGATTTTTGAAATGTTAAGACTTTATATTTGATAACGCGACATAAAAGTTCATTAGACTATGACGATTTTAAATTATATAAGTAGAAATATGATATATATGGGGTTCCTGTGTATAATTAGTATTGCACATTGTGTATTCATGCTACGCGAATAACAATTCGACGTATTTCGAATCTTCTTTCATAACATTTTATCTATGGAATATGTAGCATTTTTTATAGATTAAATAACATCTACTGGAGAAGTTGATAGAAAGATGCAATTATAAATAATCGTTGATAAATCGTAACCACAAATTTAAATCAAATTAACAGTAACTTTATACATATAAAGTCCCCATTTATTGAAATTTTTATGTTTATGATTCTCTGAACGCTATTATTGATGCATGTACGAGTATATTAACACAGCTAGCTACGCGCGCTATTTTTAGAATGACACTTCTGTTTCTGGAATGTGATGAACTCGCTAGAATCAATGGGCTATATGGAACGGAACACTGTGACTGAGATTTATGAATGAGAACATTGCACAATTGCTATTTATATAGCGTACTGTACAGCTTATATAAATGCAGGCTAAACAAAATAGTTATTTCGTTACATGAATGAATATAGCATTCTGTTTATGGCATACAATGAGAAAATACGTTCATAATTAGCCTCAGTTGTAGAGTATATGTTGAAGATATGTGTATCACTTCATTTTAACCGCTTATGTAAACAATTATGTAAATTTTTAATCCCCAAAAGTATGCAACAGTTATTGGTATACGTTAAACCATTGTTTGGATATTGCATTTCCTAGAATTAGAAAATTTGCCCAATTCTAATGGCATTCAATGTTCCCGCTGCATAATTATCGCAAGAAAATCTGGGTCAAATGTGATCTTAGACAGCTACGCCGAAAAAAACTCTGGCCTTACACTGTCAGTTTGACGCCACACTGACCCGCAGGCGAGCGAGCGTGTGGTCATTCGCCTTCAATATACACTATCCCTCTGTTGGGAGAATTGAATTAGATACAACTGATATATATAAAGTCGCTCTGCCGATTGTGAACGAATACAAGAGAAAACACTCAAATGTATTAAGTGTATTCTTTATTATAATTATACGAGGGTTTAAAATAACCAATTCATACGGTGTCCTGTTACTGCCATCGTTGTTTCGCGACTTCGACCTGTGTTTATGAAAGGTCGCCGAAGCGCCAACACGATACGCCGACGCGCCGACGCGATACGCCGAGGCGTCGATACGATGCGCCGAAGCGCCGAGACGATACGCCGAAGCGCCGACACGATACGCCGAAGCGCCGACACGATACGCCGAAGCGCCGACACGATGCGCCGTATGGCGTACCCTTTGTGTCAAAAGTACATATATGCACGGCAGTTAAATATAGATGTAACTGTTGTTATAAAATTCTAACCGCAGTTAAAAATTTATGACTGCAGTCATAAATTTGCAACAGCAGTTACATTTACAGATATAACTGCAGTTACAATTTATACCGAAAGTAAAAAAATATGGCAGTTGTCATAAAATTATAACTGCAGTTACACTTTTTTTTCTGAATCATTTTTTTAAATAAAATATGTATCTTTTAATTGTTGTTAAAATTTAAAAATTCACATTTTAATAAATAAATGCAACTTTGACAAAAAGGCATTATATAAGACGTGATTACGACTGCGATATTTTATGACTGTTGGTATAAATTATTACTGCAGTTATATTTGTAAATGTAACTGCCCTTACAAATTTATAACTGCAGTCATAAAATTGTAACTGCGGTTACAGTTTTATAACAACCGTTACATCTATATTTAGATAGCAGGCGTAGCGCCGAAGCGATATAAACGTTGTCTCGTCGTATCTTCGCCCAATGTTATATGGCGTACCGTATGGTCAAAAGTGTAAATAATTATTATGTACGAGTTCAGTTGCTATACATAAATATACCTGCAGCTGTAAAATGTATGCCCATAGGTGAAATGTTGTACCTATCGGTCTAAATTTATACATGTAGGCACATTAAAAATAATACCTACAGGTACAATTTATACCTACAGGTACAAATATATAACTGTTGGCACATTATTATTCCTGTAGGTACCTGCAGGTCCATCTATTTATTATGGTGGCACAGAGGTGACCTGCACTACTCTTTTTTAATCTCGAACGAGAACGAGAAACCAACTCGTGGGAACGAGGTACTAACTCATTAGAACGAGATACTATGTCGAGGGAACGAGATATTAAGTCAAGGGAACGTTAATATCTCATGCCCACGAGTTAGTATTTCGTTCCCGCGATTAGAGACCCATCAAATGTTTCCGTATATATGTTTTTATAATAACCATGGCCGACAAAAACGAGCATGTTGTAAGATGGTACTAAGTCGTTCGCTCGAGTTAGTATCTCGTTTCCACGAAATAGTAAGTCGTTCCCTCGACATGAGTCGTTCCCATGAGTAAGCATCTCAGTCCCACGAGTTAGAATCTCGTTCCCTCGAGTTAATATCTCGTGGGAACGAGACAAAAAAGTAGTGCATGTCATCTCTGTGCCACCGTAATTTATAGCTGTTGTGTTTACATATACTTTTGACTCAAACGGTACTGCATAATTTTATAGCCACCGATGAAAAAAAAAACACGCGATATTGCGACGTTTATATCGCTTCGGCGCATCGTGTAGGCGCTTCGGCGTATCGTGACGGCGCTTCGGCGTAACGTCTCGGCGCCTCAGCGCATCGTATCGGCGCGTCGGTGTATCGTCTCGGCGCGTCGGCGTATCGTGTCGGCGCGTCAATGTAAGAGCGCCGACGCACCGAGACGATACGCCGACGCGCCAACATACCTACCTACCTTTCTAAATATTGTTTACGCCTTATTCAAATTATCTGGTTTAGGAAGAGGTGTAGCACATACTTCATAACAAATATTTGTTCCTACTGTTTTGTAAGGCTGATGATGGGACTGAATCCCAAAGATTTCAGGAAAAAAATTCTACCACAATACATTTGGTTTGTACAGAGATGTAACGATACAATAATGATATAATATTAACTGTACTTTATACAATGAAAATAAGAAGTTTTGATGATGTGCTAACAATGTATGTCAATATTTTTGTCAACCTATCTGACATTGGAAAAATAGCATTTCTTGTGAGCAATAACACAAGGCAATTTGCAAAATACAATTTAAAAGCCTTCACCAAAAGACGAAACAGTTTGTTTTCATAAAGCATCAACTTGACATTTAAAAACGTAATATATTTTAAATGTATATATTTATATTCACGATCTCATATCAGCAAACACGTCCATCGTGAGTGTTAACACTTCTGATTGATGTATATAAATTTAGTGCACTGTTATATACTCATTTTATAATGTTTAATATTATTATGCGAATTTAATTTTGTATTAATAGCGAGGTGACTTACAGGCCCGGTGGGCCGGGTGTATTCATGTATCATGTTTTGATGTTTATATTTCGTTACTTGTACACATGTCACTATAATAAACAACTTACTTACTTACTATTAATAATGTTACTGTATATAATACGAATACTCCCGTAGATGCGGAAACAATCAATGTGAAAGTCAATTTAGGGTGAAAAGCTCGTGATTTAAATTTGCAAAAATATGGCTATATATGGTCCCTGCTATATAGTATATGGTATATAGCCTATTTTGTTATAGGGTATAAAATAAATCACAAATTTATAACTTGCGTTCTATTTGGTACAAAAATATGTACTTTGTCGAATTTTATGTACAAAGGTTGAAACAGTCCTATTAACATAAAATGAAAAAAAAAACGAACAAAACTAGCTAAACCCATCACAAATGACCATTCCCAATATATTATAAACTGGTAGCCAAAACAATCTTCTTGTGTGTTTTTTCTGCCTGTTTAATTTTCAAGGTCTTTCAAGGTCCATAATTGTGTGATTTTCTTATTATCTGTGATTGATATTTAAAAAACTTCTTCTCCTTCTACACCTCAACTACTGCTGGTGCCAATTCTACTACTGCAGTTGCTGCTGCTAATACTACTACTACTACTATTACTACAACAACAACTACTACTACTGCTACTGCTGCTGCTGCTGCTGTTATTGCTACTACTGGTCTGTTGCTACCACCATCACTACAACAACTGCTGCTGCTGTTGCAACTGCTGCTAAAATTACTGCAACTACCAATTCTACATCATCTTAGTCCACCCCCATACCGCCGGCCAAGCCTAGTCTGCGTCAGGCCCTGGAGCTCCACATCGAAAGTTTCATTGGTTCATTTTCTCATTTGCCTCGAAAAAGAGATGGAGCCAGTGTTTGCAGGACGTGGTGTGTGATTTCTTTCAAAGTAGCCAATGCAATGTTAGGATTCATTAATTCGGGACTACTGGTGGGAAATTTCCCCAACATTACATTGGATGTTGAGAAAGGTCAAAACCTAAGTTAAACAGCTACGCCGAAAAAACAACAAGTTTTCGGTAAAAAAAGTCTATCTTTACAACATTATTTATGCACACTTTATTGCAAGCTAAGCTAATTCTGTTATACATGCTTAAGACATTAAGAGAAATCGGGGCCAGATGCTGAACATACTCCTGTACGCACGTGCATACATATATAGACGGCTAGCTACATGTATACACCTTTGTCCTTGTACGCACGTGCATTAAGCACCGGTCACACTGTCACGATTTTGGCTACGATAGCCCACGATTTACAAAATCTTGGTGAAGCGTGGTAAAGCCTGAACACATACGTATTGGCATCTGTGTGAATCTTGAAGAACATTGGGAATTCCTTATCGATAGGGAAGCGCTATGACAGTTTTGAACATGTTCAAAACATTCGTGGTTTATCGTAGCGCCGCCACCATTTTTCCAAAACGTAGGACAATCCTAGTGCCATCGTAAAGGAATTCGTGGCCTTTCGTGTTTAATCGTGATTAATCGTGACTGATTGTATGACGTATATATTACAAGACTGCAGTACGGATTTTTACGCTTGCCCTACGGTTCAGTTACGTTTCCAGTAGGATCTTTAGCGACAACTATTATGACTTCTCACGAATATACACAATGGACCACGACCGCTATGATGGCTGTAAGAATAATCCAGATTGATATACGATGTCACTAGGATTGTCCTACATGTTCAAAAATGTCGTAGAGCTTCCCGATCGATAAGTATCACCCAAGATTCTTCAAAATCGTAACAGTGTGACCGAGGCTTTATGCATGTATTCGCCCGCGTCATTGTAAAGCCTCGGTCACACTGTCACGATTTTGGCTACGATTGCCAACGATTTACAAAATAGTAAAGCAGTGCCGTCGTATCTCAATGTGGCTTATTCTTACATCTATCGTAGAGGTATTCCTGGCCTTTCGTGTTTAATCGTTGTTAATTGTTACTGATTTTATGACATATATATTACAAGACTGTACTACGTTATGGTACGTTTTGCTAGTTATATGTTACGGATTTCTACGCTTGCCCTACGGTTCAGTTACGATTCCATTAGGATCTGTAGCGGCAACTTTATCATGACTACTCACGAATATATACGATGGACCACGACAACGCGACGATTGGGTTGCGTTGCTTGTACGGTTTGTCGCGATGTTACTATGTACTCACAACGTTTGCGTACGTTGATGTCACGATTATGCAAGAGGCATCGTAATGTCCAAATCGCCTTGAAGCGTAGGGAAGCGTGAGTATTATTGGCTACTCGTAGGTAAATCGTGCTAAATCTTTGTTCATCTTACTACAATCTTAGGAGAAACGTTAACAATCGTCTATAAATCGTCTGTTACTGTAGCGTATAACTAACGCCAGCGTATAACAACCGTAATAGATCGTATCATATCTTGGTAAAATCGTGGTGAATCGGCTGCGGTAACCGACAATTTTCGTTGATATTCCTAGTCTCGTCCTACAACAACCGTAGGTATACGTAGGAAGATACAATCAGGACACTGTGCATCCCGACTCACGATTACCACATTCACGATCAATCGTGGGCTATCGTAGCCAAAATCGTGATACACACAATGAATTCAAAGGACTGGAGCTCTCATCTGAAACGGTTGTGAACACGAGGACACGCCTTTTCTTAAACCGAAACGGAACCCACTGTCTTTTTCAAACATATAATTATGGCAATATTATAGTATCGTTTTATTATTATTTATATATATTTAATATAATATATTATTTTTAGTGTCTATATCTGTATATGAAATAATGTAACTGACATATACAAATATTGTATTCGTCTTTGTATTCAGGGACGTAGCTAACATTTGATTATTCGGTCGGCGAAAAATAGACATGCTGATAATTCTATAACAAACACCTTAGGATTGGATACTACCATACTATTTTATTCACATGCTAGTATATGTTTAATTAAAATAAATATATTATTAATTTATAATCTGAAACCACTGACATCATAATGATGCCATGTAAACGTATCAAACAATGTAGATAGGAATGAACGCTGTTCCAGCTTCGCCTTACCAAATATGTACGCTTAGGAAAAGAGAAATTTCTTGGTTGATAAGGAATACTCATTGTTTACATTAAGAAATATATACATCTATCAACATTGTCAAATCAAATAATAAACGACTATAAAAGCTTTCAGTTGATTTGTCTTTATTATTAATCATACACAATTTGAGTCAATAGTAATTTTATTTGATTCCTTACAATTGTATTAAGGCAAACAATAAGGATTAAAAGAATCACAAATGCTACCAAAACACGGACAGAGCAATCACAACACAGGACCGTAATAACAATTAGCTGGGTGTAAGTTACTCGGGGCCCCTGCTTATGACACCTATCCATGCAAGTCGACGCAACACTATTGGCAACTTTACGTCAGAATCGCATCACAGACAGACCTAGACAGACAGACTTTGGGGCAACCGTATATTGTGTAGTGTTGTGCCGATTAATCATTTCGTCGATTAATCAACAACTAATAGGTACTGATTAATTAGTCGATTAAGATTTGGAATTCATCGATTAATTGAAGATATCTATGCATGAATATAACTTGAACAATTGATCCAATTCATTTATATGTTTCAGTGTCCAAATAATATAATTAAATAACCCACATGCACATATAATTAAAAACATTGATCAATAGAATAACATGTATACACTTATATATTTTACTATGATTTATTGAACTAATATTCATGGCTCCACTCAGTATTGGCAAAGATGGGACATTACCTTTGTGAAAGGTTTGAACAAAGGTTATAAAATGTAAAATTAAAAATAATAAAATAATGGCCTTCGTATTCATTTTTCTAGCTGGTATTAACTGTCATATTTCTTTAGCTCACCATTTTACACATTGCTTATCAAAAATTAAATATTTGCCATTAACCAGTAGGGACCCAGGTATATTTTCTTTCTCCTGGTATCAAAATTTTCTCACTCAGTTTTGGAGGAATAGTGTTAAAGCTGCAGTTCAGAAAGACAATGGGGGTGGCTGGGCAAAGGTCCAGTCATGCTGGCCGTCTTGTTATGCTTCTTTCTTAGAGTGAAGCTGTATTATCATATACACTTCCTATATTCAAATTTGCCTAAGATCTAATGGTCATCGACAAATAGAAGATGTTTGGTACCGATTCGGTGGAAAATGAAGTACCGGTACACATCCTGCATTAAAGAGGGTATATACGAAACAGACATGGTGACATAAATTAAAACAACCCGATAAAGTTAATAATGATATACTTCGATTTAAAATGGATGAAAAGTAAATAATAAACATTGTTGTAAAACGCATAAATGGCTACTTTTTAATCACAAACTAGTTTTCGACTGTACATACGGAAACTCCTATACATGTATATACATTGACTTGACAGTTGTTTTAGGTTACACAACACTAATAAATGATTCAAAGTCGACACTCATATTTGTTTATTTATTCGATATTTTAGTGTTTCATTCGCCATATTTGTTTGTTTGTCTGCTTTCAAGTTATATAGTCACCTTCATCAGCTTATTTTGAAAATAATTGATATGAAAGATCGTACATACACACTTTAAGTCCATTTTGTTCTCATTTATTTTCACCCCGGCAATAACCCGTGTATTATTGGCTGATCTGGTCGATTTTAAGACCGTCTGCTATGGTCCAACACAAACTGTGTAAATTTGATCTAGATCTGATGAAAAATTAAGTCACTGCCTTAGAATTTGTGCATTTAATTTCACAAACAAAGGGTCATAACTCCGTATCCATCTACGATCATATGTCCACAAATAAATTATGGAAGTTTTGTTTATGCAAAATAACTCCAATGTTTCTGGCCCGATTTGGCCCATTATGGATCCATCCGAGATTTCATGACAACGGAAGACAGACGACACATGATAGGTCCCCTATACCAATTGCTCACTAAGTTCGTAATGCTACGGATCTGATATGTATCTTGTCAAAAGTCCGGCGCTTTAGTAGGTAATTTAATGCAGTTCACAAACTGTATTTACAAAAAGATATTTTATGCCTATTTTTTCATTCATAATTGCTATATAAATCAGACACATATTTAATGCCAAACAAAATAAAACAATGTAAATCATTGAAACGTTGCAGACTAGGGCGTATTGCCTTTACTTTCAAGAATTCTGATTAATCGGTTATTTAGTCAGAACTTGTTGCTGATTAATCGACTAAAATTTTGGACACTGATTAAATATTGCAGCGGCGGTCGCCCCTGCCGCCCTAGTGCATACGTTATCACTGTTTACATTTTGAAGTTAATACATGAATATGTGTCGTGTATGTTATAATGTTAACTATTATATTATAATTATAGTGCATTCGTATTTGACATGCTATTTACAGAACATTAAGGCCTACCTGGTTTACTCCTCCGTATATTTCCAGTCGGTGGATGTGATGTCGTGTAAGTACTGAATCCAATCCGAGGCCAGGATGAAGCACCATATCGACAGACGGCCTATCGAGTATTGGACTGGATGAAGCACCATATCGACAGACGGCCTATCGAGTATTGGACTGGATGAAGCACCATATCGACAGACGGCCTATCGAGTATTGGACTTTATGGGCGTGGACTATGTGGAGGGTGCAATGAAAAAAAAGCAGTAAGTTCGTTTAAAGCAGTACGTTCGTTTAAAACTTTACTTCTGAGAAAAAACACTGTTTTAAGTACACCGGTAGTCGGAAACAACAGAACAATGTTGCAATGTTTATAAAGTTAACGTGCTTTATAAAAGTTTAATACTCAAAAGTAATTTACGAGAAATTGTTTTTTAAATCACCGTTTACCGACCTTTTAAGTTAGGTCTGATAAAGTAGAGAAACAATATTCATTTTATAACTTGTTAATTTAGCTCGTTTAAAGCGTTTTCTTTCTGGAAAGCAATGTATTAGTTTTTCAATCGTGGTCAAACGCGCCATCTGCGAACGTGCTCTTGTCAAATACAGTTTAATTTATAATTATGTATTGCTCTTTAACATGCCAAATTAAGTACATGACGGGTTTTAATTGGTTAACAATGTTACATATTTATATGTTTGCAATTCTAAATGTATCTAAGGCTGTTCATATAATATAGACACACTTTAAAAGGACAACAGCGGTAAACGGAACAAATAGTCCGGGCCTTATTCGCATGTAAAGTTACTACTGTATGCTTGGATGAATGAGATTATGCAGTTGTTTATTATTATTTTTGTTTAGAAATATCCAACTGTAAGTCATCCGATTAATAAAAACATTTCTATTGTTGTCTCGTTTTACTACGATTTGTATCTTTATATGAAGTCAATTCATGTAAGTTAATTAAAATATTTGCATGAATACAAGCAAACAGTGTCAGTGTTTTATATATGTATTTATTTTTTTTTTTTTTTTTTTTCAGAATTTACATACAGTCAATTTGTTAAAAGACACCCGACGAGTCGACACGTTGAATTTATACAGTTTCATTGATCGTCTATATCTATATATATATATAATATGTCATTATTAAAGAACGACAACTCTTTGAAGTGACGATAACGACCAAATTATTCTAAGTAACCTTTCCGATTCATTTCCGGATTTGAGACGTGGTCAGTTGTAATGTAAACGAAAGGGTTCTCTGTAAGATTTTGAAAGGTACGTTGTACGGTACTTCATTAGATACTGAGAGGTTCGTTTATTTGAAATCATGGACATAATTGAATGCCATTCATTAAGTCAAATATTTAATACAAAAGTCTTATAAGTCAGTCACAGTGACAGTAGTCTTATTTATAACTTACAAGACGTGCAACGTATTTAGTGTTACTTTTAATCATAGGCGCTTGGTTGTTCAACAAATAAAAAATCATTTTCCTATATCTATAAATTGACAAGGTAACTCACTCTCCATTTTTTCTATCGTAACGGAAGTCCATTGGCTGGTTTCAATGTATAAAATTACATATTTCGTTCCCAAAATCAGGCCTTTTTCTGACCTTTGGGGAAAAAGTACCTTGGTTAAAGAGGGAAATTCACGACGTAAAATTTCAGTATTGGGATTTTTTTATATAGCTCAATCGTAAGTATAATGATGAAATTTACAGTTTTAAACCAATAAATAAGAGTTTAACGTTACTAAAAAATTTAATTTAACTTCAAATTTTGATAAATACCTAACCAAGCTATGCAACCTGAGTTTGTAATCCTATGCATGTCTTATTTCCTTTAAGTTTGTGTATATTTCTAAAAATTCATCACCAAATCTGACCAACTTCACCAAAATAAAATTGTGGGATTTAATGATGTGTTAATAAACAGTGTAGTACCTACACTAAATAGGTCACAAAAATATATGATAACTTGAAATGAAATCTTTACATCCTTATATTTAAATCCTTCCTTTAACTGACACATCTACTTGTATAAATAACAAAATATTTGCCCATTCACGATTTCGACATTGTCAAATCACGCGTAACGAGACTGGCGAGATAACGCGAGATTTTGAGGTCAGGGGGGTTCCGTTTTCTCGCTGTAAAGTAAACATCGATCAGCTGCTGATGCAGTTTTACATAAACTGCTATTTAAACTCAAAATAAACAATGAGCTTTATATGAAGACGTATTGCTTTAATTTATGATTTTAGCGTTCACACACATAATGTAGACCTGGCTGTATAACATTATTAATGGCCATACACGTAGTGTGTCAAAATAGGCAAAAATGAACAAGAAACACCACACCAACCCTACGGTTAGAAGTAAACCATACAAACTCTTTTGACATGCTACTTTAAAAAAGTCCACCTACCTATTTTTAAAACATTTAACAGGTCAATTTTTTACACATTTACTTTGTACTAAATGTGTAGGAAATAGCCCAACATTTAGTACATTTTCATGGACCCAGGAAATTAGTTTTTTGTTGAGTGGGGTTTCTCACAGATATATTAATTTAATGTATATATCATTTTTATGATTTTTTTTCTTTTGACACTTGCAATCTGAATACAAACCGGGCCCAGCTAGCTTAGTTGGTAGAGAGCTGGACTGTCAGTCCGGGTGTTTGCGAGTTTGAGCCCCTGCCCGGCCACATAACTTGTGTGGGATTGGTAATAAAATAATTTCTGTGGCCATTCTCTCACTACCTCTGCTTCAAGAAGGACAGTAGTTACTTTCATTGAAGTATGTAGATTTGGTACTGGTCAACCGCTTAGATCGGCTAAGGAAAAGTGAGTAGGTTAACTGACCGCCATAAAGTCTGTAATTGTAGATTTGGCTGCAGTAAATACAGGTTGTGTCCTGCAGTTCCACATAATAGACCTGTGTCCTACTAGTACCATCATAAGGAATATATCCTGCTTAATTATCTTCACTTTATCAACAACACAACAATAAAAAAAAGTCCATGTCACCAGGGTATTCTCCTTTAATCATAAGCTATAAATACAAAGCTTTTCAAAATTATATCCACAGCACACAAATAAACAAAATTACATAAAGTATTCAATTATACTGAAACAAGTATCACAAAAAATACATTAGTAATGCACAAAGCATGGATTGTTTTAATTAGTATATTCCTGTGTAGAACCAGTACTAAGTCACTTTTTCACAGGTTTTAGTACAGTTAAGTAAAAAACCAAGCAAGTTCATCACCACTATTGAGTTGGGCTGACATTTCCAGTGTACCCATTTTGAACAACAACTTGGACGGTCACAGTTAATGCTGGTTCCAATGTCACAATGAACAATTTTTCTATAAAATATATATAGCTAATTCCCATAGTGGTTTTACACAAAATCACAAAGCAGTCAAGGGTGAAAGCCCGGCAGACCAAATTGACGAAGAAAATTATTCAGGTCACCAATGGATCACTTTTCCACAGTCGGCGGGTTCCGGAATGTTTGCACCAATTATGTTTTGCCCGAGGGTGTTTCGACTTGGAACTTTGTATGTGCACAGATGTGTGATTACTAAATACATATGACAATCCATCAACAACCATCTGTTATGATAACAACAATTCATTAATATTATTATTTTAAATGTATTCACTTGAATTTTGACAATTAATAATATTACTTAACTTGAACACACATATTTATATATTTTTTATAAATGTAATTACAGTAGTGGTGTTGTGTGTCACAATATGCTAATTCAAGAAGGCATAATACAATCAGGTGAATAATCCCCTGGAGAATCAGGGTGAGACATGCCAGATTCTGTGATAGTTACCTGAAACAAATAAAGTTAATTGAAGTATAATTATTATTATTATTGCAAAGATATACTGTAATACAAACACACAATAATATTATGTATAAACATACTGAACTGGCTACTATATGCAATTCCATATATACATTAAAACTTCTAAATATTGCCTATACGTTTTCTATTGACAAACACTGATGACACATTTAAGGACTGTTATGGATAAACATAACGTGCATAAAAATAAAATAAAAATACTGACGTTCTCTTTATTATTTCATAACCTATTTGAAAGAAAGGTATTAAATCTAATGCCAAAATAAGATCTGTTGCCTTTATAGCGTAGTTTTCCGATCGTTAAATGATTAATTCCCATACCCCACCCACGTTTAGAATGTTAAATTGTAACCTGTTTAAAACATAACAAAGAGCATATAAAGCATAAGTATGTATAAAAGCCGACTTACATATATTTTTCCACAACAAGTAACAGTTTTCTTTTCCAGTCATATGCAAAATGCAGAATAATTCTTCTGAACAACGATTATCTATACAGCGGAACCCCCCTGACCTAGATTTCCGGCGTATTCGGAACACCTCGGTAAACAATGTCGAAAAGGTCAATAATTCATGTTAAATTTCATCATGATAGTGGACAAACAAATCGTTTTTTTGTGTTACCCATTTTATTACAAGGCTATTAGATTGTTCTTCCCTCGTAAACAATGTCAACGATACAATTAGAGGATATCCAAATGTAAAGTCCAATGTGAAAAAATTGGCTGTAAAGTATTGAAAAATCGTATTTTCACTTCCATTTTCGGAAAAAAAAAATACAGATTTTTTACTGTTGGGAATTTTGGGGTTAGAATTGGGAAAAATTACGCATATTTGGCATTGGGAACGGGTCCGACTATCGCACCCGTGAGAGCAGTAGAACCAGTGAATCTGTCTCAATCAACTTTTTTTATTAAACCATTATATATAGGGAAGATTACGTGACTGTGGTGTTCCGGTGGCTCGTATCACTCGAATTGATTGTGTATCGTCGTATTCCACTAACCCGCTTTTTTCCGCTTATAGATAACGCATAATGCGTAAAATACGACGTATGATGCGGTATTAAAACTGTTTTATTTCTTCCTTATAAATGTCGTATTTTCTCCTTATGCCTATTTAAATATTAATGACATATATAAGATATATTTTGTAAATAAATTTGTAGGAAACATAAGAAAATGGTTTTGTTGCACATATTCTAACGAGTTAAACGATTGATTAGAGTTTGAACAGTCTGGTATACTACTCCGTTATACTAACAGTCTGGTATACTACTCCGTTATACTAACAGTCTGGTATACTACTCCGTTATACTAACAGTCTGGTATACTACTCCGTTATACTAACAGTCCGGTATACTACTCCGTTATACTAACAGTCTGGTATACTACTCCGTTATACTAACAGTCCGGTATACTACTCCGTTATACTAACAGTCCGGTATACTACTCCGTTATACTAACAGTCCGGTATACTACTCCGTTATACTAACAGTCCGGTATACTACTCCGTTATACTAACAGTCCGGTATACTACTCCGTTATACTAACAGTCCGGTATACTACTCCGTTATACTAACAGTCCGGTATACTACTCCGTTATACTAACAGTCCGGTATACTACTCCGTTATACTAACAGTCTGGTATACTACTCCGTTATACTAACAGTCTGGTATACTACTCCGTTATACTAACAGTCCGTTATACTAACAGTCTGGTATACTACTCCGTTATACTAACAGTCTGGTATACTACTCCGTTATACTAACAGTCTGGTATACTACTCCGTTATACTAACAGTCCTGTATACTACTCCGTTATACTAACAGTCTGGTATACTACTCCGTTATACTAACAGTCCGGTATACTACTCCGTTATACTAACAGTCTGGTATACTACTCCGTTATACTAACAGTCCGGTATACTACTCCATTATACTAACAGTCCAGTATACTACTCCGTTATACTAACAGTCTGGTATACTACTCCGTTATACTAACAGTCCGGTATACTACTCCGTTATACTAACAGTCCGGTATACTACTCCGTTATACTAACAGTCTGGTATACTACTCCGTTATACTAACAGTCTGGTATACTACTCCGTTATACTAACAGTCCGGTATACTACTCCGTTATACTAACAGTCTGGTATACTACTCCGTTATACTAACAGTCTGGTATACTACTCCGTTATACTAACAGTCTGGTATACTACTCCGTTATACTAACAGTCCGGTATACTACTCCGTTATACTAACAGTCCGGTATACTACTCCGTTATACTAACAGTCCGGTATACTACTCCTTTATAGTTATACTAACAGTCCGGTATACTACTCCGTTATACTAACAGTCTGGTATACTACTCCGTTATACTAACAGTCTGGTATACTACTCCGTTATACTAACAGTCTGGTATACTACTCCGTTAGTAAATAAATAAATCTGGATACAAAATATCATACATTTTCTATCATATCACTATTACACTCTATGTACTGATAATGCAATAGACTATGTTAATTTTTATTCTCTGGTTAGGTAACAGCCGGTTATTTAAATTGTATAATAAATAAAAAGTGTAATTAACCACTACTTTCAGTTACCAGACTAAGTTGCTTTAAAGAGGCAATGAAACTTATTCCATAATGGCTGAGATTAAAATCAACACACTTTTATGACGTATTCAGATTACGTCATGCGTGCGACTTTGTCTATTTTTGTGAGTGGATGAGAGTGGCTGCAACTAGTTTGCATTGAACATAAGCAGAATAAAATATTATGTCAATTGTCTGTCACTTGTTGTTTTACTTGTCAAAACAGTTGATAGCTTTTCGCTCTTTTTGTCACTTTTAACTGTCATATTGCAGTAACTATATAGGTATAATTTATCAACTTTTACAAGTTTGTACAAATGCTTACCATCAAGTTACCAAGTACAAATATTGAAATATATACTTATTTACTACAGCAACATTGTTTTCAACAACATTTATGATAAGTTTGCATATTAAATATTGGTAATAAATGGATGTATCGACATGATTACAGACAACATTTTGTTTCGCGTTGTATTAACACCTATATACTCTCGGTTATAATTTCTTTGGGTTCAGTAAAATACAAGGATTAACTCTTCCGGAACATAGATTTTAAAGTCATTAGGTATTGGAAATGAAACAACAACAACGAATAATAGGTACTCGCATTATCAATAGCAGGAAAAACCGCTGCTTGGTTTTCCGGTATTATTTGCGCTTTTCATGCAGTTGCAAACTGTGATAATTATATACTCAAAAAATACTGGAAATCTTAAATAAATTTAATCATAATGAATTGAAGTAGATAATCCACACATTGGATCATTTTTTGTTTACATCATATTTAAGAATAGAATACATGAAGCTTTCCACTAATTTTAATGCGCTTTCCGTTATTGTGCTGTTATGGCATGTTATGTCCTGATGCATGCTTGTTATTGACAATCACTCAGGCACCCTCTACAATACCAGGTGTCTCGATCTCCGTTTTTTGATGCCGAAATTCAGCATCATTCCCCCAACAAAAAAGTATCTATTTTTCCCCCATTTCAGGCCAAAATTCACCCTAAAAGAATTGCCGTTGAATTTGTTTTTGTTTATGCAGGGATCATCCTAGCCCAAAATTTTAGGGAGAAGTGACATCCTTTTGCCGAATTCAGGGAGAAGTTTATCGGTAACTGACACTGGCGCGTAAAGCAGCTAATTAGCCAATCAATCAATTGAATTATGTATAATTAATTAATTACAAAGACTACAACCTGTAGTAATGAAAGATAAACACAAAATAGCTTAATAAGTTTTATTGGCATTAGAAACAGTATTTTAAAAAAACAAGCACTCATGTTTATGTTTATGACAATTGATACTTACACTTCATAAGGCAGTTACTGGTTTCCTTTAAAATAATGTCATGATATAAAGAGTAAATGTTACAATGTAAATTATTAACGCCCTTGATATTTCTCCTAATAACGCTACAGTTTATACATCGCTCAGGTAGACAAGTACCGGTTTGTACACCACTTGGTTGTCAGCAAGCTGCACGTGGAAATCGTGCAACATAATTTTCCCGCCCTTAGTCGGCATCAGAACAAAGAAACCACTAGAGAATGAAATAACGTTGTAATGGTGTCGCGTGTTGTTCAATGCTTTTGTTTGGATGACGTCATTTACTACAAAATGGAAATTATCTGTTACTTTTCGCACGCGGTGTTTGTTACGATTGTGTTAATTACGGAAATGGAAAATAATTGAATAGTGTATCTTTTTGTTTTAATTTTAAATTAATTGTCAGTTCTATGGTCAAACATCGCAATTAAGCGAACAGCAAATATTCATAGCTTGAATATAAATTCTTTTACAGTACGTAAAACGGTAATAATAGCTCTGAATGACTGTAAATTCTAGTGTAAACCGGTTGATCATATCGCCCAGTGTGCATTCGCTTTCTTGGACAGCCTTTGCTAATAACAGATTTACTTTGAAAGCAAGTAAGCAAAGTCGGGAACCGCAAATTGGGATAACCTTAGCCGATTGGTTGATTGATTAACACAATGCCAGGTCAGTTATGTGTAACAAACTTTCCCACGCTGTCAACAGATCGATTATGGATAACTGAAGCACCGTTATCTCCACAATAAGATAAACCATGACAGTAGTGGGCATAAGATTAGAGGAATAAGCATTAGTATTGAAAATTTTCGGCGATTTTGATTTCGCTTTGATCAGATCACAGGGCGAAGTCAGACACCATAGGGCGACGATTTCGCCCATGTCGCCCTCTAGGATAATCCCTGTTATGGGAGTAATTTTCGGGTATCAAATTAACTTTAACACTGTCTTACGGTTAAGGATAAAATCCGAACAACTCCACGTGGTCATGTAAATGACAGTTTTGACTTGTCTAGTTCCCGATTATTTTTGCTTTTATAAAAAAACTTCATTTCTATATAGTGAACTGCTACGTGTAGCTTATTTGCCGGGAACAGTAATTTCTGTTGTGGGAAAATGGCTTCTGCTAAAAAGTAATCAAAACAGGTACAGCAAAAAGGCACAAATATTGTGTCACACAGTCGATAACATAGTCTATTACTGTATAAGAATTAGCATTAGTAGTTTAACCAAACTAATAAAGGTTAAAAATTGGAAGTGAAAAAACTATTTGTAAAAACAAATGGAAGTGAACAACTTATTGCATGAGAAATTATCTGTTGCACTTCTCCACATTCCCATTTAATAATGGTCAAGTGGTGATGTTTACAAAATTGACTCGTTACTATAATATTCAATTTATTGATAATTAATCATGAATAAAGTTGTTAAGTAAAGAGTTAGACTAAATAAAGTGATTTGAAATGTATATTTAATAGTTTTTATTTTTGAATTGTTTGCGAAGTCGAAATTCCCCCTTCTGTGTAAAACAACGCTAAAATTCCCCCACCTGAGGGTACAGGTACTCTTCCCCCAAACCAGAGAGAGACCTCTGACTACTGACAAGTGTGTGCTCTATTTTAGGTGTCTGGTCAGGACGGCCCTAGTCGTTGATGGCCCAAGTTGTTGACAGAAAGGACTATGACAGCGGAAAATGAAACTTTATAGATTAAGAGAGTTATTGTTTAAGACTGATATAATTAATCATACTAGTATTCAAACATTGGTCGACAGTGAAAATAGATGAAAATTATGTAAACTTTGTAATGCCTAATTGTAACTAGTTCAAATACATGTTTATCATGCAAACGGGTGCGAACAATGGATACGTTTTTCACACGTTTAGATTAATTGTTTGCATAATAGTTAATCTGTAATCTGGGTAATTGGTAAAACGTGTGAACAAAAGGTGGGCCGTCAACAACTTGGGCGTCCTGACCCGCATTCCTATTTTATGCATTATTTCTAGACATTTTAATGAATGTTACTACATTCTTGTTCCAGACTCGCTCCTTCATCTAGAGAGAACACAGTTCATAGTAACCATGGTGAGTCGTCTGCGGCTGCAGTACTGCAAGATCATTCTGGCCACGTCCCTCGTCTGGTTCCTGCTCGACGTGGTCCTACTCATGTATTACACAGACTGTGCCACGCATTCATCAGTAGACTGTCAGAATGCGAACAATAATGATAAACCAGTAAAAAAATCAGAGGAATCCCTCCTGCAAAGGATTTTACCAAAAGGTATACCAAAATAAAATAAACAACTTTAATTTTGAAAAACTTCAATACACACTTTTATGTTTACCATATGGTTGTATGGTCATGTGATGATGGTTAACACCTAGTATCCCTTAGATCATACAATATTCTGACTCATAATTTTGCACTTTTGTGTGTCCTGAACTTAGATCTAAGCTACATCATAATTTGTAGCTCTAAACAATATTTCTCTGAAACTGTATCTAGTCTCTGTTAGTGTGCTAGCCATTGTACTGTGTTTGATTTAGTTGAGTTGCACAATGCACAGTGAGCTGGGCCCTGCTTGCCTACCGAGATGTCTGGGGCGCCTGTAAGTTCTTACCTTATCTCCAGTGTATGAAGGCCGGGCAGCAGGCTCCAGCCAGTTAATGTATTCTATGATAGTACTGGTCCTGTTTATTTGGCTTAATGCTTGTCTTATTTCTGTATGCTTCTATCAGGGATATAATTATAGTAATCACCAAATCTGTCCATCTGTCACAATTCTCATACAAACAATAACCACTGGGGGCTGACGCGTGTAACGACGTGTTTCTCAAAGACAGGGTATGTTTGTTTCTAAACGAAAATTAAGACATACAGCATGGTTCATTCCCTGAAATTAAACATGATTTTGTTGATAGCACACACATAAAATTTGACCGCTGGAAAACATACACACTCTCTGTGTGACACGCACACACAATAAACTGCAAAAAAATCCTTAATGTGTATGATTTTTATTATCAGAAACAGAGAAAAATAACTCGTATTATTTCCAAATAACGACATTTAATCAAAAAGTAACATTTTTTATGCCCCCATCATCATTGATGGGGGGCATATACAGTTTACCCTGTCTGTGGGTACGTACGTGTTTACGTATGTACGTATGTTCGGATTCTTGTCCGGTCAGTAACTTTGTCCAGCATTGGAGGATTTTCAAATAACTAGGCAGAAATGTTAAGCATAATGAGACAGTGTGTCGCGCGCAGGAACCAGGTCCCTTGGTCCAAGGTCACACTTAAAGGTCAACAATTTAAGCCTTCTATCCCTGTCCGGAGCATAATATTGTCCAGCATGGAAGGAATTTCAAATAACTTGGCACAAGTGTTGAGCATGGTGAGTCGGCGTGTCGCTCGCAGGAACCAGGTCCCTAGGGTCAAGGTCACACTTAAAGGTCAAAGGTCAAATATAAGAATTTAAGCCATAGACCCTGTCTGGAGAATACGTTTGTCTAGCAATGGAAGGAATTTCAAATAACTTAGCACAATTGTTGAGCAGGGTGAGACGGTGTCCAAGGTCAAGTAAAATATAAGAATTTAAGCCGTAAATACTGTCTGAAGCATAAGTTTGTCCAGCAGGGAAGGATTTTAAACTAACGTGGCCGAAGTGCTAAGCATGGTGTGTCTGTGTGTTGCGCGCAAGAATCAGGTCCCTTTGTATAATGTCAAGGTCAAATATAAGAATTTAAGCCATAGAAAATGTCCGGAGCATAAATGTTGTCCAGCAGGGAAGGATTTTCAAACAACTTGGCATAAGTGATAAGCATTATGCGGTGGTGTCGCATGCAAGAACCAGGTGCCTTGGTTCAAGGTCAAGGTCACACTTTAAGGTCAAGTATATGTGTATATGTTAAGATTCTTGTCCAGGCAATTTCTCTGTATAGCATTGCAGGATTTTCAAACGATTTTAAACTTGGCTGAAGTGATAACCATTATAAGACTATGTGTCACCCGCAAAAACTAGGTCCAAGGTCAAGGTCACACTTAAGGTCTAAGGTCAAGTATAAGAATTAAGTCCATGGATTCTGTCTGGAGCAGAATTTTGTCCGACATTAAAAATTTTAAAATAACTTGGCAGAAGTGGTAAGCATTATGAGACGGCATGTGGCGTGCAAGAACCAGGTCTGTAGCTGAAAGGTCAAGGTCATTAATCAAGTTCAAAGGTCAAATAATTTTCCAGACCATAAAATTGTCATGCGTGCAGAGATTTTCAGTGTGCAAAGCATAATTCAAAAATGATAAAGTGCATTTTGTTTATTTTTGCACAAAATGATTTAAGATAGCAAGTGTAAGTGAAGCATACAAGAACCATAACTCATAATTGCCTAACAGTTTAATTACTAACTTTTATTAATTTTTTTGTTAGGACTAAAACTATTTGGTGATATCCAAATTACTTCACAGAATAAGAGAATACATTCGCAGAAAGTACAATATAAAAGGACAATTCTCCTTTTGCAAAATAATTTGTATGCATATAGACAAAGAGGCGCCGTGTAGAAATGGCTGCATAGGTGGGGGCATCCGTGTCTGTGGACACATTTCTAGTTATCATTATTGTCTTTGCACAGTTAGTTTGAATTACGCAAGAAAACACAAAACGTATACTTTTATGACAATAACTGCACTAAAACATTTGTGGCATAACAAGAGTTGTTTGTATTATAGAAAATAAAATTTACCATAGTGTAATTGCTATTTGATCTCCATGACATTTACAAAAGTAAAAAATTGTACCCAACATATGGTCGACATAGTCTTCACTTGAAGGAATGTAAACATGCTTTTATTGAGGAACATGCACATGCTGTCTTTGAGAAACACTTTTTGTTTACACGTGTCGGCCCCCAGTGATAACAATGACAGTGTAAAAGAAGGATTTAATGGAACTTCCGTTTGTTCAGTTTTCTTGTGACAAGTGCATGGGTCAAAGGTTTAAATGAAACATTTCTTTGGTGACATTCATCACTTCCTGCCATGGGTCTTAATTATAAATTATCTTTCTTTTCATATTATGTGTATATGTGGTGCATTGTTTTTATGCCCCCGGCATCTTGATGCGGGAGGCATATCGTGATTGTCCTGTCTGTCCTTCCGTCTCTCTTTCTGTCCGTGACAAGGTTAAGTAGATTTTACCGTGTCGTCTAGCACCAACATCGCTTACTACAACACTTGGATACTTACACAGTCATCCACAATCCACCCAGTGCACCAACATCGCTTACTACAACACTTGGATACTTACACAGTCATCCACAATCCACCCAGTCTAGCACCAACATCGCTTACTACAACACTTGGATACTTACCCAGTCATCCACAATCCACCCATATCTCCCAACCTCACTTTGACCTTGACTTTGACATAATTTGGACTAGTCAAAAGTGCCATTTCTTGGTTAACTAGACTACCTTTTCATCTAGCACCAACACCGCTTACTACAACACTTGGATATTTACACAGTTGTTACTTATGCCCGTTCCCTATTCAGCCATATCACCCAACCTCACATTATCTTGACCTAATTTGAACTATCCAGCATCAACCGGGAGCATGTGTGTTTATCGAACACAGAATCTTCATTGTAATATGTTTTGTTGATTTGATAATATCCAGCATTTCATCTGCCTACCCTGCGGAGCTGACATGCCACATGCCAATGTGTAATATTTATAAAAACATCATGATTGTTGTTAAGTCCAATATGTGCATGCAGGCCTTTCCCCAGGCACTTTAAGCGCCGTGGTGCCGCTGTGCCTTAATTTCCAAATCCTTGTCGCCGCGGCGCTTGATTTTTCTATCTTGGTTAATCCGCGCTTGAAAATTTTACAACCGCTTGCAAAATCTGACCCGACTGTCGTCTGCTTTCTAACTAACGACCAATCAAATTACGCCTTCAGCTGTTTGTATATCGGTGTCTACACAAGACACGTGTGAGATTATCAGGTTGTGTATAGGGTACAATTATGGCTTGTATCGGCTAATTATGGATGATTATGATCGGTACGTGTGATGTCAGTACAATTAAGGGTAGGTATTGTCTGTTTTTGATTTAATTTATTGACGACTTTTATAAAGCGGTGTTTAAAAGTACAGGCGAAAAACAGTAATATTGACGGTTTGTTTTGACGGTTTGTTTTTCACTTATGGATATTGCTAATTGGCAGTTATAGTTTATATTAATTGCAGTTATAGCTGAAATTTATTTGACACCCCAAAACTTAAATGTTTTCACACCCATTTTCACAACTAATACCTGTTTAAGCACACATAATTTTCGTCTTCATAACCAAACTTGCATGTTTAAAATACGGACGTAAATTATTTGAATTAAATTCTGCTTTAGTTAATTTTGTGTGTGAACATTTCTAAGACACGTTAGAATGATTAGGTCCAGGTAACGACCAGTGCCTGTGTCTGGGAAATCCTCCATAGCTAACTATTTAGTTAGGACTGTTAGTGAATGTGAAAGTGAAAGTGTTACTGTTTGTGACAATGTAACATTACAGGCCCACCTCTAGACGAAGTGAACTTCAGTCAGATGGTGGAAACTTGGCATCAACAGATACCCAGAAAAATGGGAATTTAGAATGTTTTGTTGGACATTGATATTTTTGTAATAACATGTACTTTTTCCAGGATACATTTCTCTTGCCACTGGAGCTGTTGTTTCGTTGAATAATTGTATAATATGTTTATTTATTATTGCTGATATTTTTTATGATAACATGCTTCTTTTTTTTCAGAATACATTTCTCTTGCCACTGGTGTTGTTGTGTCATTGCATAATTTTATATGTTTATTTATGATTGCTGATAGTTTTATGATAAGATTCTACTTTTTTTCAGGATACATTTCTCTTGCCACAGGTGTTGTTGTGTGTCTTTAATAAATTGTATAAAATGTGTAGTTACGTTTATGATTATGTTATATTATTAAGTAACAAAAGAGAAAAAAAGCTATTCTAGACTGTTTCTTTTTTTGCTTTTGTTAGCTCTTAAGTACTGTAGATTTTGATTTAGTACACTTAAAAATTAAAAAAAAATGAACGTGGAAGGGGGTCACCCCCCTCCCACACCCGTCCCTCTTTGCCCCTGTGCCTTAGCAAAATCCTGGGGAAAGGCCTGGCATGTAGCCATGTAGTCATGGACATGACTGTGTAAGTACAGATTCTATAACTGTGAATTGTGCTTTATGTGCTTTGTTTGTAGGCAGAAATGATTGAGATATATCAGTTTCTTTCTAAGTCTTTTGTTTATGCTTGCTTAATTAAAAGGGGTTTCAGCCACCTGTTTTGACAGTAATAGTTGCATTCATGTGTTTTTAATGCCCCCAGGAGCATTATTGTGTAGCCGCGTCCATCAATCACATTTCAGATGTGGAGCGTGACTTAGGTATAAAAGGGATTTGAATTAAACCTAATACTACATTTGTATGAACTTGATGTTGATCATATGTGCAACTTAACCATAACTTACTTTTGTTTGCCTTCTATTAGCGCCCCATACCACAGAATTGAAAAGCATGACATGTGTCTTAGCTTTTGTGTTATGTTTCTTTGTGGCCTTAGTCATTTCCTGTGACACATTAACAAAATGCTGGCTGTGACCCCTATCTCTAGAGCTCAGTGGTTACTATGCTGGCTGTGACCCCTATCTCTAAGCCTCATTGGTTACTATGCTGGCTGTGACCCCTATCTCTAGAGCTCATTGGTTACTATGCTGGCTGTGACCCATATCTCTAGAGCTCATTGGTTACTATGCTGGCTGTGACCCATATCTCGAGAGCTCATTGGTTACTATGCTGGCTGTGACCCATATCTCGAGAGCTCATTGGTTACTATGCTGGCTGTGACCCATATCTCTAGAGCTCATTGGTTACTATGCTGGCTGTGACCCATATCTCAAGAGCTCATTGGTACTATGCTGGCTGTGACCCCTATCTCAAGAGCTCATTGGTTACTATGCTGGCTGTAACCCATATCTCTAGAGCTCATTGGTTACTATGCTGGCTGTGACCCATATCTCTAGAGCTCATTGGTTACTATGCTGGCTGTGACCCATATCTCTAGAGCTCATTGGTTACTATGCTGGCTGTGACCCCTATCTCAAGAGCTCATTGGTTACTATGCTGGCTGTGACCCCTATCTCTAGAGCTCATTGGTTACTATGCTGGCTGTGACCCCTATCTCTGGAGCTCATTGGTTACTATGCTGGCTGTGACCCCTATCTCTAGAGCTCATTGGTTACTATGTTGGCTGTGACCCCTATCTCTGGAGCTCATTGGTTACTATGCTGGCTGTGACCCCTATCTCTGGAGCTCATTGGTTACTATGCTGGCTGTGACCCCTATCTCTAGAGCTCATTGGTTACTATGCTGGCTGTGACCCCTATCTCTGGAGCTCATTGGTTACTATGCTGGCTGTGACCCCTATCTCTGGAGCTCATTGGTTACTATGCTGGCTGTGACCCCTATCTCTAGAGCTCATTGGTTACTATGCGGGCTGTGACCCATATCTCTAGAGCTCATTGGTTACTATGCTGGCTGTGACCCATATCTTTAGAGCTCATTGGTTACTATGCTGGCTGTGACCCCTATCTCAAGAGCTCATTGGTTACTATGCTGGCTGTGACCCATATATCTAGAGCTAATTGGTTACTATGCTGGCTGTGACCACTATCTCTAGAGCTCATTGGTTACTATGCTGGCTGTGACCCCTATCTGTAGAGCTCATTGGTTACTATGCTGGCTGTGACCCCTATCTCTAGAGCTCATTGGTTACTATGCTGGCTGTGACCGCTATCTCTAGAGCTCATTGGTTACTATGCTGGCTGTGACCCCTATCTCTAGAGCTCATTGGTTACTATGCTGGCTGTGACCCCTATCTCTGGAGCTCATTGGTTACTATGCTGGCTGTGATCCCTATCTCTAGAGCTCATTGGTTACTATGCTGGCTGTGACCTGTATCTCTAGAGCTCATTGGTTACTATGCTGGCTGTGACCTGTATCTCTAGAGCTCATTGGTTGCTATGCTGGCTGTGACCCCTATCTCTAGAGCTCATTGGTTACTATGCTGGCTGTGACCCCTATCTCTGGAGTTCATTGGTTACTATGCTGGCTGTGACCCCTATCTCTAGAGCTCATTGGTTACTATGTTGGCTGTGACCCCTATCTCTGGAGCTCATTGGTTACTAAGCTGGCTGTGACCCCTATCTCTAGAGCTCATTGGTTACTATGCTGCCTGTGACCCCTATATATCTTTAGAGCTCATTGGTTACTATGCTGGCTGTGACCCCTATCTCTAGAGCTCATTGGTTACTATGCTGGCTGTGACCCATATCTCTAGAGCTCATTGGTAACTATGCTGGCTGTGACCCCTGTCTCTAGAGCTCATTGGTTACTATGCTGGCTGTGACCCCTATCTCTAGAGCTCATTGGTTACTATGCTGGCTGTGACCCCTATCTCTGGAGCTCATTGGTTACTATGCTGGCTGTGACCCCTATCTCAAGAGCTCATTGGTTACTATGCTGGCTGTGACCCCTATCTCTAGAGCTCATTGGTTACTATGCTGGCTGTGACTCCTATCTCTAGAGCTCATTGGTTACTTACTACATGCTCTCTGTTGTTGACAGCGCCTGTTGCCCCTGGAGACACTGCAAGCATTCCAGCCACCAAATACATAACACCAACAAAAATGCCCAAACCCAAAGAGCCTCCCAAGCCACACAAATTGCCCAAACTGCCTGATCTTAGTCAAGGTATTGTTTTCTAGTAACCCTGTAATGCCAGACTACCATCATTGCAGCCCTGCAGCAAGGAAATGTAGCAGCAGTGCTGTCCTCCTGATATACATACAGCTTACCTTCCTACAAGCCATTCATCCCAGGGAGCAGAAACTGTTAGTTGCTAGAGCTGCATTGTAACAAATTGGCCCACATGCATGCTTGGGGGCTTGGAAAATGTGTCGTTAGATCACACACACTTATGTTCTATCCATTGCACTGTGATCTCACCTGCCAGGCAGTGTACATTACCCATTGCAAAAAAATGAATTGTCACATGGCAGTCAGCATGTTTATACCTTGTATATCATATACATACACATATTTGTTGATATATGTAATTAAAAAAAGCATCGAACAGTATCAACATGTTGATGATTAAGTGCTGGTGGTTGTTAGCATGGCAGGGGAGATCACTGTGGGAGATAGCGGGGGCCTCCTTTTCCATTTCTACTAAACTTAAAATGATTGTAACATTCTCATGTTTGATCTAAGAGCAAATAAACAACGATTTGGAGTTCTGATAAGTAGGAATTGAACCACCAGGGTGTTAGTCTGAGTTGTTTAATAGTAACACTTCAGAACGACAAAGAGTTGTTTATTGGCCGATAAACAATGATAATGCAAAATTATTTTGATTCTACATGTAAGTTTGTAACATGATTTGACGAATATTTTTGCAATTGTAATAGTAAATATTTTGTACTATGGTCTGCTCAGAATCGGGTAGTGTAACAACGATAACTTTGATCTTTGTCTATAGAAAAATTAGGGAGTATCATGTTAAAATGTTTAGTAACCATTGTCTTTAAAGGCACAGATTCGAATTTGAATTAACGAGATTGCAAAAATAATAAAATTAAGCTTTCATTAAGGATGGTATTAAATGTCTATACAATTTCTAACTACCGGTACTATTTGTTGAAATGTGCATGACATTGACATGGAATTCGAACCTCGGTTTAGTTGGAAAATGTCCTTATAATTTATATTCATTGTGTAGCAAGAGAGTGCGGGACTTAACGACTCACACTATGTGACATAATATTTGTGTTTTCGGATTCAAGCATTGTAACAATGTCATGCTTTACGCTATTCAAATATGTAAACAAACTCAATGTTGATAAACATTTTACATTGTTGACATTATTTTTTCTGCTGTAGAAAAATAGGTAAAATATTTCATTGTCAATACCAGTTCAAAAATTAGTAATATTGTTTGGTTCTGTTTATGTACATAGAAAATAACGAATGTTTATGGTATTCATTTTATGCTCAAAGAGCCTTTAATATCGGTGTTCATATGTGCATATGTAGATACAGAATGTATCTGTATACCTAAATGACAGCCAGTGTGACGTGACATTGCCCTCAGGCGAGGGAGCTCCTCCTGTTCACAGTGTTCACGCCACAGTGACGTGTGTGGCTGTGTTATCACTAGACCTGTCTGTTTTGACAGCGCTGCATATAGATACCTGTCATCTGGCTGTTGGAGTGTGCTGGGCAAAAAATCTTAAAGTTGACATTGTACATTGTCTGCCCATCCCAAAGCTATTGGGCTACCAGTATTTCTCAGCAACCACTTGTATTAATTCAATGAAATAAGATTCAAATACTCTTTTATAAAATATGACACGATACTTGTGCATAGAATATGTTTTCTCACATACAACTGGGAATGTAATGCTGTTAATGCTGTTAAAGTGTAGTACAGTATGTACAATAAGACTGTATTTATTATTTGCATATTTCCAGTACTCTTTTTATGCCCCCGGCATCTTGATGCAGGAGGCATATAGTGATCGTCCTGTCCATCCTTCCGTGTGTCCATCTTTCCGTCCTTCCGTCCATGACAAGGTTAAGAATAATTCAAATGGGCTGTTTCTTGGCTAACTAGATTTTACCATTTCGTCTGTCACCAACACCGCTTGCTAAAACACTTGGATACTTACACAGTAGTTGCTTATGACCATCCACATCCACCCATATCACCCAACTTTACTTTGACCTTGATCTTGAACTAATTTGGGCTTAAAATATTTCAAAAATGCTATTTCTTGGTTTACTAGATTTTACCGTTTGGTCTAGCACCAACACCGCTTACTACAACACTTGGATATTTACACAGTTTTTACTTGTGACCGTTCCCAATCCACCCATATCACCCAACCTCACTTTGACCTTGACCTAATTTGGACTAAGAAATGGGCTACCCAGCACCAAACGGGGGCATGTGTGTTTATCATACACAGAATCTTGTTTTTTATGCCCCCACAAAGTGGGAGGCATTAAGCATTACACTTGTCCGTCCGTCTGTACGTACCTACATATGTATGAACGTAAATCCCGAAATTTTGTGGACTCAACTACTCGTTAACTGCTGGGCAGATTTTGCTCAAACTTTCACAGCTGAAGAATTTTAATGTGTAGTGTAATCTGACTTTTACAGCTAAAGGACCTTAATGTGTAGGTGATAAAGGTAGGAATTTTGGCTGCAACCAGTTTTGGCTGAATTATAGCTCTTTGTCATTTACTCCACTATAGAATATATTCTTCCCAAAATTGTATGGACTCGAACTTTAACTGCTGGGTGGATTTCGCTCAAACATTCATAGCTGAGGAACCTTAATGTGTAGTGTAATCCGACTTATACAGCTGAAGGACCATAATATGTACATGTAGGTGATCGTAAAGGAAAGCATTTTGGATGCGACCAATTTTGGCAGAATTATGGCGCTTTGTAATTTTTTTCCACTATTGAATATATACTTCCAGAAATGTTGTGGACTCAACTCCTCTTTAACTGCTTGGCATATTTCACTCAAATTCCATAGCTGAAGAAGCTTAATGTGTAGGTGTTCGTAAAGGACAGAATTTTGACTGTGACCAATTTTATCAGAATTATGGTTCTTAGCAACATGCCCTTTGTCTGTGTCCAAACATGTGTCGTGGGGGCATCCGTGTCTGTGACACATCTAGTTTAAAGCAGACTGTGATTGATAAGTTTTCACTGTTTTTAGTAGTGATGAAGTTATGAATGTAGATGTCTGCTTTGCAATTCCTTTAACTCGTATACAATTACTCGTGTTAGGTCTGATGGTTAGACCAAGCATGCCTATTTACTGTTATACATATGTCAGGTCTGATGGGCCGGCCCAGCATGCCGGGGGACATGGGCAAGCCAGTGAGCATACCAGCTGACAGACAGGAGGAGTCCAAGGAGAAGTTCAAGATCCATCAGTTCAACCTCGTAGCCAGTGACATCATGTCCCTCAATAGAACACTGCCAGACTACAGGATTCCAGGGTAGGTAGATCCCTGCCTGACTACAGGATTCCATGGTAGGTAGATCCCTGCCTGACTACAGGATTCCGATGTAGATAGATCCCTGCCAGACTACTGGATTCCAGGGTAGGTAGATCCCTGCCTGACTACTGGATTCCAGGGTAGGTAGATCCCTGCCAGACTACTGGATTCCATGGTAGGTAGATCCCTGCCTGACTACTGAATTCCATGGTAGGTAGATCCCTGCCTGACTACTGGATTCCATCGTAGTTAGATCCCTGCCTGACAACTGGATTCCATCGTAGTTAGATCCCTGCCTGACAACTGGATTCCATCATAGGTAGATCCCTGTCTGACTACTGGATTCCATCATAGGTAGATCCCTGTCTGACTACTGGATTCCTGAGTAGGGAGATCCCTGTCTGACTACTGGATTCCAGGGTAGGTAGATCCCTGCCTGACTACTGCATTCCTGAGTAGGTAGATCCCTGCCTGACTACTGGATTCCAGGGTAGGAGATCCCTGCCTGACTACTGGATTCCAGGGTAGGTAGATCCCTGCCAGGCTACAGGATTCCATTGTAGGTAGATCCCTGCCTGACTACTGGATTCCTGAGTAGGTAGATCCCTGCCAGGCTACAGGATTCCATTGTAGGTAGATCCCTGCCTGACTACTGGATTCCTGAGTAGGTAGATCCCTGCCTGACTACAGGATTCCATGGTAGGTAGATTCCTGTCTTGACTACTGGATTCCAGGGTAGGTAGATCCCAGCCTAACTACAGGATTCCATGGTAGGTAGATCTCTGACTACTGGATTCCAGGGTAGGTAGATCCCTGCCAGGCTACAGGATTCCATAGTAGGTAGATCCCTGTCTGACTACAGGATTCCAGGGTAGGTAGATCCCTGCCTGACTACTGGATTCCAGGGTAGGTAGATCCCTGCCAGACTACTGGATTCCATGGTAGGTAGATCCCTGCCTGACTACTGGATTCCATGGTAAGTAGATCCCTGCCTGACTACAGGATTCTAGGGTAGGTAGATCCCTGCCTGACTACAGGATTCCAGGGTAGGTAGATCCCTGCCTGACTACTGGATTCCATGGTAGGTAGATCCCTGCCTGACTTCAGGATCCTGAGTAGGTAGATCCCTGTCAGACTACAGGATTCCATGGTAGGTAGATCCCTGCCTGACTACTGGATTCCAGGGTAGGTAGATCCCTGCCTGACTACTGGATTCCATGGTAGGTAGATCCCTGTCTGACTACTGGATTCCATGGTAGGTAGATCCCTGCCTGACTACAGGATTCCATGGTATGTAGATCCCTGCAGACACTGCGAAAACCGTCGGACAGTCGGACATGTCCGTCGATCATCAGTCGATCAATTTGCCGATCATCAGTCTTCCTGTCGGACAGCAAAATATTAGGGAAAAACTACTATAACAACCCTACGCAATCGAACGTTGACCGCAGATTACTATGCACTAAGCACCGAGTTAATTCAATTGATGACGTCAATTGCAGTCATCCCTATGGAATTATTGGTTTCCCACGGCGTTACGCATTCTTATTGGATATCTTTAAATAGAATTGGCATCGGACGTTTCTGACATATCTCGTTTTGATATTTTTTGTTACCGATTGCTTACGAAAAGGGACGAATGGTACTATTTTTAGTTTAAATCAACACAATTTACAACTGGGTTTTTACTAAAAGGAACGTCTCTTTCCATAAACATGTTTGCATAACATATTTTTTGAACTCATTTAATGATTAAAAACGTGGCTGCCCTGGGATGGGACAGTATCCATGATCAGAGTGTGTGTTGGGTCATTTCTTAACATAGCCATTTCATAACCATTCATTTTTGGTTATTTCTTAAACATTGATCGGTTATTTCGTAAACATGTTGGTCAATTCGTAACAACTTAATTTTTCTATATCTTACTGATAATATGATCGGAAAAATAAGTATAAAATAATGTGTCCATAACACTAAATTTGAACATTTTACGTTTAAAATGTTTGATAAAGGCACATTTTAAATTTTATTAATATTATCAGATGACATGAAATATTCACAGGTACCTGTACCAATGATTAATTATGTTCCATACATATATAAACTATAATATTATAGTGTATATACGTATGGAAACTAAATAATAATTGTTAGATCTACATGTACCTGTGGAAATATTAAAAGAAGGTGTCGTTATTCACGGGTTATCATATATCTTAAGGTTTTAGTTATTAGGTCAAATATAAACAGAGTATTTTTTTCACTTCAAAGAAAAAAGATAATGCAACACTCAGTAAATGCTGCAGAATAAAGCATATTACTGAACAAGACATTTGGTTAAAATTACACAGTTGAATAGACAGTCCCAGTTTTAGCCAATTACAATTGAAGCTCCTTAATGTCCATCTATTGTTTAAGTATAATTTTGTTTGCTCAATAATCACAAACACTTCACAAGCTTCATCATGTGCTCTTATGTGTAAAATATGTTTACTATCAAACACATGAAATTCACTGAAAGTAACTAAAATATAACCATTTGACCTCGCTTAAGATATAACCATTTGACCTCGCTCGTTTTCATCAATATTCCCCAGTGTCTGACAGATGTGACAATTGTCTGACAGACATTCTGATTAGGTAGATCCCTGCCTGACTACTGGATTCCATGGTAGGTAGATACCATCATGTCCCTCAATAGATCCCTGCCTGACTTCTGGATTCTAGGGTAGGTAGATCCCATCATGTCCCTCAACAGAACTTGACTTGAAACCTTATTTCAGTTACATAATCCACCAATTGTGTATTGTTGCACTTTTACCAAGGCATATTTTCGGTTAGAGTTGGGTCCCAGGCTATAAAGTTTTGTGATAAAAAAATGTGCTATGAATTTGGTTAAGGGGTTCAACTTTGCAGTAAACATGCATGGTTTGAAATAAGTTAAGCGGGGGAACACACCTTCATAGCCCCTGTCATATTTGGTAAAACTGTGCTTACTGATGGTGTGAGGTACCACATGAGATAATATGTTCTTTATGAGCAACCTAATGCCCTGATTTCAGGTGTAGAAACAAGAAGTACCCGTCAGTGTCCAAGCTACCGGACACGAGTGTGGTAATAGTGTTCCATAACGAGGCTTGGTCCACGTTGCTGCGTACCATCCACAGTGTGATCAACCGGTCACCACCAGAGCTCCTCAAGGAGATCATCCTGGTTGACGATGCCAGTGAACATGGTAGGCATTGCACAACAGCAAGTTTTCGATGTATTTTACTGGTCCCACATTATATATTCTTTATTTATCTAAAATATCTGCAATTAATTTGAACTTTTGTATTTCATCATTATTTTGAAGGCTAAATATCCAGAGGGGGTAATCACGTGATGATCAAAAGGGAATCAAAATGGCGACGTCTTTGCAAAAACAGGTATTTTATGCATTTTTATACCCTTTAATTATTTGCTTAAAATTGTAATGCCGCCCACTTTCCAGCCACATTCATTAGAAAGTGTTGAGCGTTTATTTCGTGTCTGTCTTCACTCTAGATCTCGACATTACTCGGTGCACATTTTCTAAGTGGGGACTGTTTTCCATGTAATTTATTATCATTACTGGG
This sequence comes from Congeria kusceri, assembly GCA_027627225.1. Taxonomy (NCBI): domain Eukaryota; kingdom Metazoa; phylum Mollusca; class Bivalvia; order Myida; family Dreissenidae; genus Congeria; species Congeria kusceri. The sequence continues at coordinate 1,519,770 of CM051038.1, read as the reverse complement.
TTTCACTTAGGAAATCGCTCTCTCAGGATGAAATGACAGAACATATTATATTTAAAATGTGCTAGGAGTATTCTTTGGGTGTTTATATAAGGGTTTGGTATGGGGAAGACGTCTCAAAATTGTTTTTTTTAAGTTGTACGTACCAAAATAGTTTTATGATCTAAATGGGTCCCACATCTGGTTTGATCAAAAAGGGGTCCCGTTTTATTTCGGAAAACCTCAATTGAAGCTTATCTGGTCAAGTTTGAAAATGTGAACATTCAAACCATTATTAGACATACACATGTATGTGTTTCCTGTAAACACTCTTTATTAGGGATTATATTGCATACATTAAAGAGAACTAAGCTAAATAGGAAAATATAAAATAATAAGAAAGACCACCTGCTCAAATATATCTATATCAGTGGATGTTTTGACATTAATAAAATCCTTAGTTGGTTTGGCGACATTCAAATGTCTTCCTTGGTGCTGAAAGATTTCATTCAATACGGAAACAAACGCTATTGCTACTAGACTATGATCAGAGTGTGGCCAAGAATTTAGGTTAAGAAGTGGCTACAGCCGCCATGTCAAACGTTACAAAGCATTCGCACCTTACAGGTGTTGTGGGAAAATGTTTTTCGACAATGACAAGGTTATAGTGCACAGGTGTTTGAAACAATACTTTGCAAGACAATGTTGAGTGTATGGTGCATTAACAGGCATTTCTTAATCTTAATTTCTATTAATTCGCATATAAAATCATGTTGAAGTTTTTTTAGGGATCATTATATAGGAATATTTGATGCCCATCTTGTTGTAATTAAACTGAACAATAGTCAACATATATATCACTATCATTTTTTAAAATTCGTAGTTACATATATTACTAAATGAGTAGTGAAACTTTGTATATTACTAAATTAGTAGTGAAACTTTCAACTGTATATCAGCATGTTGTGTTATATTCTCTGATATGATAGTAATGCTCGTTTATTACATGTAGAAATTAAACCTTCTGCCTTTGAAGGTTCTTTAATGTGTTCAAATTGATAATGAAGCAATCATTTCAATCACAAATCATCTGTGTCTTATTGTAACTGATGATTGCAGTTCTTTCACATTTCTTACAAAGCTACAGGTGATTGCATGCTCCATGTTTGATCTCGCATGTTTATATTTTTACTGTGTAATACTAATTTTGATCTCATATACATTGATTAGTGTGATTTAAAGCTTCGATCTAAAATTATATTGTGCAATTGAACATCAATGACACTCAATTATTGTTCAGACCTCTCTTGCCTTGTTATTGACATATCATGTGTTATGATGTGTCATAAGAAATAAAATACTGGTAATAAAACTTCCAGTGACTTTATTTCTTGACAAGTGTCTAACACGCACTTATTGAAATTGCACTTATTGTGTACTATAATCTATATTTTGAGACACATCTCATATCTGCAATGACTTAACCGAGCATGGCACAGCAACATTTAAACATTGTTGAATTGATCAGTTGCAAAATCATAGAACGCTCCGCCTTTCTGTTTGTCGAAGGTTGCTTTTCTACAGATTTGAAGTCAATTGATTGGATTATGCGACCATGTGCGATTATTAACCACTGAAATATAAACCGTTAATTGGTCAACTCACTCCTTGATTGACAAGTCACAACTGGTCAATAAGGAGTATGGGTAATTTCGTCAACGTTGAAAAATAGCGAAAAAACGAAAAAAATTCATTCCTTTTCAACGTGGATATAGTTTTATTAGTAGTTGACCTTGAAAATACATACTTATAATAAATACACTAAAACAACCAAACATAATGCTACATGTAATGTTTATTTAGCATATGCCATGAGAATAAAACTATACAAAATTGACAATAGTAATGCTTAAATACAACATTGCTTAAACACAATATGCAACCATACCTTTTACAAACAGCTAAATATGTGTTTACTTGGTAAATTTTTTAACTTATTCATATTAATAGATCACTTTAAATCACTCTGTCATACTGTTTAACATCATTCTTTACAATGCATTGCGAGTACTTTCAATCTTGAATTAGTTGTATTACTTTTTTGAGACATTTGATTTACCACCCTATTGTAAATATTTAGTCTCACAACTTTATTTAAACCCGGCATCTTAAATTTTGTGCAGTATCTTGAATAAGAGATGAGTAAGTGGCTGTGTAGCTTTGCAGCAGACAACGCATCTTGTCAGGTCTTTCCCAATGCTGCACCAGGGTGATTGAAGCACACCAGAATCTGAATAAAATTATTACAAATTTGGTCTTATGTTTTCTCTTGAACAAATGTTAACAAACTAAGTTAATTCTGTCTAAATACTATTAAAGAATACATATTCTATTCATATCATTGGAAATTTTATATGTGTGGTCACTGCAATATAAAATACAAAGTGGTTGCATTGAAATCACATATTTAAAGCAATTAAAATTTTAACTTAATATAATAAACACAAATATAAACACAGGTATTTTCCCTTCTGAAATAATATGGCTTTTCAGATTTATAACGTTTTAATCTACACTTGTTTGTTTATTGTGATATTATTTTTAAACAGAAACACACGTAAATGTATTTAATAGAAAAAAATATTTTAAAGCATTGACACTTTAGTTTTTTTGTTCCTAAGAAGCGTCATAAAGGACGGGCGATCATGGAACCTACATGGAAGCAAATCAAGTCATTATATACCACAGGACTGTGTATAGTAGTAATGCTTGTCATCTAATGATGCAATGTAGCATTGGAAAATTGAAAACAAATTAAATTCTAAAACTATGTATATGCGGTATTATGACAAGAAATGACATACATATAAAATGTCACTGTCATGTTACAAAAGAGCACTTGCTTCTTATTTGGTTTAGATTCGACAGGTCTCGTCCTAGTAATTAGATACCTCGCCCAGAGCATGATTTCAAGTTTCAATTTAGATCAGAAAAGCTTTAAATGAGTTTCTCTGTTTTCTGACTTAAAACGGGACCCCATTGTGATCATATCAGATGTGGGACCCGTTTACATCATACAACATTTTTGGTGCGTACAACTGGAAAAAAAGATTCTGACATGTCTGACCCTAGCGAAACACATTTATAAACATTCAAAGAATATTCCGAACACATTTTTGTTTTTGCAATTTATCTAATTTCATGCTGAGAGAGGGATTTCCTACGTGAAACCTGGCAACGATCACAAGTTACATGGAAAACAGTCCCCGCTTAGGAAATGTGCACCGAGTAAAGTCAAGATCTAGGGCGAGGACATACACGAAACAAACATTAAATAATTTCTAACTGATATGGCTGGAAAGTGGACGGTATTAAAATATTAAAGCACACTATTAAAGAGTATAAAAAGGCAAAAAATACCTGTTTCTGCAAGAACGTCGCCATTTTGATTCCCTTTTGATCATCACGTGATTACCCCCTCTGAATATCGGTCCCAAAAGAATATTTCACACTTATTTCCAAATTGTAACCAACATTTACTGCTCAGCTGAATAAGCAATTTACCGAGTCAATAAAAGTATCATGTAGCCTTTTGCTATTTTCACACGTAAAATATTTTCAGTGAACCAATAACAGTTTAAATACAAACAATCATTACCCAGTATTGTGAAATATTCTAGCCAGTCCTGACTGATAAGTTTGCTTCATTGTTGTTGGGTCGTATTGCTTAACTTATTTCTTAATGTGTTCAGAAGAATTTACCAACCTCAAATATCCCCAATAAGTTCTTGCTAACTTGTTGCCTTAACCTGAGACTGATCCATCTGACTGTGCACCTTACAGAGGAGCTGGGGGAGAAACTGGACGCATACCTGGCCCAGCTGCCTGTCCACTGCTACGCCCTTCGCATGGAGGAACGCACTGGGCTCATACGAGCCAGACTCAAAGGTTAGACATTCTGTGTGTTGTGTATGGTAATTTAATTGATTGGCCAGCTGTTTAAAATAACAACATGTATGTGTCAGAATATGTTCTGATGAATTGTATTAGCATTGACCTTTATACCCCCTGTTAGAATGGGTATATCAGGCTATTTCACGGGCCTGACTGGCGTACGGTGTTCACTTGTTGCTGTGGTACTGCAGGTGCTGCGAAGGCGAAGGGCAAGGTGATCACGTTCCTGGACGCCCACTGTGAGGCCACCGAGGGATGGTTGGAACCACTCATGGCAGAGATATACCATGACAGGTGCACACTCATTTCTGAATTGCTTTCAAGTCCAATGTATATTTGAAAAATGTCTTTAAATATTTAAGATGTTTGATTTATCATGTTAATTGGCATGTAAGCAATTGTTACTTAGTTCTGATGCAAATAAATTTAACCCCAAGGGCATTATTTAGATCCTAACATGATCTGACAGTTAAATCTGCAGTTACAATGAGTACTACATTTTACTATGTTCAACTTGTATTCTTGCTGTGAGATTCAAACGCGCATCCCTGTTGTTACAATGACATCATTCATTGATACGAATTCTTTGTGACGTAACTTTCTTTGATTTTAATTGTGTTGTTTATTGCAGATTTGATTTTAGTATCTATATATTACAATAGTTACTTACCTATAGTGCCATTATTTCAGGACGGCTGTGGCCTGTCCAATTATAGATGTGATCAGTGATGACACGTTTGAGTACATCACTGGCTCGGACATGACATGGGGTGGCTTCAACTGGAAGTTGAACTTCCGCTGGTATCCTGTGGCCCAGAGGGAGCTCGACAGACGGGGTGGAGACCGCTCACAGCCAGTCAGGTAGGGTACTCTGTCTTCTGTTAAATAATTTGTCATCTAGAATGCCCTCGGAGAGCCCAGGTCTCCGCAAAGATACATGATGCTGCTTTACAAATGAATTTCCAGTGATAGGTTACCTTCATTGGCCTCTCCCAATTGCCAGATCATATTCCTGGATCCTGACGGTGATTCAGATCCCCGCCAAAATCTCATCATTTGTTCATTGGTCCATTTCCAGCCTTCTCAAAACATTTCATGCAAATCTGTTCAGCACTTTTGGTGTAAAGTAACCTAATACCAGACTACAATACAGATAAACAAACAAAGCTATGCAACCAAACAACATAAATTCCTTGACAGAGGGTCTGTATATATAAGCTGTGACTGGATTGTTTGTAGGACGCCCACAATGGTGTGGGGTCTGTATTTATAAGCTGTGACTGGATTGTTTGTAGGACGCCCACGATGGTGTGGAGTCTGTATTTATCGCCTGTATTTATCGCCTGTGACTGGATTGTTTTTAGGACACCCACGATGGCAGGGGGTCTGTTCTCCATAGACAGAGACTACTTCTATGAGATCGGCTCCTACGACGAAGGCATGGACATCTGGGGGGCAGAAAACTTGGAGATGTCCTTCCGGGTGAGTAGCACAGGGATCTTGACTTGTAACAGTGATTGAGGAGATGATGTGATGCATGAAGATTTGCCAGGTTGTACAAGTACTTAGCAGTAATAACCTAAAGAAACCAGGCATACCTGTCCTTCACTCTCCTGAACAGCTTGCTCTACTTATAAAGCTTATTGCTTACCATACAATAAACCATCCATAAACACAGATAAAGCTTATTGTTTACCATACAGTATACCATCCATAAACACAGATAAAGCTTATTGCTTACCATACAATAAACCATCCATAAACACAGATAAAGCTTATTGTTTACCATACAATATACCATCCATAAACACAGATAAAGCTTATTGCTTACCATACAATAAACCATCCATAAACACAGATAAAGCTTATTGTTTACCATACAGTATACCATCCATAAACACAGATAAAGCTTATTGCTTACCATACAATAAACCATCCATAAACACAGATAAAGCTTATTGCTTACCATACAATAAACCATCCATAAACACAGATAAAGCTTATTGTTTACCATACAATAAACCATCCATAAACACAGATAAAGCTTATTGCTTACCATACAATAAACCATCCATTAACACAGATAAAGCTTATTGCTTACCATACAATATACCATCCATAAACACAGATAAAGCTTATTGCTTACCATACAATAAACCATCCATAAACACAGATAAAGCTTATTGCTTACCATACAATATACCATCCATAAACACAGATAAAGCTTATTGCATACCATACAATATACCATCCATAAACACAGATAAAGCTTATTGCTTACCATACAGTATACCATCCATAAACACAGATAAAGCTTATTGCTTACCATACAGTATACCATCCATAAACACAGATAAAGCTTATTGCTTACCATACAATATACCATCCATAAACACAGATAAAGCTTATTGCTTACCATACAATAAACCATCCATAAACACAGATAAAGCTTATTGTTTACCATACAATATACCATCCATAAACACAGATAAAGCTTATTGTTTACCATACAATATACCATCCATAAACACAGATAAAGCTTATTGCTTACCATACAATATACCATCCATAAACACAGATAAAGCTTATTGTTTACCATACAATATACCATCCATAAACACAGATAAAGCTTATTGCTTACCATACAATATACCATCCATAAACACAGATAAAGCTTATTGTTTACCATACAATAAACCATCCATAAACACAGATAAAGCTTATTGCTTACCATACAATAAACCATCCATAAACACAGATAAAGCTTATTGCTTACCATACAATAAACCATCCATAAACATAGATAAAGCTTATTGCTTACCATACAGTATACCATCCATAAACACAGATAAAGCTTATTGCTTACCATACAATATACCATCCATAAACACAGATAAAGCTTATTGCTTACCATACAATAAACCATCCATAAACACAGATAAAGCTTATTGTTTACCATACAATATACCCTCCATAAACACAGATAAAGCTTATTGTTTACCATACATTATACCATCCATAAACACAGATAAAGCTTATTGCTTACCATACAGTATACCATCCATAAACACAGATAAAGCTTATTGCTTTCCATACAATATACCATCCATAAACACAGATAAAGCTTATTGCTTTCCATACAATATACCATCCATAAACACAGATAAAGCTTATTGCTTACCATACAATATACCATCCATAAACACAGATAAAGCTTATTGCTTACCATACAATATACCATCCATAAACACAGATAAAGCTTATTGCTTACCATACAATATACCATCCATAAATACAGATAAAGCTTATTGCTTACCATACAATATACCATCCATAAATACAGATAAAGCTTATTGCTTACCATACAATATACCATCCATAAACACAGATAAAGCTTATTGCTTACCATACATTATACCATCAATAAATACAGATAAAGCTTATTGCTTACCATACATTATACCATCAATAAATACAGATAAAGCTTATTGCTTACCATACAATAAACCATCCATAAACACAGAGAAAGCTTATTGCTTACCATACAATAAACCATCCATAAACACAGATAAAGCTTATTGCTTACCATACAATATACCATCCATAAACACAGATAAAGCTTATTGCTTACCATACAATAAACCATCCATAAACACAGATAAAGCTTATTGCTTACCATACAATAAACCATCCATAAATACAGATAAAGCTTATTGCTTACCATACAATATACCATCCATAAACACAGATAAAGCTTATTGTTTACCATACAATAAACCATCCATAAACACAGATAAAGCTTATTGCTTACCATACATTATACCATCCATAAACGCAGATAAAGCTTATTGCTTACCATACAATATACCATCCATAACACAGATAAAGCTTATTGCTTACCATACAATAAACCATCCATAAATGCAGATAAAGCTTATTGCTTACCATACAATAAACCATCCATAAACACAGATAAAGCTTATTGCTTACCATACAATATACCATCCATAAACACAGATAAAGCTTATTGCTTACCATACAATATACCATCCATAAACACAGATAAAGCTTATTGTTTACCATACAATATACCATCCATAAACACAGATAAAGCTTATTGTTTACCATACAATATACCATCCATAAACACAGATAAAGCTTATTGCTTACCATACAATATACCATCCATAAACACAGATAAAGCTTATTGCTTACCATACAATATACCATCCATAAATACAGATAAAGCTTATTGCTTACCATACATTATACCATCCAAAAACACATCTGTGTTTTCATCACAATATCAAAACACTGTAGCTCAGATATAGTACAATGCATTACTTCATGATATCCAATATGTTGATCATGTTGTATGATACCTGCAGATGTGGATGTGTGGAGGCCAGGTGTTGATCATGTTGTATGATACCTGCAGATGTGGATGTGTGGAGGCAAGGTGTTGATCACGTTGTATGATACCTGCAGATGTGGATGTGAGGAGGCAAGGTGTTGATCACGTTTTATGATACCTGCAGATGTGGATGTGTGGAGGCCAGGTGTTGATCATGTTGTATGATACCTGCAGGTGTGGATGTGTGGAGGCAAGGTGTTAATCATGTTGTATGATACCTGCAGGTGTGGATGTGTGGAGGCCAGGTGTTGATCATGTTGTATGATACCTGCATTTTGTTTTTGTGGATGTGTGGAGGCAAGGTGTTGATCATGTTGTATGATACCTGCAGATGTGGATGTGTGGAGGCAAGGTGTTGATCATGTTGTATGATACCTGCAGATGTGGATGTGAGGAGGCAAGGTGTTGATCACGTTGTATGATACCTGCAGATGTGGATGTGATGAGGCAAGGTGTTGATCACGTTGTATGATACCTGCAGATGTGGATGTGTGGAGGCAAGGTGTTGATCATGTTGTATCATACCTGCAGGTGTGGTTGTGTTGAGGCAAGGTGTTCATCATGTTGTCTGATGCCTGCAGATATGGATGTGTGGAGGCAAGGTGTTGATCATGTTGTATCATACCTGCAGGTGTGGATGTGTGGAAGCAAGGTGTTTTTCATATTGTATGATACCTGCTGATATGGATGTGTGGAGGCAAGGTGTTGATCATATTGTATGATACCTGCAGATGTGGATGTGTGGAGGCCAGGTGTTGATCATGTTGTATGCTACCTGCAGATGTGGAGGCCAGGTGTTGATCATATTCTGTGATACCTGCAGGTGTGGATGTGTGGAGGCAAGGTGTTGATCATGTTGTATGATACCTGCAGGTGTGGATGTGTGGAGGCAAGGTGTGGATCATATTGTATGATACTTGCAGTTGTCGAGACCAGGTGTTGATCATGTTGTATGATACCTGCAGATGTGGATGTGTGGAGGCCAGGTGTTGATCATGTTGTATGATACCTGCAGGTGTGGATGTGTGGAGGCAAGGTGTTAATCATGTTGTATGATACCTGCAGATATGGATGTGTGGAGGCCAGGTGTTGATCATGTTGTATGATACCCGCAGGTGTGGATGTGTGAAGGCAAGGTGTTAATCATGTAATCATGTTGTTAGAAACCTGCAGGTGTGGATGTGTGGAGGCCAGGTGTTGATCACGTTGTATGATACCTGCATTTTTTTTGTGGATGTGTGGAGGCAAGGTGTTGATCATGTTGTATGATACCTGCAGATGTGGATGTGAGGAGGCAAGGTTTTGATCACGTTGTATGATACCTGCAAATGTGGATGTGAGGAGGCAAGGTGTGGATCACCTTGTATGATACCTGCAGGTGTGGATGTGTGGAGGCCAGGTGTTGATCATGTTGTATGATACCTGCAGGTGTGGATGTGTGGAGGCAAGGTGGTGATCATGTTGTATGATACCTGCAGATGTGGATGTGTGGAGGCAAGGTGTTGATCATGTTGTATGATACCTGCAGGTGTGGATGTGTGGAGGCAAGGTGTTGTTGATGTTGTATGATACCTGCAGGTGTGGATGTGTGGAGGCAAGGTGTTGATCATGTTGTCTGATTCCTGCAGATATCGATGTATGGAGGCAAGGTGTTGATCATGTTGTATCATACCTGCAGGTGTGGATGCATGGAAGCAAGGTGTTTTTCATATTGTATGATACCTGCAGGTGTAGATGTGTGGAGGCAAGGTGTTGATCATATTGTATGATACCTGCAGATGTGGATGTGTGGAGGCCTGGTGTTGATAATGTTTTATGATACCTGCAGGTGTGGATGTGTGGAGGCCAGGTGTTGATCATGTTTTATGATACCTGCAGGTGTGGATGTGTGGAGGCAAGGTGTTGATCATATTGTAGGATACTTGCAGTTGTCGAGACCAGGTGTTGATCATGTTGTATGATACCTGCAGATGTTGATGTGTGGAGGCCAGGTGTTGATCATGTTGTATGATACCTGCAGATGTGGATGTGTGGATGCAAGGTGTGGATAATGTTGTATGATACCTGCAGTTTTGGAGGCCAGGTGTTGATCATGTTATATAATACCTGCAGATGTGGATGTGTGGAGGCAAGGTGTTGATCTTGTTTATGATACCTGCAGGTGTGGAGGCAAGGTGTTGATCATATTGTATGATACCTGCAGTTGTGGAGACCAGGTGTGGATCATGTATGATACCTGCATGTGTGGAGGCCAGGTGTTGATCATGTTGTATGATACCTGCAGTTGTGGAGGCAAAGTGTTGATCATGTTGTATGATACCTGCAGGTGTTGAGGCCAGGTGTTGATCATGTTGTATGATATGTGCAGGTGTGGAGGCAAGGTGTTGATCTTGTTGTATGATACCTGCAGGTGTGGAGGCAAGGTGTTGGTCATGTTGTATGATACCCGCAGATGTGGATGTGTGGAGGCAAGATGTTGATGATGTTGTATGATACCTGCAGATGTGGGTGTGTGGAGGCAATGTGTTGATTATGTTGTATGATACCTGCAGGTGTAGATGTGTGGAGGCAAGGTGTTGATCATATTGTATGATACCTGCAGACGTGAATGTGTGGAGGCAAGGTGTTGATCATGTTGTGTGATACCTGCAGATATGGATATGTGGAGGCAAGTTGTTGATCATGTTGTATGATACCTACAGGTGTGGATGTGCAGAGGCAAGGTGTTGATCATGTTGTATGATACCTGCAGATGTGAATGTGTGGGGGAATGGTGTTGATCATGTTGTATGATACCTGCAGGTGTGGATGTGTGCAGGCAAGGTGTTGATCATGTTGTGTGATACCTGCAGATGTGGATGTGTGGAGGCCAGGTGTTGATCATGTTGTATGATACCTGTAGGTGTGGATGTGTGGAGGCAAGGTGTTGATCGTGACCTGCTCCAGAGTGGGGCACGTGTTCAGGAAGACCTCGCCGTACTCATGGCCAGGGGGAGTTGCCAAGATCATTAACCACAACACTCAGAGGATCGTAGAGGTCTGGATGGACGAGTACAAGGACTTCTTCTACAAGATCAACCCCAGTGAGTACACAACCCCTGTCCTGTATGCCTAGTACACCACATACTGCTGCTAAGGGTGGAACAGTATAGACAATTATTAATGTAATGTTATCAAATTGTAAGTGATTTCATACAGACATGTTATTTGTCTGAGGTCTGCTGTATTGATCCTGTAGGGCGAATGCCAATTCAGCTGACCGAGGACAAATAACAATGCCTATATGAAATCACTTATTTTATTTTAAAAGTATTTTATTAATCAACTTTATTATTATTATTAGTTATTACTAGGGGTGCAACAATACGGCAAAACCCGTATTGCAATATATTGCGATACATTAAACCCGTATTGCAATACGAATTGAATACATATTGAATAACGACGAAATTAATAGACAATACAAGAACACCTATAATTTACATCTAGTACATGTATTAACTCAATTTTACTGTTTGGTATCTTAAATATGGTAACACAGGTAACTACATCAACACCAAGCAGTCAAAAAAGATTATTTACATGTCCAGTTGCCAAACTTCAAACATATCTTGAATAAGTGAATAGTATGTTATAATCACCAACATTCTTAATTTCTTATTTTAATCACATGATACGAAGGGAACTGCAGCAATTGAACTAAAGTGCATGATCTGGTACTGTCAACAGTTAACTATGTAACATTGTATTTAAATGATACTGTTCCAGAAAAATAAGCATTTTTAATTATATATTCATTGTAATTAATTCATTAAAAAAAAAATTATCAATAAAACAAGTGCATTTAATTACCATGCATTTATTTTTTCCAATTTGAACAAACAACAAAATCCGTTACAAACACAGGTAACGCCTGTTAAAACTAAGAATATTGACGGTGTGAGTCATCAATTAGCTGGGCTTCCAAATCTGCAAGCCTTCCTTAGCAGCAACGGTGTGTCAGTTTGACTTCAAAAGTCTTTGATGTGATTGCCGAACTCGGCCATTGTCTAGCAGTTTGTAGTAAGTGTGTAACACACTGAGTGGTGTCCAAAAGCATCAATCAATAGTACTGTACCTGAACAACACAAGCACTGTCGATAGAGCATTAATGAATTAAGTGTTCTAGGGGAAATGACAAGGGGTGTCAAACAATCAGAATGTTGTTTTGCTGCAGTGGATAAATTGGAGATTTAAATCGGCTGATGAAATAAACATGTATTGGAATTAAAATGGTAACTGTGTTATGAGGGAAAACTTATAGAATATTGACATGAATATTTACTTTCAAGTTGGATTAATGTGTTTCGTGTATAAGGTATCGTAATTTACTAATTATTTTCATATTTTGTTAAATGGTGTTTTGTACATGAAGTTTCTATAAATATTGTGATACAGCAAAACCGTATTGCGATATGATATTGCCATTGCATGTATCGCGATATACCGGTATATCGCTGCACCCCTAGTTATTACCCCTGAAAATTTTACAAATCCAATTGTTTGTGTTTTGTTTTATTTATGTCAATATGGCGTCATTTTGTTGACATATTTCCAATTCATATAGGAACAGTTCATAAGCGCTAATCTCATACAGGCATCAACATTTCATACAGGCACTAGTTTTAGCCAATCACAATACTTAGATCCCATACAGGAACAGTTGAATTCATTCAGGAACAGTTGATCGTTTGATTTACTCATGCCAACTGATATAAGACGTGCATTTTCACTGGTATTGGTCGTAATATTGTAAAGTTGATTACCGTAAAAGCTCTATGTTTTCGGACACTCTAAATATTCGGACACCCTCTTTTTTAGCCAAAATAATAATTTTTGGTCACTATAATACTTTCGGACATCCGGATTTTAACCCATAATTAATGAATCTAAATTTTTGGATATTATATATGACAGTGGTATTTTAGCAGAATTCTAACCTGTTTGCATTAATCCGTTGACACATCGCACATGCGTTTTTACAACCGGATAAAGGTCATAAAACCTGTCCGATGCCAATTAACAATTCAGGTACTATGCCCCTACTCAGCACGTCAGGTGTGACAAACAGGCACCAGTTTTATCGCACCCTATCACAAGTTGCACGAATGTTTGAAAGTGTTAAAGACAATCGTTTAAGATTTTTGGTTCAAGAATAAACAACAAAATAATAATTTGCATCTTTTATTGCATTAATTACAGGTAAATAATATACGAGATGGTAATCTTTGAACTCGGTTGACAAAAATTCAATTTCGGCGTAATTTTCTGTAAAACAAAATCATACATATGAAATGATATAAAATTCATTGCAAACATCACTAAACATTAATAATACTATACGGCGTGGTATTTAACAAGCACGCGCAATCATTAATCGATACAATCCATGTATATTCGGCAAAAGACGTTATACACCGGACATATCCGAACGTAATTGCAGTATTGTCACTGTGTCTATAAATTTTCGGACACCTGTAATTTGGCAATATTTGTGTGTATCAAAATTTTCGGACACGAAATTTTATTATTATTTTTAAGTGTCCGAAAACATGGAGCTTTTACGGTAATAATGTATGGTACGGAATTGCAGGCTTGCTTTGCACTTCTGTTGCTTTGAGTTTTTAACATTGCACTTTAACAGCAAGGTGACTTGAAGGAAATTGTGTATCTAGGCATCAGTATGAATTGCTCTATTTGACCCGTGATCCCTATCTATGATATTCCAATTACAGGTGTCTAGAACATGAGAGTACAGTGATGTTTTGATCTGTGATCCCTATCTATGATATTCCAATTACAGGTGTCTAGAACATGAGAGTACAGTGATGTTTTGATCTGTGATCCCTATCTATGATATTCCAATTACAGGTGTCTAGAACATGAGAGTAAAGTGATGTATTGATCTGTGATCCCTATCTATGATATTCCAATTACAGGTGTCTAGAACATGAGAATACAGTGATGTATTGATCTGTGATCCCTATCTATGATATTCCAATTACAGATGTCTAGAACATGAGCGTACAGTGATGTATTGATCTGTGATCCCTATCTATGATATTCCAATTACAGGTGTCTAGAACATGAGAGTACAGTGATGTATTGATCTGTGATCCCTGTCTATGATATTCCAATTACAGGTGTCTAGAACATGAGAGTACAGTGATGTATTGATCTGTGATCCCTGTTTATGATATTTTGATTATGGGTGTCTAGACTTGAAAGTAAAGTGATGTATTGGACAGTGATCACTGTCTATGTTATTTCAATTAAAGGTGCCCAGAATACTGGGTAATGTGACCTTGGTCTGTAATCCTGTCTATATCATTCCAGTTGCAGGTGTCAAGAACACAGAGTATGGTGGCATATCGGCCTGTTATCACTGTATATGTCATTCTAATTACAGGTGTCAGGAATACGGAGTATGGTGATGTGTCGGCCCGTAAGGAGTTCCGGCAGAACAAGCACTGTAAGAGTTTCAAGTGGTACCTGGAGAACATCTACCCAGAGTCACAGATGCCTGTGGAGTACCACGCACTGGGAGAGGTCTGCAGCTTTTTAAATAAAAATGTTACTTTGTAGGATAGTTTGTGCTTAAAACTAGAAACAGAGGCCTTTGAACTTTAAATACTGCAGTGTAATCAGATAATTGAGTTTGAATAGTTGAGAAGGATCATTGTTGAAGGCTGTAGAGAAGCAGTTATAAGGACACACTGCACTCTGTTGTTACAGATCAAGAACAAGCAGACTGGTGCCTGCGTGGACAGCATGGGTCGGAAGTCAGGGGAGAAGGTGGGACTGGTCCACTGTCACGGCATGGGCGGCAACCAGGTACGTCCAGCCTCAGTGTGAGTTGCTCAGGACTGAACTTGTTAATATGTTTTGTAGTGGACCATTATCAAAAAGACATCCTTCTGATGGTTTCTATTATTTGTTTGTTTAAAAATAAATTTAGATCCAACCCCTGTGTTTCTTAGAAGAACTCTGTATTGTGGTTTGTGGTTTCTCACTTTTAGTTCTTTTTCTTATAGCCCCTGCACAACAAGTTGTAAGGGGGGGGGGGGTATACTGGAATCAGCTTGTCTGTATGTCCATCCGTCAGTCTGGATGTCCGTTTTGAATTGTCTGCAGTATAACCCTTTTAGATATCAACCTCAAAGTTCATACATGGATAGATGGTTGTTAAGCAGAGTGCAATGCACAAGCTTTATGATGCTAGCTGCATTGTTTTGAGAGTTATTCCCCCTTGTCAGTTTTTCTTATATGGCCGTTTTCTCAAAAACCACCTTTGTCAATTTTCCTTGTACGGCCATTTTCTCCAAAACTACTAAAGGGATCGAACTCAAACTTCATACATTGGTAGATGGAGTGCAGTGCAATTATTAATAGCTGCATTATTTACGGTGTTATTCCCCTCTGTCAATTTCTTTACCCCTGGTTAAGTAATACATTTTACACATCAAAGCTACATTTTGCTGCTATCAATATCCTTGTGACAAAGTGGCATGCGGGGGTTATTTGCACCATGACAGTGGCAGTTCTAGTTACAAACTGGGATCAGTATGTATGTTTCTCTATTAGTGATGTTATAGCATTACATTTATAACAATTTGTAGGATTAATTCACCAGTCACTGAGTTTAAGATGTCTGTTACTTTCACACTTTGTATATATGTCATGACTGATGTGGCCTTGTTGGTAATACACCAAACTCTTACTGTTGCTAGCCCATGGTTCCCCGTCAGGTATGTCATGACTGATGTGGCCTTGTTGGTAATACACCAAACTCTTACTGTTGCTAGCCCATGGTTCCCCGTCAGGTATGTCATGACTGATGTGGCCTTGTTGGTAATACACCAAACTCTTACTGTTTCTAGCCCATGGTTCCCCGTCAGGTATGTCATGACTGATGTGGCCTTGTTGGTAATGCACCAAACTCTTATTGTTTCTAGCCCATGGTTCCCCGTCAGGTAGGTATCTTCTGACGTCCTTGGAGCTGGTTATGCCGGTCCCTGCATATCATGTCAGACATCACTGTGAATGTCATTATCTTGCATATCATGTCATTATCCCCCGTATCATTTCATTAGATCTACTATTCAAAGAATAGGTTAGCTTTCCTACTACCCCCGGCATCCGCGTCTGAATTTGGTTCAAGTTTTTTGTTCAAAAGTCTTGTAGCTTCAAAACTACATAAGCTTTTCACTTGAAACTTGGAATATACCTTTGTCATCAACTCCAGTGACAGGGGCAACATTCCCCATAACTCTGTTATGTATTTTGACAGAGCTATGCCCCTTTTTAGTCCCCTACCGGTGTTTCACAGGAGGGGACTATAGGTTTGCCCTCCGTCTGTGCGTCAGTCCGTCCGTCCGCAAAATAATGTTCCTGCGATAACTCAAAAAGTACTGACGATACTTCAATGAAACTTGGTATACATATAAACGGCAATGTGAGTATTATGCACTACCTTTTATTTTTTACCAGAGGTCAAAGGTCACGTGACTGTTACTAAAAATATAAATAAACTAAAACAAACTGGATCCTGCGATAACTCAAGAAGTACTGAAGATATTTCGATGAAACTAGGTATACATTTATTTTTCAAAAAAATAGAAATAAACTAAATACTGTTATAATTCGAAAAGTACATAAGATATGACCATGAAACTTGGTGCAAAGATTGAACTATAGGTTTGCCATCCGTCTGTGTGTCTCTATCTTTCGTCCGTATGTTTTTCCGTCCGTCTGTCTGTCCGTCCCCAAAACCTGGTTCCTGCAATAACTCAAAAAGTACTGAACTTATTTCGATGAAACTGGGTATACATATAAACAGCAATGTGGCAATGTGAGGATTATGCACAACCTTTTTTTTTCACCAGAGGTCAAAGGTCACGTGACTGTTCCTAAAAATAGAAATAAACTAAATACTGTAATAATTCAAAATGGACATGAGATATGACCATGAAACTTGGTACAGAGATTGAACTATAGGTTTGCCATCTGTCTGTGTGTCGTTCTGTCTGTTTGTCCGTATGTCTGTCTGTCCGTCCATCCCCAAAACCTGCATCCTGTGATAACTCAGAAAGTACTGAAGACACTTTGATGAAACTTTGTGTACGTAGCAACAGCAAGGTGAGAATTATGCACGACCTTTTATTTTTCACCAGAGGTCAAAGGTTACGTGACTGTTACTAAAAATATAAATAAACTTAATACTGTAATATTTTGAAAAGTGAAACTTCATGAAACTTGGTACACAGATTGGACTATGGGTGTGCATCTGTTTTGTCAGTATCACTCTGTCTGTCTGTCCTGTCCCCAAAACCTGGATCCTGCGATAACTCAAAAAGTAATGAAGATACTTTGTATACATAGAAAGAGCAAGGTGAGGATTGTACACGACCCTTTATTTTTCACCAGAGGTCAAAGGTCACTTGACTGTTACTTAAAATAGAAATAAACTTAATACTGTAATAATTCGAAAAGAACATAACATATGGTCATGAAACTTGGTACACAGAATTGACCATATGATTGCCCTCTGTCAGTTTAGTACTGCAATAACTCAAAAAGTTACTCGAATGTCTGGTCAGTGTTACTAAACTAGAAAAACAACACCTTAATTCACTGCAGATCCGCTATATCGCGATCCCTTATATCGCGATGTCCAATATATCGCGAATCAGCCGTGGATCCTGATTTTTTTCATGTTCTTTCCTATTACCAAATGCTCATAAATAAATCCAGTTTGCTCGGGATTTTCGTGCCTTCACAGCGTCTCTTTTATTCGCACTCTTGTAGTGCGACAAACAATACGCCGACTCGCTTAACATCAAAGTGTCACAGTTTGACGTCATCAGCTTACAGCGGGCGTGCAATCCATGACAACGTCCTTTCACTGCTGTCGCTCTATTTAGCACCCGAAATTACACGCAGTCCACGTGGAGGGTGTATACAGTAACTGTATGTCATAAATCAATTCTGAGCTATCTGAATGACAATAACGTAATCGATACGGCTTATCTGTTTCTTTTTTGTTTCAGGAGAAATGCTAACCGCATATCGTTCGCGATATAGTCACCTAATTTTGTTGTTTTGTGCTATGAAACTTTTATACAAAAGTAAAGATCTCTATGTTCTCTGCGCTACAAAGTTTTTATATTGCGATCAATACACCCACGCTTTCCATGCGGACGACGTGACGTTGTACATGATTGTCAGCAATTTTTCGCACGCTTTTTCTAACAGAACAAAGAGTTTACACAAAATACATTTGTGTTGTAATTGTTAATAGAATTTTTGTTTACTTCACGTGAATAGTGAAATTCGGATAGGCGTTTTGGACTTTATATTTTTATACGCGATTTGAAATTTATTCAACGGAATTAAAGGAATAATATTATATTTTCATATACACATGCAATATTTTACATATGGATTTAATACATAATGGATGTTAACTACATTGAAAAGGGTGAGTTATTTACTTAATTACACTTATGTTTGAGATCGGTGAAAAACAGTCTAGTGTATACATGTATATCTACTGAATGGCCTGGCAAGTTATATCGCAATCCGGATATATCGCGATCACGATTCGTGGAGCCCGCGAATCGCGACTGTAATGGAGTTACAGTGTACTGCAGTGACAAATGGGATTTGAATATGAAACTTTGTACATCTACAGATAAAGGGCGATTGACGGTATTGCACAATGTTTAATTAGTAGGGGTTTTCACCGGTTGGGGACTCCTGTATTGCTTGCAATACTGTCAAAGCCTTGTTCACTTAGATTTTCTGGTAAAAGTTTATTTACAAAAGTTTTGTAACTTCAAAACTACTTAAGTTATTCACTTGAAACTTGGAACTAACCTTTGTCATCAACTCTAGTATCAAGGGCAACATTCCCTATAACTCTGTTTTGTATTTTCACCGAGTTATGCCCCTTTTTATGCCCCCAGTTTTGAGGGGGAGCATATAGATTTGCCCTTGTCCGTCAGTCCGTCCTTCCGCACTAAAGGGAGAGTAGTTAAGTGGTTTATGTTTACGGACAATTTAGTTGAAAATAGTGTATTAGGGTTAGGGTTAGTCTTTTAGGTGGCTTAAAAATGCTTTTAGGTGGCTATTTTAAGACACTTGACTATATTTTTTTTTCGTAAGGGAGCCGCTTAAGTATCATCTCGTCCGTCCGTCCGATTTTTGTGTCGCGCTTAACTCAGAAAGTATAACTGCTAGAGTGATGAAACTTTATAAGCATATTCATAGGCATCGGGGCTTGTGCACCTGGGTATTTTGGTGCAGTTTTTTCCGACATCAGCGGAGTTATGGCCCTTTTTTAGCAAAACATGATATTTTTGGACTCATGTCGCGCGTAAATCACAAAGTATTGCTGATAGAGTGATGAAACTGTACAAAAATATTAATCAGCATGTAAACTTGTGCACCTGGGTATTCTGGTGCAATATTTTCCGACATCAGCAGAGTTCTGGCCCTTCTTTTAGCAAAAAATGACATTTTTGGACTTGTGTCGCTTGTAACTCAAAAAGTATTATTGCTAGAGTGATGAAACTTAATAAACTTATTCATCAGCATGTGAACTTGTGCACCTGGGTATTTTGGTGCAGTTTTTTCGGACATCAGCGGACATTTTTGGACTTGTGTCGCATGTAACTCAAAAAGTATTATTGATAGAGTGATGGAACTTCATAAACATATTAATCAGTATGTGAACTTTTGCACCTGGGTATTTTGGTGCAGTTTTTTCCGCCATCAGTGGTGTTATGACCCTTTTTTTTAGCCAAAAATGACATTTTTGGATTTGTGTCGCGTGTAACTCAAAAAGTATACTGCTAGACTGACGAAACTTTATAAACATATTCATCAGCATGTGAACTGGTGCACCTGGGTATTTTGGTGCATTTTTTCCGACATCAGCAGAGTTTTGTGACAATCAGCGGAATGTGGGGGCATCCGTGTCCTACAGACACATGTCTAGTTCACATAGATTTTCTGGTTAAAGTTTATATTCAAAAGTTTTGTAATTTCAATACTACAAAAGCTATTCACTTGAAACTTGGAATATAACTTTGTCATCAACTCTAGTATCAGGGTAAACATTCCCCATAACTCTATTTTGTATTTTGACAGAGTTATGTCCCTTTTTAAGTTTATATTTAAAAGTTTTGTAACTTCAAGACTACATAAGTTATGCACTTGAAACTTGGAACTAACCTTTGTCATCAACTATGCTATCAGGGGTAACATTACCCATAACTGTATTTTGTATTTTGACAGAGTTATGTTCCCTTTTCACTTAGATTTTCTGTTAAAAGTTTATATTCAAAAGTTTGGTAACTTCAAAACTACATAAGTTATTCACTTGAAACTGGAACTAACCTTTTTCATCAACTCTAGTATCAGGGGCAACATTACCCATAACTCTTTTTGTATTTTGACAGAGTTATGCCCTCTTTTGACATAGATTTTCTAGTTAAAGTTTATATTCAAGAGTTATGTAACTTCAAAACTTCACAAGTTATTCTCTTGAAACTTGAAACTAAACTTTGTCATCAACTCTAGTATCCCATAACTCTGTTTTGTATTTTGACAGAGTAAGCCCACTTTTTACATAGACTTTGTGGTTAAAGTTTTTGTTAAAAAAATGTATAAACTATGCAGAGCTTCACTTAAAAAGTTTTGTATTTTAACAAATTTATGCCCCTTCCGCTATCCAAAATATGAACCATCTGAAATACTTCTAATAGTCGAGCGCGCTGTCCTCTGAAAGCTCTTATTATAGCCTAAATCATATCATTTAACCTGCATATCATGTCATTATCCCCCATATCATGCCATTATTCCCCCATATTGTGTCATTATCCTCCATATCATGTCAGAAATCACTATGTATGGCATTATCCCAGTAATCATGTAATTATCTCCCATATCATGGCATTATCCTTATATAATGCCATTATCTCCATATTATGTCAAAAATCACTGTGTATGTAATCCCCCATTTCATGTCATTATCACCCACATCGTATCATTATCCCAACATAATAATTATGTCATTATCCCCCATATCATGTCATTATCCTCAATATCATGCCATAATCCCCATATTATTTCATTATCCCTATATCATGTCATTATCCCAATATCATGCCATAATCCCCATATTATGTCATTATCCATCATATCATTTCGTTACCCCCAATATCATGTCCTTATCCCCCATATCATGTCATATCCGTATATCGTGTTATTTCCCCATATCATCTAATTTCCCCCATATCATGTCATTTCCGTATATCGTGTTATTTCCCCATATCATCTAATTTCGCCCATATCATGTAATTTCCCCCCATATCATGTCATTTACCCCATTATCATGTCATTTTCCCCATATCATATCAGAAATAACTTTGTATGTCATTATTCCCCATATTAGGTCATTATCCCCATATCAGGTCATTAGCCCCAACATGTTATATGATAATCTCACATATTATATCAGTATCTCAGTATCCCTCATATCATGTCATTATCCCCAATATCATGCCATAATTCCCATATTATGTCATTACCCGCCATATAATGTCGTTACCCTCAATATCATGTTGTTATCCCCCATATCATGTCATTTTTCCGTATATCGTGTCATTTTCCCCATATCATCAAATTTCCCCCATATCATGTCATTTTCCCTATATCATGTCATTTTCCCTGTATCATGTCAGAAATCCCTTTGTTTTTTATTTGCCCACACATCTTGTCATTGTCCTCTTTTCAGATCAGTATCCCCACATATTATGTCATTAAACCACATATTTTGTCATTATCCGCCATATCATGTAATTATCCCCTTATCCCATTATCCCCATATCTTGTTATTTTCCCACATATCATGCCCAAATTCCTATATCATCTCATTATCTTCTTGTTATGCCATCATTATGTCATTATCATGTCATTATCCCCCATATCATTTCAGACATCATTGTGTTTCATGTCATTATCCGCCATATCATGTCAGACATCATAGTGTATCATGTCATTAACCCCATTTCATGTCAGACATCATAGTGCATCTTATTATTGGCCCCTTTATCATGTTTACATCATAATGTATTATGTCATTAACCCCATATCATGGCAGACATCATAGTGTATCATGTCATTAACCCCATATCATGGCAGAGATCATATTGTATCGTGTCATTAACCCCATATCATGTCAAACATCATATTGTATCATGTCATTAACCCCTTATCATGTCAGACATCGTAGTGTATCATGTCATTAACCCCATATCATGTCAGACATCATAGTGTATCATGTCATTAACCCCATATCATGGCAGACATCATAGTGTATCATGTCATTTACCCCATATCATGTCAGACATCATAGTGTATCATGTCATTAACCCATATCATGTCAGACATCATAGTGTATCATGTCATTAACCCCATATCATGTCAGACATCATAGTGTATCATGTCATTAACCCCATATCATGTCAGACATCTCCACTTACACAGTCACTGGTATGGCAGAGGTTTGCATGTCTCCAATGGACTGGGGCTCCTACAGCTGTAAATGAATAATTATAAGTGAAATGTATATTTACAAAGTGTTCTGCATCGATTCAAAACTTAATTAAAGTTTCATTAAGTATTAAACAGCATGTCACAAAACTGTTTGTTATCATAAAAATGTATCACAAATCGGTGCTAAATAACACAAAAATTAGATAAATTACTTTTGCTAAATGCAGCATTGTTGGATGTAGCTTTTGAAGTTGAATTAATTTTGTATAAATAAAGATTCATTTTAAAGTCAACTCCCCTAAATTTGCGACTACCATTGATTCGCGGATGTTGTTATTGTCACATGATCGTCTTCGGCATTTGCGCATGCTCATACGTGGCCGCGGGAATTTCTTTATACATGTGAACTTGACCATGTGACCGAATATTTTGTGAAGATATCATTGGAAATGATACTTGATATAAAAACACTGTTTTCTTATTACCAAAACACCAGGAAGTTAATTTTTGTGTTTTTCAATAAGCATACAAACCAGAAATAGTTGTTTTCGTCCGATGTTGTAGTAGAACTTCCATATTTGGTAAATGATTTGACATTGTGTCGTAAATAAGGCTGAGCAAAGTTTTTTGTATGTTTCTCAGTACCTTCATTTTAAGTGAATTTTAGCCTTTTTTCAAAGTATTAAGGTTACACAAGAGTCATTTAGAAAATTGTACATGCTCTTTTCACCTACAATATAAAAACACACCCAACAATAATATGTTGAAAAAAATAATAAAACAGTAATTGATAATGTTTTTTCTTGCTTAAACTTAATCTTCTGGATTTTAGATTCTATAAGCCACGTTTAAAAGAAATAATCCATTTACCTTAAAACGTCCCCCCCCCCCACCACCCACAGTACAGTATTACTTAAATGTGCTTTTGTGATAAGAAAAAAATACATTTTTATGATTCACAGTTTAACACAATAACCAAAAACTTGTTGTACATGCGGCCTAATAGAAAATTATTTTATAGGATTGATGGGATGACGTCATATCCGCGAATGAATGATAGTAAGATAAGATGGCGACTGCTTGACACTTATGTAAACAATGTTGCCCTTTTAGACGTTTTAAATGTTTTGGATAAACAAATTAACAAAACAGTGGTAGATATATTTACTTTCAAATATAAGTTCTTATTATTATTTTCAAATTGTTGAAATAATTTGATTATTGACATTAAACGTTAAGGTCGCGAATTTACGGTAATTGGGGATACATGATTTTTTTGTTTGTTTTTTGTTACTGGAAACAAAGTAACTCCATAAGGAAACAGGACATCTGACGGCTATGTCGCCCTATGTTACTCCTTACCTATAGTGGTGACCCCATATGTCTTCTTGCCCTTAGAGATGGCTCTGTGGGACTCCTTGTCGATAGTGGTTACCCAATGGGACATCCTGTACATAGTGGTGGCCCCTTGCCCGTAGAAGTGGTCCCATGGTACTTCAAGCCCACCGTATGTTTAACATGAGACACCTTGCCCATTGTTATGGAGTCAGTTAAACATGGGATTCGGCATATATTGGTGGCATTAGTTAAACGTGCGACATCTTGCCCATATTGGCGGTATCAGTTAAACATGGGACTCTGCATATATTAGTGGCATCAGTTAAACATGGGACTGCTTGCAAAAAGTGGTGGCTTTAGCTAAACATGTGACTCCATGTTTATAGTCATGGCATCAGTGAAACATGGGACTCACTGTCGGATGTCATAGTTGTAACATGAGACACTGTACCCATAGTGGTGGCCCAAGTTTAACATGAGACACCTTGCCTATAGTGGTGGCATTATCAGTGCTCCAGATGTTTTATGTTAATTTTCGTTTTATTTTGTTTTATATTAACATTGCAAAGAGCTTTTGGACAGGTACTTAAGTGAAAAAGCACCTGTTGTTAATGTAGTTAACGTGTTGTTACCTTACTATGGGGTTCTTGTAGATTTTCTCATACACCAGGAAGCAGGCTCTGCAGACAGACGACGTGTGCCTCGATGTGTCTGCTATAGGTGGGCCTGTCAAACTCTTCCAGTGCCACGGGCTGGGCGGCAACCAGAAGTGGGAGTATAACCAGGAGGTAGGCGCCCCACCCCGGGGACAGCCACCCAGGCAGCTTGCCCCGCCCCCTGTCAGTGGGGGAAGCCTGCCTGCCTTGCCCTGCCAGCAGCTCTTGTTCTCTGCATTGTTGTACTAATCTCAGATACTCTTTAGGGCACTATTATGCATGAATGTAGTTTGTATTGTTGAATGTCTCCAGTCAGGGATGGAAACTAATGTTGCCTCATCTCTGAGATCTTTTCATATTTGTAATGGGACAATTATTGTGTTTAAATTATGTAATTATTGTTTTTACATTTGGTGTCCATCCATGCTGGATTTCTAGCATGCAAATTGTTTATTTTCCATTCTTGCATAGTCCATACACTTGATGATATAATTTTGTTGTTTGACGATGAACATGGTCTCTGACACACAGTGTCGATACACATGTACTGTACATGGTTTTGGACTGACTATGTCAGTACTGTACATAAAGCATTGGTGACAATGAATGTTCAGTTCAGCTAGGTAACAGTTTATTTCCATCCCTGTCCATCTGTTCCCAGGCTGGGACTGTCAGTGGACACTGCGTCTGGTGTCACAACATGACTGCATTGATTTCCATGGTGGCTACTTTGTACAGTTTGGGCTGTGGTCCTAAAGTTATTACCAGTCTTCATGTTGTCATGTTTACTTACTGATAGAATGCTGGTTTATGCATGTAATGTATGAACATTAAATTTGTTCCATGAGGACAAATGTTGCTCTTGCAAACAAATAATGCAGAATATAGTCGTGACACCAGAATTGTTGTACTTTCTACAGATTTGTTTTTCTGTTGTAGATGATACATGATGTTGTTGGTTGTTGTGTGAGGTGTTGTTTGTACCAACGTGGCCTTCCAGACGCTAACTGTAGGCTGTGATGGGGAATGTACTCCTACTAACTGTTATGGTTGCAAGGTCACGGTTACTAGATGTGTTGTCTTGTGTTTACCACAGGTGTTTGCCTTTACTGGTAAGGGGCAGATAATGATGGATGAGAACGTGTGTATCACGGCCAGTCGGGGAGTGGTAAAGTTCCAGACGTGTGAAGCAGACGGCCCCAAGTGGGACTATAACAAAGAGGTAGCCTCACTGCTCGCGGGGCAGGTGCTTGCAAGAGGCTATACTACACCACAACATCTCGGGACCATTTGTATCGTACTACTTTAAGGGACTATGTGTAAGCAAAGGGCTTCAAGGGAGTAATATTATTAAAAAATCTGAAATTTAGATATTAATAATATTGGCATATAATAAAGGTAAATATAAGGTATTTATAATGGGGAAAGTGTTTGTAAGACCAAATTATTTGATTATTGTCATTGTGTTTGTTTGCTTGTATTTGAAACCCCCTTGGGGCCTTCATTTTTCCAAACATTTTTGTTGATTTGTTTTATTTAAAAAAACTCATGATATAAATAATATATTATTAATCAATTGTTATTAAGATGCCTTTTCTATTGCATATTTTTATAATATTATTTATGTTGATATAGAAGCACATGTTTATATAGACATAGTCCCTTGAATATCGGTTGTGGTTGTTGGGATAGCTAGAACTTCCAAGCACCGGTCCAGAGTTTGTCATAGTTACTACATAATTTGTCATGTAGTACATGTTCACTTACCTACAAGAAGGAAGTACTTTATAATATCTTATATATATATGAGGTGTGTTATAGGAAAACCGGGCTTTATGCATTTACGTAAAGTGTTGTCCCGGATCAGCCTATACAGTCCGTCCGCACAGGCTAAACCAGGACCACACTTTCTGCATTTATGGTGTTTCCTGTTTCAAGGAAGTCTCTTCTAAACATAAATCCACTGTTGGCGGAAAGTGCCATCCTGGATTAGCCTGTGCGGACTGCACAGGCTAATCAGGGGACGACACTTTACGCACATGCATTAAACCCGGTTTTCCCATGACACGACTCAAATGTATTTGCTTGTATGAAAACATGTTCACTTCATCCTGTTAAAGTTTCATAATGGTATCAGATGGTATCAAGTACTAGTGAAATTATGCAGCAAAAACTTAGTAACACATAAAATGTTTTGTTTTGTGCAAAGTCGTTTGTGTTTTGAATGCAGTTGTTGGATTTGTTTTGATTTGATTTTACTGGACTGGTCTTGACTGACAGTACCATGTATTCTGTACCTTGGGGCCTGTAAACCATCTTGACTGACTGTACCATGTATTCTGTACCTTGGGGCCAGTAAACCATGTTTTGACGGACTGTACCATGTATACTGTACCTTGGGGCCTGTGAACCATGTCTTGACTGACTGTACCATGTAACTTGGGACTGTTAACCATGTCTTGACTGACTGTACCATGTAAACTGTACCTCGGCACCTGTGAAACATGTCTTGACTGACTGTACCATGTATTCTGTACCTTGGGACCTGTGAACCATGTCTTGACTGACTGTACCATGTATTCTGTACCTTGGGACATTTGAACCATGTCTTGACTGACTGTACAATGTATTCTGTACCTTGGGACCTTTGCACCATGTCTTGACTGACTGTACCATGTAAACTGTACCTTGGGACATTTGAACCATCTCTTGATTGATTGTACCTTGTATACTGTACCTTGGGACATATAAACCATGTCTTGACTGACTCTACCTTGTATACTGTACCTTGAGGCCTATGAACCATGTCGTGACTGACTGTACCTGGTATAGTGTACCTTGGGACATATAAACCATGTTTTGACAGACTGTACCATGTATACTGTACCTTGGGACCTGTGAACCATGTTGTAATTCACTGTACCTTGTATAGTGTACTCAGGGACATGAATTGACTGACTGTACCATGTGTACTGTACCTTTGGACATGTGAACCATGTCTTCACTGACTGTACCATGTACACTGTACTTTGGTACCTGTGAACCATGTCTTGACTGACTGTACCATCTATACTGTACCTTGGGGCCATGTTTTAACATACTGTACCATGTATACTGTACGTTGGGGGCTGTGGACCATGTCTTGACAGACTGTACCATGTATACTGTACCTAACGCTGTGTGAACTATGTATTGACCGACTGTACCATGTATACTGTACCTTGGGGCCTGTGAACCATGTCTTGACTGACTGTCCTATGTGTACTGTACCTTGGGACATTTGAACAATGTCTTGACTTACTGTACCATGTATACTGTACCTTAGAGCATTGGAACCATGTATTGACTGACTGTACCATGTTAACTGTACCTTGGGACCTTTGAACCATGTCTTGACTGACTGTACCATGTATACTGTACCTTGGAGCATGTCAACCATGTCTTAACTGACTGTACCATGTATACTGTACCTTGGTACCTGTGAACCATGTCTTGACTGGCTATACCATGTATACTGTACCTTGGGACCTTTGAACCATGTTTTGACTTACTGTACCTTGTTCATGTGTAGTGTACCTTGGGACATATAAACCATGTCTTGACTGACTGTACCATGTATACTGTACCTTGGGACTTTTGAACCATGTCTCGACTGACTGTACCATGTATACTGTACCTTGGGACATACAAACCATGTGTTGACTGACTGTACCATGTATTCTGTACCTTGGGACCTTTGAACTATGTCTTGACAGACTGTACATTGATCTATGTTAACCATGTATTCACTGACTTTATGATGTTTACTGTACCTTGGGGCATGTGAACCATGACTTGACTGACAAACATGATACAGTGTGTTTTCCTTGGAGCTCTTGTCTTGACTTGTTCTAACTGCATGATGTAGACTGTACTCTTGGCCGTGTGTACCATGTCTTAAGTATAAAATATGTTGTGGCCGTGTGGTTTGTTGCTTAGTAGCTGTACTCTGCATATTTTTAATTGGGCCATTGGATTGTATTAGCATGCTGCATGTCCTATTGCTAACAAGCTGCAGGCTTGGCCAGTCACCGGGGAAATGTCCTATTGCTAACAAGCTGCAGGCTTGGCCAGTCACCGGGGAATTGTTCATCAAAGCATATTTGAATTGTTGGAATAGAATTGATTTTACGTATTGAAATTTGTAATTTGATATATTTTATGTAAACACTTCAAATACCTGATATATACGTTTAGACTTTTGGCAAGCAGAAAGTGCACAACCAGATGTACTGTTGCTGATTTCAGACCCATGAGCTGCGACATGTCAACAGCAACCAGTGTTTAGGAAAGGCCAGCGACTCGGACAGAGAGTCACCGTCTATAGGTGAGTGTAGCCTCTCCTCTGTGTGAGTAGTAGGGAGTCACCATCTATAGGTGAGTGTAGCCTCTCCTCTGTGTGAGTAGTAGACATGGAGTCACCTTCTATAGGTGAGTGTAGCCTCTCCTCTGTGTGAGTAGTAGACATGGAGTCATCTATAGGTGAGTGTAGCCTCTCCTCTGTGTGAGTAGTAGACATGGAGTCACCTTCTATAGGTGAGTGTAGCCTCTCCTCTGTGTGAGTAGTAGACAGGGAGTCACCTTCTATAGGTGAGTGTAGCCTCTCCTCTGTGTGAGTAGTAGACATGGAGTCACCATCTATAGGTGAGTGTAGCCTCTCCTCTGTGTGAGTAGTAGACAGGGAGTCACCTTCTATAGGTGAGTGTAGCCTCTCCTATGTGTGAGTAGTAGACAGGGAGTCACCTTCTATAGGTGAGTGTAGCCTCTCCTCTGTGTGAGTAGTAGACAGGGAGTCACCTTCTATAGGTGAGTGTAGCCTCTCCTCTGTGTGAGTAGTAGACATGGAGTCATCTATAGGTGAGTGTAGCCTCTCCTCTGTGTGAGTAGTAGACAGGGAGTCACCTTCTATAGGTGAGTGTAGCCTCTCCTCTGTGTGAGTAGTAGGGAGTCACCTTCTATAGGTGAGTGTAGCCTCTCCTCTGTGTGAGTAGTAGACAGGGAGTCACCTTCTATAGGTGAGTGTAGCCTCTCCTCTGTGTGAGTAGTAGACAGGGAGTCACCTTCTATAGGTGAGTGTAGCCTCTCCTCTGTGTGAGTAGTAGACATGGAGTCATCTATAGGTGAGTGTAGCCTCTCCTCTGTGTGAGTAGTAGACATGGAGTCACCTTCTATAGGTGAGTGTAGCCTCTCCTCTGTGTGAGTAGTAGACATGGAGTCACCTTCTATAGGTGAGTGTAGCCTCTCCTATGTGTGAGTAGTAGACAGGGAGTCACCTTCTATAGGTGAGTGTAGCCTCTCCTCTGTGTGAGTAGTAGACAGGGAGTCACCTTCTATAGGTGAGTGTAGCCTCTCCTCTGTGTGAGTAGTAGACATGGAGTCACCTTCTATAGGTGAGTGTAGCCTCTCCTCTGTGTGAGTAGTAGGGAGTCACCTTCTATAGGTGAGTGTAGCCTCTCCTCTGTGTGAGTAGTAGACAGGGAGTCACCTTCTATAGGTGAGTGTAGCCTCTCCTCTGTGTGAGTAGTAGACATGGAGTCACCATCTATAGGTGAGTGTAGCCTCTCCTCTGTGTGAGTAGTAGACATGGAGTCACCTTCTATAGGTGAGTGTAGCCTCTCCTCTGTGTGAGTAGTAGACAGGGAGTCACCTTCTATAGGTGAGTGTAGCCTCTCCTCTGTGTGAGTAGTAGACATGGAGTCACCTTCTATAGGTGAGTGTAGCCTCTCCTATGTGTGAGTAGTA
Organism: Congeria kusceri; assembly: GCA_027627225.1. Classification (NCBI taxonomy): domain Eukaryota; kingdom Metazoa; phylum Mollusca; class Bivalvia; order Myida; family Dreissenidae; genus Congeria; species Congeria kusceri. Next base: position 1,489,050 of record CM051038.1, on the reverse strand, counting down.
GACATGGAGTCACCTTCTATAGGTGAGTGTAGCCTCTCCTCTGTGTGAGTAGTAGACATGGAGTCATCTATAGGTGAGTGTAGCCTCTCCTCTGTGTGAGTAGTAGACATGGAGTCATCTATAGGTGAGTGTAGCCTCTCCTCTGTGTGAGTAGTAGACATGGAGTCATCTATAGGTGAGTGTAGCCTCTCCTCTGTGTGAGTAGTAGACATGGAGTCATCTATAGGTGAGTGTAGCCTCTCCTCTGTGTGAGTAGTAGACATGGAGTCACCTTCTATAGGTGAGTGTAGCCTCTCCTCTGTGTGAGTAGTAGACAGGGAGTCACCATCTATAGGTGAGTGTAGCCTCTCCTCTGTGTGAGTAGTAGACATGGAGTCACCTTCTATAGGTGAGTGTAGCCTCTCCTCTGTGTGAGTAGTAGACAGGGAGTCACCTTCTATAGGTGAGTGTAGCCTCTCCTATGTGTGAGTAGTAGGGAGTCACCTTCTATAGGTGAGTGTAGCCTCTCCTCTGTGTGAGTAGTAGACATGGAGTCACCTTCTATAGGTGAGTGTAGCCTCTCCTCTGTGTGAGTAGTAGACATGGAGTCACCATCTATAGGTGAGTGTAGCCTCTCCTCTGTGTGAGTAGTAGACATGGAGTCACCATCTATAGGTGAGTGTAGCCTCTCCTCTGTGTGAGTAGTAGACATGGAGTCACCATCTATAGGTGAGTGTAGCCTCTCCTCTGTGTGAGTAGTAGACAGGGAGTCACCTATAGGTGAGTGTAGCCTCTCCTCTGTGTGAGTAGTAGACATGGAGTCACCACCTATAGGTGAGTGTAGCCTCTCCTCTGTGTGAGTAGTAGACATGGAGTCATCTATAGGTGAGTGTAGCCTCTCCTCTGTGTGAGTAGTAGGGAGTCACCTTCTATAGGTGAGTGTAGCCTCTCCTCTGTGTGAGTAGTAGACATGGAGTCACCTATAGGTGAGTGTAGCCTCTCCTCTGTGTGAGTAGTAGACAGGGAGTCATCTATAGGTGAGTGTAGCCTCTCCTCTGTGTGAGTAGTAGGGAGTCACCTTCTATAGGTGAGTGTAGCCTCTCCTCTGTGTGAGTAGTAGACATGGAGTCACCTATAGGTGAGTGTAGCCTCTCCTCTGTGTGAGTAGTAGACATGGAGTCACCTTCTATAGGTGAGTGTAGCCTCTCCTCTGTGTGAGTAGTAGACATGGAGTCATCTATAGGTGAGTGTAGCCTCTCCTCTGTGTGAGTAGTAGACATGGAGTCACCTATAGGTGAGTGTAGCCTCTCCTCTGTGTGAGTAGTAGACATGGAGTCACCTATAGGTGAGTGTAGCCTCTCCTCTGTGTGAGTAGTAGACATGGAGTCACCATCTATAGGTGAGTGTAGCCTCTCCTCTGTGTGAGTAGTAGACATGGAGTCACCTTCTATAGGTGAGTGTAGCCTCTCCTCTGTGTGAGTAGTAGACATGGAGTCACCTTCTATAGGTGAGTGTAGCCTCTCCTCTGTGTGAGTAGTAGACATGGAGTCACCATCTATAGGTGAGTGTAGCCTCTCCTCTGTGTGAGTAGTAGACAGGGAGTCACCTTCTATAGGTGAGTGTAGCCTCTCCTCTGTGTGAGTAGTAGACATGGAGTCACCTTCTATAGGTGAGTGTAGCCTCTCCTCTGTGTGAGTAGTAGACATGGAGTCACCTTCTATAGGTGAGTGTAGCCTCTCCTCTGTGTGAGTAGTAGACATGGAGTCACCTTCTATAGGTGAGTGTAGCCTCTCCTCTGTGTGAGTAGTAGACATGGAGTCACCTTCTATAGGTGAGTGTAGCCTCTCCTCTGTGTGAGTAGTAGACAGGGAGTCACCTTCTATAGGTGAGTGTAGCCTCTCCTATGTGTGAGTAGTAGACAGGGAGTCACCTTCTATAGGTGAGTGTAGCCTCTCCTCTGTGTGAGTAGTAGACATGGAGTCACCTATAGGTGAGTGTAGCCTCTCCTCTGTGTGAGTAGTAGACATGGAGTCACCTTCTATAGGTGAGTGTAGCCTCTCCTCTGTGTGAGTAGTAGGGAGTCACCATCTATAGGTGAGTGTAGCCTCTCCTCTGTGTGAGTAGTAGACATGGAGTCACCTTCTATAGGTGAGTGTAGCCTCTCCTCTGTGTGAGTAGTAGACATGGAGTCACCTTCTATAGGTGAGTGTAGCCTCTCCTATGTGTGAGTAGTAGACAGGGAGTCACCTTCTATAGGTGAGTGTAGCCTCTCCTCTGTGTGAGTAGTAGACATGGAGTCACCTTCTATAGGTGAGTGTAGCCTCTCCTCTGTGTGAGTAGTAGACATGGAGTCACCTTCTATAGGTGAGTGTAGCCTCTCCTATGTGTGAGTAGTAGACAGGGAGTCACCTTCTATAGGTGAGTGTAGCCTCTCCTCTGTGTGAGTAGTAGACATGGAGTCACCTTCTATAGGTGAGTGTAGCCTCTCCTCTGTGTGAGTAGTAGACATGGAGTCACCTTCTATAGGTGAGTGTAGCCTCTCCTCTGTGTGAGTAGTAGACATGGAGTCACCATCTATAGGTGAGTGTAGCCTCTCCTCTGTGTGAGTAGTAGACATGGAGTCACCATCTATAGGTGAGTGTAGCCTCTCCTCTGTGTGAGTAGTAGGGAGTCACCTTCTATAGGTGAGTGTAGCCTCTCCTCTGTGTGAGTAGTAGACATGGAGTCACCTTCTATAGGTGAGTGTAGCCTCTCCTCTGTGTGAGTAGTAGACAGGGAGTCACCTTCTATAGGTGAGTGTAGCCTCTCCTCTGTGTGAGTAGTAGACATGGAGTCACCTTCTATAGGTGAGTGTAGCCTCTCCTCTGTGTGAGTAGTAGACATGGAGTCACCTTCTATAGGTGAGTGTAGCCTCTCCTCTGTGTGAGTAGTAGGGAGTCACCATCTATAGGTGAGTGTAGCCTCTCCTCTGTGTGAGTAGTAGACAGGGAGTCACCTTCTATAGGTGAGTGTAGCCTCTCCTCTGTGTGAGTAGTAGACAGGGAGTCACCTTCTATAGGTGAGTGTAGCCTCTCCTCTGTGTGAGTAGTAGACATGGAGTCATCTATAGGTGAGTGTAGCCTCTCCTCTGTGTGAGTAGTAGACATGGAGTCACCATCTATAGGTGAGTGTAGCCTCTCCTCTGTGTGAGTAGTAGACATGGAGTCATCTATAGGTGAGTGTAGCCTCTCCTCTGTGTGAGTAGTAGACATGGAGTCATCTATAGGTGAGTGTAGCCTCTCCTCTGTGTGAGTAGTAGACATGGAGTCATCTATAGGTGAGTGTAGCCTCTCCTCTGTGTGAGTAGTAGACATGGAGTCACCTTCTATAGGTGAGTGTAGCCTCTCCTCTGTGTGAGTAGTAGACATGGAGTCACCTATAGGTGAGTGTAGCCTCTCCTCTGTGTGAGTAGTAGACATGGAGTCATCTATAGGTGAGTGTAGCCTCTCCTCTGTGTGAGTAGTAGACATGGAGTCATCATCTATAGGTGAGTGTAGCCTCTCCTCTGTGTGAGTAGTAGACATGGAGTCATCTATAGGTGAGTGTAGCCTCTCCTCTGTGTGAGTAGTAGACATGGAGTCATCTATAGGTGAGTGTAGCCTCTCCTCTGTGTGAGTAGTAGACATGGAGTCACCATCTATAGGTGAGTGTAGCCTCTCCTCTGTGTGAGTAGTAGACATGGAGTCATCTATAGGTGAGTGTAGCCTCTCCTCTGTGTGAGTAGTAGACATGGAGTCATCTATAGGTGAGTGTAGCCTCTCCTCTGTGTGAGTAGTAGACATGGAGTCACCATCTATAGGTGAGTGTAGCCTCTCCTCTGTGTGAGTAGTAGACATGGAGTCACCATCTATAGGTGAGTGTAGCCTCTCCTCTGTGTGAGTAGTAGGGAGTCACCATCTATAGGTGAGTGTAGCCTCTCCTCTGTGTGAGTAGTAGACATGGAGTCACCTTCTATAGGTGAGTGTAGCCTCTCCTCTGTGTGAGTAGTAGACATGGAGTCACCTTCTATAGGTGAGTGTAGCCTCTCCTATGTGTGAGTAGTAGGGAGTCACCTTCTATAGGTGAGTGTAGCCTCTCCTCTGTGTGAGTAGTAGACATGGAGTCACCTATAGGTGAGTGTAGCCTCTCCTCTGTGTGAGTAGTAGACATGGAGTCACCTATAGGTGAGTGTAGCCTCTCCTCTGTGTGAGTAGTAGACATGGAGTCACCTATAGGTGAGTGTAGCCTCTCCTCTGTGTGAGTAGTAGACATGGAGTCACCTTCTATAGGTGAGTGTAGCCTCTCCTCTGTGTGAGTAGTAGACATGGAGTCACCATCTATAGGTGAGTGTAGCCTCTCCTCTGTGTGAGTAGTAGACATGGAGTCACCATCTATAGGTGAGTGTAGCCTCTCCTCTGTGTGAGTAGTAGGGAGTCACCATCTATAGGTGAGTGTAGCCTCTCCTCTGTGTGAGTAGTAGACATGGAGTCACCTTCTATAGGTGAGTGTAGCCTCTCCTCTGTGTGAGTAGTAGGGCACTGAAGAAATTTCCATGATTGCTATGACAGGAATGTAGAGCCATGGCTTTCAACAACCTGGGTCAATGATGGGTATTAAAAGCTATTCTGGACAAGAATATTACAAAAGTTTCCCCTTAAGTGAATGTCAAGAACTGATCGACGAAGGAATGCCCACTTTCACCATTAATGTTGCTCGTTTAATATCACAAAATGCCTGTAATTAATTTTATAAATAGTCCCCAAATTAACTTGACCCATACATTGTTAACACATATGATTGCACCTTTCCAAACAGAACATACAGATGTTCTTAGCATACATCAACTGAGATTACTTCAGGTGACAAATGTTCTTGCGTACATTAGCTTACACGCGTTATGTTCTGGATGTTTTCAGGTCCATGTGATGGGTCAGAGGGTCAGCAGTGGATTTTCTCAGACACGAAAATGTGACAGGATTGAATGAATGTGATATCAGATAAAAACATCATGATTATGGGTACACTGGTTAATTCGAAGTAATACTATTTCTTACATGATAGAAAGTGTGATAAGACGAGTGTGACAATGTGACCCACCACGGACACTTGCGAGTGTGTTGTCGAGAGGACAGGCTGCGTTACCACGGTGCTGTGTGGCTGGCCCACTGTCACCAGACTCTAGTCAGGTCCTAGCTGCAGCCCCACCCTCAGGACATGTGCTGTGCTGACATATCCCAGGCGACCTGGGCTGGGCGTGACCACTGACAGGAGTACCCTGGTGGTGGGGTGTGAATGTGATAGGACTCGTGTGGTGTAAGGATGTGATACCTCCGAGGTGCACTGTGTCTCACTGCACTTTGGTCACTTCTTAACGTCTCTGCCTAGAATGACTTGCTGTTTTTATAAGTATTTATACAGAATTATTTATTTCTGCACCATATTCATGTATGTTAGTTGCCAAGGTATTTAAACTTACTGTTTATTGAAGAATTTAGACAGCCATTTGTTGTTGTAATTTTATACATTTGATACCTGTTTGAATGGTTTAACCCACCTTCATCTGCTCTTATGTATTTTAAATCAATTGATTCCAGTTGTACATAGTGTTGCTTTTGATTTCTTGTTCGTTGATATCATTGTGTCTGATTTAATAAGGAGTTATTCTAATTGTATGATCTGTACTAATTGCAATCTTATGGCCTCTGAAAAATGGGGAGGGTGCATGTAGTCCCAGCCATATCTGCTGGCTGTCCATTTTGTCCAGGACCTATGGTAAAAATCAAGTAAACTGGAAAGATAATATTGTTGAAATGGTCCACTTCACTGATTGTTCTTAGTATGGACCTTGATGTTACTCGCAAATAGTACTGTTTTTGTTTAGGCTATTACCATCTGATTTTTTGTGTGAATATATGTTAATGACCATTAAAAGTGATATATTGTGTGAACATTTTTTGCAACATATGTTGGTATAGTACTTTCTGCAGTTTTGACAGCTGATTTTATTCTTATGATGTTAATGTCAATAATACCTCACCTGTACATAACTGGAATGCATCGATGATTTCCACTGATATCTCGGTTGATTGAGCCATAGGGTGTCCCATTGGAAGGTCTAGATATGATAGCTGTGGGGCCGTATTCCAAAAATATCTTAAGTAAAATTGTATACGTAACCTTGAAACATCACCTTTCTTTTAGTACTTATTATGTTTTTATACCCCCACAAACAAAGTTTAGGGGGGGGGGGGGGTATATAGGAGGGAGCTTGCCGGTCTGTTAGGCTGTTGGTTTTTTTCAATTCTGGATGATAACTCAAGAAAGGCTTGACATATTCAAATAATTTTTGGTACACATGTGTAACATCATAGAATACAGGTCAAGTTCGATGCTGGCTACAAACCACAAAATTTTGACAGAGTTATGGCCCCTTTTCGACTGAAAATTCCCTAAAAACATGGTTTCTGGATGATAACTCAAGAAAGGTTTGACACATTCAAATAATTTTTGGTACACATGGGTAACATCTTAGAATACAGGTCAAGTTCGATGTTGGTTACAAACCACTAAAGTTTGACAAAGTTATGGCCCCTTTTTGACTTAAAATTTCCTAAAAACATGATTACCCGAAGATAACTCAAGAATGGCTTGACATATTCAAATAATTCTTGGTATACATGTGTATCATCATAAAATACGGGTCAAGTTCAACTTTGGTTACACACCACTAAATGTTGGCAGAGTTATGGCGCTTTATTTGACTTTAATTCCCTAAAGACATAGTTTCCTGTCGATAACTCACCAATGGCTTGACATATTTAAATAATTATTGGTACACATGTGTAGCAACATAAAATACAGGTCAAGTTCGACTTTGGTTACAAACCACTAAATTTTGACACAGTTATGGCCCCTTTTTGACTTAAATTCCCGAAAAACATGGACAATAGCTCATGAAAGGCTTCACATATTTAAATTATTTTGGTACATAGGGGTATCATCATAAAATACAGATCAAGTTCAACTTTGGTTACAAACCACTAAATGTTGACAGAGTTATGGCTTCTATTGAAATGAAATTTTTCCAAATACACTGTTGACCATGCACAAATTAAAGCATTCTCTCTCTGTCCATTTCTTTCGAATGGATGCCATAGTTTTGTGACAAGGCCATATTGTGGGGGTATATCCGTCACTCATGTGACAAGGCCATATTGTGGGGGTATATCTGTCACTCATGTGACAAGGCCATATTGTGGGGGTATATCCGTCACTCATGTGACAAGGCCATATTGTGGGGGTATATCCGTCACTCATGTGACAAGGCCATATTGTGGGGGTATATCCGTCACTCATGTGACAATTCTAGTTTACATTGGGCTAAGTGTTATCAGCTATATTACTTTCAAATGATATTCATTTTTATACTTAACTGTTTTTTAATGGTCACAGATGTTAATACATGTATGTAGTTTTAGAAGTAAAACATTGCAAAGAATTGAGCTTAAGTAAAAGTGAGTTAAGATAAATGTGGGATGTTTCCAGAATATGGCCCCTGGAGGTTGTTGTCCTGCTGGTGCCATTCCAGCACATCTCCTGCATGCCAGTGTTGTGTTGTCCTGCTGGTGCCATTCCAGCACATCTCCTGCATGCCAGTGTTCTGTTGTCCTGCTGGTGCCATTCCAGCACATCTCCTGCATGCCAGTGTTCTGTTGTCCTGCTGGTGCCATTCCAGCACATCTCCTGCATGCCAGTGTTAAGTCGTTAGTCTCCAGTGTTAGATGGGTATATAATATTACCATATATTGCACTGAACTTGCCCGTTACTTTATGAGTTACAAGTGTCACCTGTAGTTACATTACCCGAACCTCAGTATGCAAGTATGGGTATATTTCTGTTCATTGTTCTGTCAGAAAACTGTGTTTGTGCTTGTTCACCATAATGACTGGATATTATACCACTTGCAGTGATCAGTATGGAGCCTGCATTTCTTTGGTTCATCACAGTTTGCTTGTAGTTATGAAATTTATGTGGTGTGCACAATACTTGTCTTCACTATTTCCTCTAAACTGAATTTTGGATGTTAACAAAACTTCTGTTGTGTTCTAGTCATCTGAGTTGACTTAAGCATGTGTTCATGGTGTAATACTGTGATGTTCACGTGTCGTCCCTCATTGTGAAGTTGTGGGTTTGATATTTAACAACTGCTTAATAACCTACATCCCACAATTGTGATGTAATAAACTCTGACAGTGCTTTTCAGATTGTGTTCAATAAAATCTTGTTCACATATAATCTAGATCTACTTTCTAGGAGTTGACATGTGTATTGTTTGTTTTGTGAAGTGGAGCAGTTACTATAACGTTGTTTTATTAGAGGACATTTAATAAGTAAACTATGTTAAAATCATGAGTTCATACATAGACTATGTTAGTCTCTTGAGAATAAGCATAGACTAGTTTAGTATCATGAGATCATACATAGACTATGTTAGTCTCTTGAGAATAAGCATAGACTAGTTTAGTATCATGAGATCATACATAGACTATGTATCGAGACAAGACTTGCCTCACAAGTCCTTATCTAGGGTATGTTAGACTCAGGAGTATAAACATAGACTAGAGTAGTCTCCTGGGTCCATACATAGACTAAGACCATTCATAGACCGGATGAGACTCATATGTCCATGCCTAGACTAACTGTCTTATGGCCATACATAGATGGAGAGTTAGTGATGTTTGTGTTGCAAGAGTATCACTAGCTTAAACCTGTAGCCTGCCCTCTGACAAGTCTAGTGATTTGTCTGATGAACATTCCATTTGTTGCCACCAAGCTATTACTGGATATGTATTGTGTGAAATACCTCTTCTAGAGCTATGTCAGAGAATACGTCAACTTCCTGGTATCGGTGTGTGTGTTCAGTGCACAGGCACCCAACATGCAGTGTTCAACTTACTAATGAAGTGTATAGCAGCATACCTAACCAGTGTTGTACACAAACCATTCAAGTATCCCACATTTAAAATTTGCAACCAAAGAATTTAACTTGCATAAACTAATTACAGCTATTGTTTATTTAACTTATATTTTTGTACATGTGTTGGTAACCTTTTATGACAAAAATGCTGGTTGAATAGTTTTGCATTGTTAAATTTTATTGTTAAAGTTAATAGTGTGTTATTGCTGTTGTATGTATGTATACTGTATAGACGCCTTTACAAGAGGAAGTAGTATAGATTGTATAGTTGCTTTGTTTAGTCGTGTATGAAAATTGAACCTTTAAACGTCCTTCCAATGTATGTGTATTTGACTGGTAAACACAGATATATTAAACATATTTTTCTACGTTGTCATATGTGTCTCGGTGCATTGTTAATTTGTTATTTTCGAAATATAATAAATTGTCTATAACAAGTAGGTTTGAAATCACCAGCAGTTTTCGTATATGGACATGATTGGGGAAATGTCGAAGTATGAACATTTGCGTTCTACGTTTTTGTGATCTTGTGAACAGGGTCAGTTCCTGCTGTCATTATATGACACTAAAAACAACACATTATAAATCAAAAGTGTGTTTGTTCCCATCGAGCAGTGGATGCTGCAAATACTGAAGAGTGAATCCTATGTATGATTTGTTATTTCCTGGCTGGTATATCCACAGTGCTATCTTTCTGTATGTCTACATTTTGATTCCGCGGATTTGAGATGTACCAAAGGAGCACCTGTAACTCTGATTCTCTGTTTTAAATATGTTACAAACTGTGTGAAAGTTTAAGCTATGAACCGTCTAGCAGATGGCTTTGAAATGACATGAAATATCAAAACATGCTGTGTGTTTGTAGTGTAGTCTATATCCCGTTAAGCCATATATAGTTCATATATAAGTCCTATGTCAATGTATATGTTATCATAAAATGTCTCCTGGGCCCGTAATGTCTTCTTCTTAACCATAAAATCAACATTTCATTAACTTTTGATTTCTTTTGTGCAATGCATCATGCTTAGTGTTTATTAATTATCACCTATAGTATTAATAGAATTCATGTAAACATAAAAAGATTCACAAATTTAAACATAAATTTTAAAATATGACATTTTAACATTTTTAAGGTAAGTAAAAAAAAAAGATACACATTAGATGTTTTTGGAATACGGACCCAGTATTTGATTTAAGATATAAAGGCTTCACATGCTTGTTATTTGTTGTCATTGATTGTAGTTTTTGTTTAATGTGATAAAATGTAAATAAAATACTTAATTAATAAGATGTCTATAACTTGGTGTGTTCGTGTCACTTTTCTACTGTTGTCTGGCCAAATATTCCACAAAAGAAAAATCATCGGGATATTTGTTTACAGTGCCTGTTAACCCTACCCCTCAACGCCGTACATAGTAATACCTACAGTCGCTGTTAACCCTACCCCTCAACGCCGTACATAGTAATACTCACAGTCGCTGTTAACCCTACCTCTCAACGCCGTACATAGTAATACCTACAGTCGCTGTTAACCCTACCCCTCAATGCCGTACATAGTAATACCTACAGTCGCTGTTAACCCTACCCCTCAATGCCGTACATAGTAATATCTACAGTCGCTGTTAACCCTACCCCTCAACGCCGTACAAAGTAATACCTACAGTCGCTGTTAACCCTACCCCTCAGTGCCGTACATAGTAATGCCTACAGTCGATGTTAACCCTACTTCTCAACGCCGTACATAGTGATACCTACAGTCGCTGTTAACCCTACCCCTCAACGCCGTACATAGTAATGCCTACAGTCGCTGTTAACCCTACCCCTCAACGCCGTACATAGTAATATCTACAGTCGCTGTTAACCCTAACCTCAACGCCGTACATAGTAATACCTACAGTCGCTGTTAACCCTACTTCTCAACGCCGTACATAGTGATATCTACAGTCGCTGTTAACCCAATCCCTCAACGCCGTACATAGTAATACCTACAGTCGCTGTTAACCCTAACCCCTCAACGCCGTACATAGTAATATCTACAGTCGCTGTTAACCCTACCCCTCAATGCCGTACATAGTAATACCTACAGTCGCTGTTAACCCTACCCCTCAACGCCGTACATAGTAATATCTACAGTCGCTGTTAACCGTAACCTCTCAACGCCGTACGTAGTAATATCTACAGTCGCTGTTAACCCTACTTCTCAACGCCGTACATAGTGATATCTACAGTCGCTGTTAACCCAACGCCGTACATAGTAATACCTACAGTCGCTGTTAACCCTACCCCTCAACGCCGTACATAGTGATACCTACAGTCGCTGTTAACCCTACCCCTCAACGCCGTACATAGTAATATCTACAGTTGCTGTTGACCCTAACCTCTCAACGCCGTACATAGTAATACCTACAGTCGCTGTTAACCCTACCCCTCAACGCCGTACATAGTAATATCTACAGTCGCTGTTAACCCTACCCCTCAACGCCGTACATAGTAGTACCTACAGTCGCTGTTAACCCTACCGCTCAGTGCCGTACATAGTAATACCTACAGTCGCTGTTAAGCCTACCCCTCAACGCCGTACATAGTAATATCTACAGTCGCTGTTAACCCTAACCTCTCAACGCCGTACATAGTAATACCTACAGTCGCTGTTAACCCTACCCCTCAACGCCGTACATAGTAATACCTACAGTCGCTGTTGACCCTACCCCTCAGTGCCGTACATAGTAATACCTACAGTCGCTGTTAACCCTACCCCTCAACGCCGTACATAGTAATATCTACAGTCGCTGTTAACCCTACCCCTCAACGCCGTACATAGTGATACCTACAGTCGCTGTGAACCCTAACCCCTCAACGCCGTACATAGTAATGTCTACAGTCGCTGTTAACCTTAACCCCTCAACACCGTACAAAGTAATACCTACAGTCGCTGTTAACCCTACCCCTCAATGCTGTACATAGTAATATCTACAGTCGCTGTTAACCCTACCCCTCAACGCCGTACATAGTAATACCTACAGTCGCTGTTAACCCTACCCCTCAATGCCGTACATAGTAATACCTACAGTCGCTGTTAACCCTACCCCTCAACGCCGTACATAGTAATACCTACAGTCGCTGTTAACCCTACCCCTCAATGCCGTACATAGTAATATCTACAGTCGCTGTTAACCTTAACCCCTCAATGCCGTACATAGTAATACCTACAGTCGCTGTTAACCCTACCCCTCAATGCCGTACATAGTAATATCTAAAGTCGCTGTTAACCCTACCCCTCAATGCTGTACAAAGTAATGCCTACAGTCGATGTTAACCCTAACCCATCAACGCCGTACATAGTAATATCTACAGTCGCTGTTAACCCTAACCTCTCAACACCGTACATAGTAATACCTACAGTCGCTGTTAACCCTACTTCTCAACGCCGTACATAGTGATATCTACAGTCGCTGTTAACCCAACCCCTCAACGCCGTACAAAGTCATACCTACAGTCGCTGTTAACCCTACCCCTCAACGCCGTACATAGTGATATCTACAGTCGCTGTTAACCCAACCCCTCAACGCCGTACAAAGTAATACCTACAGTCGCTGTTAACCCTACCCCTCAATGCCGTACATAGTGATATCTACAGTCACTGTTAACCCTATTTCTCAACGCCGTACATAGTAATACCTACAGTCGCTGTTAACCCTACCCCTCAATGCCGTACATAGTGATATCTACAGTCACTGTTAACCCTACTTCTCAACGCCGTACATAGTGATATCTACAGTCGCTGTTAACCCTACTTCTGAACGCCGTACATAGTAATATCTACAGTCGCTGTTAACCCTACCCCTCAACGCCGTACATAGTGATACCTACAGTCGCTGTTAACCCTACTTCTCAACGCCGTACATAGTGATATCTACAGTCGCTGTTAACCCAACCCCTCAACGCCGTACAAAGTAATACCTACAGTCGCTGTTAACCCTACCCCTCAACGCCGTACATAGTGATATCTACAGTCGCTGTTAACCCAACCCCTCAACGCCGTACAAAGTAATACCTACAGTCGCTGTTAACCCTACCCCTCAACGCCGTACATAGTAATATCTACAGTCGCTGTTAACCCTACCCCTCAATGCCGTACATAGTGATATCTACAGTCACTGTTAACCCTACTTCTCAACGCCGTACAAAGTAATACCTACAGTCGCTGTTAACCCTACCCCTCAACGCCGTACATAGTGATACCTACAGTCGCTGTTAACCCTACTTCTCAACGCCGTACATAGTAATACCTACAGTCGCTGTTAACCCTACCCCTCAACGCCGTACATAGTAATACCTACAGTCGCTGTTAACCCTACTTCTGAACGCCGTACATAGTAATATCTACAGTTTCTGTTAACCCTACCCCTCAATGCCGTACATAGTGATATCTACAGTCGCTGTTAACCCTACCCCTCAACGCCGTACATAGTAATATCTACAGTCGCTGTTAACCCTACCCCTCAACGCCGTACATAGTAATATCTACAGTCTCTGTTAACCCTACCCCTCAACGCCGTACATAGTAATATCTACAGTCGCTGTTAACCGTACCCCTCAATGCCGTACATAGTGATATCTACAGTCGCTGTTAACCGTACCCCTCAATGCCGTACATAGTGATATCTACAGTCACTGTTAACCCTACCCCTCAACGCCGTACATAGTAATACCTACAGTCGCTGTTAACCCTAACCCCTCAACGCCGTACATAGTAATATCTACAGTCGCTGTTAACCCAACCCCTCAATGCCGTACATAGTAATATCTACAGTCGCTGTTAACCCTAACCCCTCAACGCCGTACATTGTAATACCTACAGTCGCTGTTAACCCTACTTCTGAACGCCGTACATAGTAATATCTACAGTTTCTGTTAACCCTACCCCTCAATGCCGTACATAGTGATATCTACAGTCGCTGTTAACCCTACCCCTCAACGCCGTACATAGTAATATCTACAGTCGCTGTTAACCCTACCCCTCAACGCCGTACATAGTAATATCTACAGTCGCTGTTAACCGTACCCCTCAATGCCGTACATAGTGATATCTACAGTCGCTGTTAACCGTACCCCTCAATGCCGTACATAGTGATATCTACAGTCACTGTTAACCCTACCCCTCAACGCCGTACATAGTAATACCTACAGTCGCTGTTAACCCTACTTCTGAACGCCGTACATAGTAATATCTACAGTCGCTGTTAACCCTACCCCTCAACGCCGTAGATAGTGATATCTACAGTCGCTGTTAACTCTACCCCTCAATGCCGTACACAGTAATACCAACAGTCGCTGTTAACCCTACCCCTCAATGCCGTACATAGTGATATCTACAGTCGCTGTTAACCCTACCTTACCTCTCAATGCCGTACATAGTGATATCTACAGTCGCTGTTAACCCTAACCCCTCAACGCCGTACATAGTAATACCAACAGTCGCTGATAACCCTAACCTCTCAACGCCGTACATAGTAATACCTACAGTCGCTGATAACCCTACATTTCAACGCCGTACATAGTAATATGTACAGTCTCTGTTAACCCTACCCCTCAACGCCGTACATAGTAATCCTACAGTCGCTGTTAACCCTACCCCTCAACGCCGTACATAGTAATACCTACAGTCGCTGTTAACCCTAACCCCTCAACGCCGTACATAGTAATACCTACAGTCGCTGTTAGCCCTAACCCCTCAACGCCGTACATAGTAATAACTGCAGTCGCTGTTAACCCTACCCCTCAACACCGTACATAGTAATACCTACAGTCGCTGTTAACCCTACCCCTCAACGCCGTACATAGTAATACCTACAGTCGCTGTTAACCCTACCCCTCAACGCCGTACATAGTAATACCTACAGTCGCTGTTAACCCTACCCCTCAACGCCGTACATAGTAATACCTACAGTCTCTGTTAACCCTACCCCTCAACGCCGTACATAGTAATACCTACAGTCGCTGTTAACCCTAACCCCTCAACGCCGTACATAGTAATACCTACAGCCTCTGTTAACCCTACCCCTCAACGCTGTACATAGTAATACCTACAGTCACTGTTAACCCTACCCCTCAACGCCGTACATAGTAATACCTACAGTCGCTGTTAACCCTACCCCTCAACGCCGTACATAGTAATACCTACAGTCTCTGTTAACCCTACCCCTCAACGCCGTACATAGTAATACCTACAGTAGCTGTGAACCCTACCCCTCAACGCCGTACATAGTAATACCTACAGTCTCTGTTAACCCTAACCCTCAATGCCGTACATAGTGATATCTACAGTCGCTGTTAACCCTACCCCTCAACGCCGTACATAGTAATATCTACAGTCGCTGTTAACCCTACCCCTCAACGCCGTACATAGTAATAACTACAGTCTCTGTTAACCCTACCCCTCAACGCCGTACATAGTAATATCTACAGTCGCTGTTAACCGTACCCCTCAATGCCGTACATAGTGATATCTACAGTCGCTGTTAACCGTACCCCTCAATGCCGTACATAGTGATATCTACAGTCACTGTTAACCCTACCCCTCAACGCCGTACATAGTAATACCTACAGTCGCTGTTAACCCTAACCCCTCAACGCCGTACATAGTAATATCTACAGTCGCTGTTAACCCAACCCCTCAACGCCGTACATAGTAATATCTACAGTCGCTGTTAACCCTAACCCCTCAACGCCGTACATAGTAATACCTACAGTCGCTGTTAACCCTACTTCTGAACGCCATACATAGTAATATCTACAGTTTCTGTTAACCCTACCCCTCAATGCCGTACATAGTGATATCTACAGTCGCTGTTAACCCTACCCCTCAACGCCGTACATAGTAATATCTACAGTCGCTGTTAACCCTACCCCTCAACGCCGTACATAGTAATATCTACAGTCGCTGTTAACCGTACCCCTCAATGCCGTACATAGTGATATCTACAGTCGCTGTTAACCGTACCCCTCAATGCCATACATAGTGATATCTACAGTCACTGTTAACCCTACCCCTCAACGCCGTACATAGTAATACCTACAGTCGCTGTTAACCCTACTTCTGAACGCCGTACATAGTAATATCTACAGTCGCTGTTAACCCTACCCCTCAACGCCGTAGATAGTGATATCTACAGTCGCTGTTAACTCTACCCCTCAATGCCGTACACAGTAATACCAACAGTCGCTGTTAACCCTACCCCTCAATGCCGTACATAGTGATATCTACAGTCGCTGTTAACCCTACCTCTCAATGCCGTACATAGTGATATCTACAGTCGCTGTTAACCCTAACCCCTCAACGCCGTACATAGTAATACCAACAGTCGCTGATAACCCTAACCTCTCAACGCCGTACATAGTAATACCTACAGTCGCTGATAACCCTACATTTCAACGCCGTACATAGTAATATGTACAGTCTCTGTTAACCCTACCCCTCAACGCCGTACATAGTAATCCTACAGTCGCTGTTAACCCTACCCCTCAACGCCGTACATAGTAATACCTACAGTCGCTGTTAACCCTACCCCTCAACGCCGTACATAGTAATACCTACAGTCGCTGTTAACCCTACCCCTCAACGCCGTACATAGTAATACCTACAGTCGCTGTTAACCCTAACCCCTCAACGCCGTACATAGTAATACCTACAGTCGCTGTTAACCCTACCCCTCAACGCCGTACATAGTAATACCTACAGACTCTGTTAACCCTAACCCCTCAACGCCGTACATAGTAATAACTGCAGTCGCTGTTAACCCTACCCCTCAACGCCATACATAGTAATACCTACAGTCGCTGTTAACCCTACCCCTCAACGCCGTACATAGTAATACCTACAGTCGCTGTTAACCCTACCCCTCAACGCCGTACATAGTAATAGATACAGTCGCTGTTAACCCTACCCCTCAACGCCGTACATAGTAATACCTACAGTCGCTGTTAACCCTACCCCTCAACGCCGTACATAGTAATACCTACAGTCGCTGTTAACCCTAACCCATCAACGCCGTACATAGTAATACCTACAGTCGCTGTTAACCCTACCCCTCAACGCCGTACATAGTAATACCTACAGTCGCTGTTAACCCTACCCCTCAACGCCGTACATAGTAATACCTACAGTCGCTGTTAACCCTACCCCTCAACGCCGTACATAGTAATACCTACAGTCGCTGTTAACCGTACCCCTCAACGCCGTACATAGTAATACCTACAGTCGCTGTTAACCCTACCCCTCAACGCCGTACATAGTAATACCTACAGTCGCTGTTAACCCTAACCCTCAACGCCGTACATAGTAATACCTACAGTCGCTGTTAACCCTAACCCCTCAACGCCGTACATAGTAATACCTACAGTCTCTGTTAACCCTAACCCCTCAACGCCGTACATAGTAATACCTACAGTCGCTGTTAACCCTACCCCTCAACGCCGTACATAGTAATACCTACAGTCGCTGTTAACCCTACCCCTCAATGCCGTACATAGTGATATCTACAGTCACTGTTAACCCTACTTCTCAACGCCGTACAAAGTAATACCTACAGTCGCTGTTAACCCTACCCCTCAACGCCATACATAGTGATACCTACAGTCGCTGTTAACCCTACTTCTCAACGCCGTACATAGTAATACCTACAGTCGCTGTTAACCCTACCCCTCAACGCCGTACATAGTAATACCTACAGTCGCTGTTAACCCTACTTCTGAACGCCGTACATAGTAATATCTACAGTTTCTGTTAACCCTACCCCTCAATGCCGTACATAGTGATATCTACAGTCGCTGTTAACCCTACCCCTCAACGCCGTACATAGTAATATCTACAGTCGCTGTTAACCCTACCCCTCAACGCCGTACATAGTAATATCTACAGTCGCTGTTAACCCTACCCCTCAACGCCGTACATAGTAATATCTACAGTCGCTGTTAACCGTACCCCTCAATGCCGTACATAGTGATATCTACAGTCGCTGTTAACCGTACCCCTCAATGCCGTACATAGTGATATCTACAGTCACTGTTAACCCTACCCCTCAACGCCGTACATAGTAATACCTACAGTCGCTGTTAACCCTAACCCCTCAACGCCGTACATAGTAATATCTACAGTCGCTGGTAACCCAACCCCTCAACGCCGTACATAGTAATATCTACAGTCGCTGTTAACCCTAACCCCTCAACGCCGTACATAGTAATACCTACAGTCGCTGTTAACCCTACTTCTGAACGCCGTACATAGTAATATCTACAGTTTCTGTTAACCCTACCCCTCAATGCCGTACATAGTGATATCTACAGTCGCTGTTAACCCTACCCCTCAACGCCATACATAGTAATATCTACAGTCGCTGTTAACCCTACCCCTCAACGCCGTACATAGTAATATCTACAGTCGCTGTTAACCGTACCCCTCAATGCCGTACATAGTGATATCTACAGTCGCTGTTAACCGTACCCCTCAATGCCGTACATAGTGATATCTACAGTCGCTGTTAACCCTACCCCTCAACGCCATACATAGTAATACCTACAGTCGCTGTTAACCCTACTTCTGAACGCCGTACATAGTAATATCTACAGTCGCTGTTAACCCTACCCCTCAACGCCGTAGATAGTGATATCTACAGTCGCTGTTAACTCTACCCCTCAATGCCGTACACAGTAATACCAACAGTCGCTGTTAACCCTACCCCTCAATGCCGTACATAGTGATATCTACAGTCGCTGTTAACCCTACCTCTCAATGCCGTACATAGTGATATCTACAGTCGCTGTTAACCCTAACCCCTCAACGCCGTACATAGTAATACCAACAGTCGCTGATAACACTAACCTCTCAACGCCGTACATAGTAATACCTACAGTCGCTGATAACCCTACATTTCAACGCCGTACATAGTAATATGTACAGTCTCTGTTAACCCTACCCCTCAACGCCGTACATAGTAATCCTACAGTCGCTGTTAACCCTACCCCTCAACGCCGTACATAGTAATACCTACAGTCGCTGTTAACCCTACCCCTCAACGCCGTACATAGTAATACCTACAGTCGCTGTTAACCCTACCCCTCAACGCCGTACATAGTAATACCTACAGTCGCTGTTAACCCTAACCCCTCAACGCCGTACATAGTAATACCTACAGTCGCTGTTAACCCTACCCCTCAACGCCGTACATAGTAATACCTACAGACTCTGTTAGCCCTAACCCCTCAACGCCGTACATAGTAATAACTGCAGTCGCTGTTAACCCTACCCCTCAACGCCGTACATAGTAATACCTACAGTCGCTGTTAACCCTACCCCTCAACGCCGTACATAGTAATACCTACAGTCGCTGTTAACCCTACCCCTCAACGCCGTACATAGTAATACCTACAGTCGCTGTTAACCCTACCCCTCAACGCCGTACATAGTAATACCTACAGTCTCTGTTAACCCTACCCCTCAACGCCGTACATAGTAATACCTACAGTCGCTGTTAACCCTAACCCCTCAACGCCGTACATAGTAATACCTACAGTCTCTGTTAACCCTACCCCTCAACGCCGTACATAGTAATATCTACAGTCACTGTTAACCCTACCCCTCAACGCCGTACATAGTAATACCTACAGTCGCTGTTAACCCTACCCCTCAACGCCGTACATAGTAATATCTACAGTTTCTGTTAACCCTACCCCTCAATGCCGTACATAGTAATATCTACAGTCACTGTTAACCCTACCCCTCAATGCCGTACATAGTGATATCTACAGTCGCTGTTAACCCTACCCCTCAACGCCGTACATAGTAATATCTACAGTCGCTGTTAACCCTACCCCTCAACGCCGTACATAGTAATACCTACAGTCGCTGTTAACCCTAACCCCTCAATGCCGTACATAGTAATACCTACAGTCACTGTTAACCCTACCCCTCAACGCCGTACATAGTAATACCTACAGTCTCTGTTAACCCTACCCCTCAACGCCGTACAAAGTAATACCTACAGTCGCTGTTAACCCAACCCCTCAACGCCGTACAAAGTAATACCTACAGTCACTGTTAACCCTACCCCTCAACGCCGTACATAGTAATACCTACAGTCGCTGTTAACCCTACTTCTGAACGCCGTACATAGTAATATCTACAGTCGCTGTTAACCCTACCCCTCAACGCCGTAGATAGTGATATCTACAGTCGCTGTTAACTCTACCCCTCAATGCCGTACACAGTAATACCAACAGTCGCTGTTAACCCTACCCCTCAATGCCGTACATAGTGATATCTACAGTCTCTGTTAACCCTACCTCTCAATGCCGTACATAGTGATATCTACAGTCGCTGTTAACCCTAACCCCTCAACGCCGTACATAGTAATACCAACAGTCGCTGATAACCCTAACCTCTCAACGCCGTACATAGTAATACCTACAGTCGCTGATAACCCTACATTTCAACGCCGTACATAGTAATATGTACAGTCTCTGTTAACCCTACCCCTCAACGCCGTACATAGTAATCCTACAGTCGCTGTTAACCCTACCCCTCAACGCCGTACATAGTAATACCTACAGTCGCTGTTAACCCTACCCCTCAACGCCGTACATAGTAATACCTACAGTCGCTGTTAACCCTACCCCTCAACGCCGTACATAGTAATACCTACAGTCGCTGTTAACCCTAACCCCTCAACGCCGTACATAGTAATACCTACAGTCGCTGTTAACCCTACCCCTCAACGCCGTACATAGTAATACCTACAGACTCTGTTAGCCCTAACCCCTCAACGCCGTACATAGTAATAACTGCAGTCGCTGTTAACCCTACCCCTCAACGCCGTACATAGTAATACCTACAGTCGCTGTTAACCCTACCCCTCAACGCCGTACATAGTAATACCTACAGTCGCTGTTAACCCTACCCCTCAACGCCGTACATAGTAATACCTACAGTCTCTGTTAACCCTACCCCTCAACGCCGTACATAGTAATACCTACAGTCGCTGTTAACCCTAACCTCTCAACGCCGTACATAGTAATACCTACAGTCTCTGTTAACCCTACCCCTCAACGCCGTACATAGTAATACCTACAGTCGCTGTTAACCCTACCCCTCAACGCCGTACATAGTAATACCTACAGTCGCTGTTAACCCTACCCCTCAACGCCGTACATAGTAATACCTACATTCTCTGTTAACCCTACCCCTCAACGCCGTACATAGTAATAACTACAGTCTCTGTTAACCCTACCCCTCAACGCCGTACATAGTAATACCTACAGTCGCTGTTAACCCTAACCCCTCAACGCCGTACATAGTAATACCTACAGTCTCTGTTAACCCTACCCCTCAACGCCGTACATAGTAATATCTACAGTGACTGTTAACCCTACCCCTCAACGCCGTACATAGTAATACCTACAGTCGCTGTTAACCCTACCCCTCAACGCCGTACATAGTAATATCTACAGTTTCTGTTAACCCTACCCCTCAATGCCGTACATAGTAATATCTACAGTCACTGTTAACCCTACCCCTCAATGCCGTACATAGTGATATCTACAGTCGCTGTTAACCCTACCCCTCAACGCCGTACATAGTAATATCTACAGTCGCTGTTAACCCTACCCCTCAACGCCGTACATAGTAATATCTACAGTCGCTGTTAACCGTACCCCTCAATGCCGTACATAGTGATATCTACAGTCGCTGTTAACCGTACCCCTCAATGCCGTACATAGTGATATCTACAGTCACTGTTAACCCTACCCCTCAACGCCGTACATAGTAATACCTACAGTCGCTGTTAACCCTACTTCTGAACGCCGTACATAGTAATATCTACAGTCGCTGTTAACCCTACCCCTCAACGCCGTAGATAGTGATATCTACAGTCGCTGTTAACTCTGCCCCTCAATGCCGTACACAGTAATACCAACAGTCGCTGTTAACCCTACCCCTCAATGCCGTACATAGTGATATCTACAGTCGCTGTTAACCCTACCTCTCAATGCCGTACATAGTGATATCTACAGTCGCTGTTAACCCTAACCCCTCAACGCCGTACATAGTAATACCAACAGTCGCTGATAACCCTAACCTCTCAACGCCGTACATAGTAATACCTACAGTCGCTGATAACCCTACATTTCAACGCCGTACATAGTAATACCTACAGTCGCTGTTAACCCTACCCCTCAACGCCGTACATAGTAATACCTACAGTCGCTGTTAACCCTACCCCTCAACGCCGTACATAGTAATACCTACAGTCGCTGTTAACCCTAACCCCTCAACGCCGTACATAGTAATACCTACAGTCGCTGTTAACCCTACCCCTCAACGCCGTACATAGTAATACCTACAGACTCTGTTAGCCCTAACCCCTCAACGCCGTACATAGTAATAACTGCAGTCGCTGTTAACCCTACCCCTCAACGCCGTACATAGTAATACCTACAGTCGCTGTTAACCCTACCCCTCAACGCCGTACATAGTAATACCTACAGTCGCTGTTAACCCTACCCCTCAACGCCGTACATAGTAATACCTACAGTCGCTGTTAACCCTACCCCTCAACGCCGTACATAGTAATACCTACAGTCTCTGTTAACCCTACCCCTCAACGCCGTACATAGTAATACCTACAGTCGCTGTTAACCCTAACCTCTCAACGCCGTACATAGTAATACCTACAGTCTCTGTTAACCCTACCCCTCAACGCCGTACATAGTAATACCTACAGTCGCTGTTAACCCTACCCCTCAACGCCGTACATAGTAATACCTACAGTCGCTGTTAACCCTACCCCTCAACGCCGTACATAGTAATACCTACATTCTCTGTTAACCCTACCCCTCAACGCCGTACATAGTAATACCTACAGTCGCTGTTAACCCTACCCCTCAACGCCGTACATAGTAATACCTACAGTCGCTGTTAACCCTAACCCTCAACGCCGTACATAGTAATACCTACAGTCGCTGTTAACCCTAACCCCTCAACGCCGTACATAGTAATACCTACAGTCTCTGTTAACCCTAACCCCTCAACGCCGTACATAGTAATACCTACAGTCGCTGTTAACCCTACCCCTCAACGCCGTACATAGTAATACCTACAGTCGCTGTTAACCCTACCCCTCAACGCCGTACATAGTAATACCTACAGTCGCTGTTAACCCTACCCCTCAACGCCGTACATAGTAATACCTACAGTCGCTGTTAACCCTACCCCTCAACGCCGTACATAGTAATACCTACAGTCGCTGTTAACCCTAACCCCTCAACGCCGTACATAGTAATACCTACAGTCTCTGTTAACCCTACCCCTCAACGCCGTACATAGTAATACCTACAGTCGCTGTTAACCCTAACCCCTCAACGCCGTACATAGTAATACCTACAGTCTCGGTTAACCCTACCCCTCAACGCCGTACATAGTAATACCTACAGTCGCTGTTAACCCTACCCCTCAACGCCGTACATAGTAATACCTACAGTCTCTGTTAACCCTAACCCTCAACGCCGTACATAGTAATACCTACAGTCGCTGTTAACCCTAACCCCTCAACGCCGTACATAGTAATACCTACAGTCTCTGTTAACCCTAACCCCTCAACGCCGTACATAGTAATACCTACAGTCGCTGTTAACCCTACCCCTCAACGCCGTACAAAGTAATACCTACAGTCTCTGTTAACCCTACCCCTCAACGCCGTACATAGTAATACCTACAGTCTCTGTTAACCCTACCCCTCAACGCCGTACAAAGTAATACCTACAGTCGCTGTTAACCCTACCCCTCAACGCCGTACATAGTAATACCTACAGTCTCTGTTAACCCTACCCCTCAACGCCGTTCATAGTAATACCTACAGTCTCTGTTAACCCTAACCCCTCAAGCCGTACATAGTAATATCTACAGTCGCTGTTAACCCTAACCCCTCAACGCCGTACATAGTAATACCTACAGTCTCTGTTAACCCTACCCCTCAATGCCGTACATAGTAATACCTACAGTCTCTGTTAACCCAACCCCTCAACGCCGTACATAGTAATACCTACAGTCGCTGTTAACCCTACCCCTCAACGCCGTACATAGTAATACCTACAGTCGCTGTTAACCCTAACCCCTCAACGCCGTACAAAGTAATACCTACAGTCTCTGTTAACCCTACCCCTCAACGCCGTACATAGTAATACCTACAGTCGCTGTTAACCCTAACCCCTCAATGCCGTACATAGTAATACCTACAGTCTCTGTTAACCCTACCCCCTCAACGCCGTACATAGTAATACCTACAGTCTCTGTTAACCCTAACCCCTCAATGCCGTACATAGTAATACCTACAGTCGCTGTTAACCCAACCCCTCAACGCCGTACATAGTAATACCTACAGTCGCTGTTAACCCTAACCCCTCAATGCCGTACATAGTAATACCTACAGTCACTGTTAACCCTACCCCTCAACGCCGTACATAGTAATACCTACAGTCTCTGTTAACCCTACCCCTCAACGCCGTACAAAGTAATACCTACAGTCGCTGTTAACCCAACCCCTCAACGCCGTACAAAGTAATACCTACAGTCTCTGTTAACCCTACCCCTCAACGCCGTACATAGTAATACCTACAGTCGCTGTTAACCCTACCTCTCAACGCCGTACATAGTAATACCTACAGTCGCTGTTAACCCTACCCCTCAACGCCGTACATAGTGATACCTACAGTCGCTGTTATCCCTACCCCTCAACGCCGTACATAGTAATAACTGCAGTCGCTGTTAACCCTACCCCTCAATGCCGTACATAGTAATACCTACAGTCGCTGTTAACCCTACCCCTCAACGCCGTACATAGTAATATCTACAGACTCTGTTAGCCCTAACCCCTCAACGCCGTACATAGTAATAACTGCAGTCGCTGTTAACCCTACCCCTCAACGCCGTACAAAGTAATACCTTCAGTCGCTGTTAACCCTACCCCTCAACGCCGTACATAGTAATACCTACAGTCGCTGTTAACCCTACCCCTCAACGCCGTACATAGTAATACCTATAACGCGTTTACAAATTCCCATGTATAATGTTTTACGAGTTATTAATATTAAATATAATTTATGAAATAATGCGATGTGTAGAATTACCGAAATCCCCCGACTCCATTTCAGCACTGTTATTTATGATGAATAAGATCTTTAACTGTTGCTACATATGGAAATTCGGTACGCGTGCGAGCGTCTGATAGGCGCAACTTCCATATGTAGAATTACCGAAATCCCCGGCAAACATCGCTATTTTGTTTCAGGAAGGGACCAAACTTAATATTTTTGTACATGTTTACATATTTATCATCGACTAATACCATTTTAGCACTGTTATATAGGATGAATAAGACCTAAAACTGTTGCTAACTTGGCACATAGGGGATTTCGGTACCGTGGAAGTGTGTACCCCCCCCCCCCCCCCCCCCACACACACACACACCAAATATCTCATTTGGATCACCTAAAATACATTTTATATGTGCATGTCTAAATATGTCCATTGTGTAATTCTCTTGTAGCAACATTAGATATTGTGTATATTCACGTTGACTGAGGCAACATGCGGGATTTCGGTACCACAAGTACGTGTTAGAGGCGCAACTTCTATGTGTAGAACTTACCGAAATATCCGATATAACTCGCCATTCAGTTCAAGAATCATGCTAAAATAGTGCATGACATGTTTGTAAATTAATATATTCATCGGATATATCGGTTAAGTGTTACAACTGACGGGATTTCGGTAGCCCATTAGGCTCATTAGTAATATTTATACATACCTCAGCGCATTACAATTACCGAAATCCCCGTTAAAAACTTGTTTAGACAGTCACACATGTTTGGCTTTAAAATCAATCATTTATCATTTCATTTAAACACTATAGATGCCATTAGTTCATCAAATTAGCCATAATAATGTAATTAATAGCATAAATATACGGGGATTTCGGTATTTCTACACACCCGAAATAATGATATTGATAACTTTTAAATCACATAAGCACATTGTTCTATGGATAGGGGTAAATAATACTTGAATTGTGATAGTAATTGAGCAGGCCCTAGTTGACCACAGGCAGGTAAAGGCTGTGAAGCCAGTAGCTTTGCGTGTTCTTAAGTTACTGCAGTTACCAGGTTGTGACATGTAGCAAACTACGTTACTGTACACTAAGGCCACACCAAATTGAAGTCTTCGTCATCGGGATTACCGGATCGATTTTTTGCAAATTCCAAAAAAACAAAAAATGTTTTTGCAACATGCTCTGCGCTCGCTCCATGAAAAAAGTCAAATATTTTTGTGGAGCGAGTCATTTAAACAAAACGGAATAAAGTCAACATAATAGTAGATTGTTTAATATAAATTTTTATTTATTTAATTGATGACTTAGATATGTACATTAGACATGCGTACATCAAAAGTGGCATCCTCCAGCCTCTGAGCAATTGTACCATAAATACAAATTCTAAGAGCAAGCATTAAATAAACGTGTTGACATGAATGTATGTGAACATACCAGGGGATTGTATCACCTTAATGTCTTTGAATGATATTACATGCTATAAAATGATAAGTATTAACGACTTAGTCAAATTGAACTAATTTAAAAAATGTTATTTACATAATACATGTAATAAATGATGCGTATTCAATTAAACATGCATTAGGTATATGATTTTATTTCACTACATGTATCAGTAAATATGGGTTTTGCTCGATATAAAAGCGATTTTGTTAAATTACTTTTTCATCATTATCTGCATTAAAATAACACGTTTTCCAAAGTTTAGAAATATGAACCAAAAACTATGGCACATTTTCACGATTTCACGATCTTACGGGGAAAACAAACGCTGCCAGACAAGACTTCCCACAATAAAATGCCATATTATTTTTGTTTTATTTTTATCTTGAATATATTTTACATTTCAAAATGGTTTAATTTCACTTATTTAAAACATGACAATTGGACATAATATTAGGGCTATCATTTTGCATTTAAATTCTGAACAAGTTCATAAATGAATACTTGAATAAACCGTTCATTGATAGTTGTTTAACTTTAAACACTTTCCGTATTAAGCGATATCTTATGTTATTTTTTAAATTACTTAAATTAAATTAAATTACTTTAAATTACTCGTACTTATTACTCAAAATTTTTATGTTCAAAACAAAAATACTTATTTTTATACCTAGATATTTTCGAAAATTATGCGCTCGCACCACAAAAACTGAAATTGGAAAAATGATTTTTTTTGCGCTCGCTCGCTCCAAAATTTTCGGTAAAATCCGATAACCTAGTATTCAATTTTGTGTGGCCTAAATTACTGTGCATGCAGTCTAATAAATATGAACATAACAACTGATCTGACAATTTTACCATGAAAATCGTTTTTTGTTATAAGCACTCCATTGACGTCGGCAATTAACAGGAATAACGCCTATATGTGCATCAAGTTTTTCCAAAAAGTGCCGATGTTATTGACTATATTACACACTTTTAAATGTATTCTTAATCAAAATAAATTGTGTACAAAAAACAACAACTGATATTTTTCTTGATATGTAAAGTCACCAGATATTTGCCGTAACTATAGATTTGTGGTTTAGCCCACATAATGTTGATTTTAGAATGAAATGTGATGTTATCCCTTATAAAACAATATTTTGTTTCATGTACGATTTAATGAAAATAAATTTTTTGTTAGCAAAGATGGCACTACAGTTTAAGATTCTGTCACAGGGACATTTCCGGGCGCCACACAACGTGCGCACGTTACGGCCGCGAGTGACTGCAGCAGCCGCTGGTTCCAACGTGCTTGCCCTTGCCACGCACTGCTATAGATGACGCTGCGTGGGCGCTGACAACTGCCATGTAGTGCTTGTAGGCCGCCGTCTCGCGCCTCACGACATCGTCATGCGGGTAGAAGACCAGCCTGTCCTTCCCAACCAGCAGTCCTGTCTGCACCGCCTTGGTCATGTCCGCCGTGGAGTGGAACTCGACCAGCCAGCGACTGTGCACCTCGGGCCGCGCCGCCCGGATGTCCAGGGGATCGAACTGAATACAGCGCACCGTCACACCGAACTGGGTCTCAATGAGGTACTTCACCTCCGAGTGGGAAATGTTTTCGTTGTCCCGGAAACTGAAAACGGCGGTGGTGGGGCGGCTGGTCGGCTCGTCACTGCGCATGTGCATACTGGGCGTGACGCGGTCTGTGTTGTCTGCGACGTCAAACTCTGGGCACGGAACGGCGTCCAGTGAGGTCTGATCGCTGAAAACAGAGCGGTACCTCCTAGTGTAGCGTACATAGGACACTGTCAACGATAATCTATCCTGCCGAACTTTCCAACTCTATATCTCGCTATAAGTAACGTGTAAGTTTCTTTCCAATTACAATAGATCTACTTTAACTAGGTATTCGTATGGTAAGACGTGGTAATACTGCTGAGAAGCAAATGCCATATTAAACAAACAAAAACAAAATGTTATGTAAGTTTTTGTGTCTATTTTACTTTCATTTTTTTCGTCTACTCGATAATAAGCGTATTGCATAATATGTATAGTAAAGGGTTTGCCCATACGTATATGCACAACATTTGCACAACAGGTATAGTTAGTTATATGAACATGTGCAACCATCGTACAGATCAGTTCGTATACCAAAAAATCAAACCATCAGATTGCCAGTGACACTTACATCCGGTCATCGCAAGGATCCTGCACCGGGCTTCCGCCTGCAGGTGGCGGCTGTGGAGTCTTCTTCCGGCGTGCCGGCAGCGGCAGCTCTGCCCTGCGGTGGCTACTCGCGTCATACACGCAGTCCGGGGCGAGCTGGAGGGTGCTGGGCCGGAAACCCAGACTGAGCAGTTGCTGGTACAAGAAAGGGCTGACTGATGGCTGCAATATAAGAACTACGACTCTGCTTAACAGGTAAATTATTGTCAAAAGATTAATCTGTACATATGGAATTGATCTTGTTTCAAATAAATAAAACACGTGTATTACTGCAAAATGTAATACTGAACTGTGTGTCTTTATTGCGTTCCAATTCTACCCCAATATTCTTGGGTATTGAAATATTTTTCAGCTGGGAATGCATACCTTTGGTGTGGCAGACGTTCTGTTCGGGCCGGCGGTGAAGGGCCTACGAAGGCCGGAAGTAATCCTGTCAGTAGAACACTGGCACGTTATCGAGTCGCTGGTACGCAGATCCGCGCCGTCAATCGCCGTGGAAGAACAAGCGCTTCCCAGCGCACGCCACTGCGAAAACATTGCATACAGTCACACTACAGTCATAATGCAGTCACAATACAGTCATTATGATGTCACAGTACAGTCACAATACAGTCATAATGCATTCACAATACAGTCATTATGCAGTCACAGTACGGTCACAATACAGTCATTATGCAGTCACAGCACAGTCATTATGCAGTCACAGTGCAGTCACGCTACAATCATAATGCAGTCATAGCACAGTCATAATAAAGTCACAATACAGTCGTTACGCAGACACAGAATAGTCATAATACAGTCACAATACAATCATAATGCAATCACAGTACTTTCACAATACAGTCATAATGCAGTCACAGTACAGTCACAATACAGTCATAACGCAGTCACAATACAGTCATAATGCAGTCATAGTACAGTCACAATACAAACATTATGCAGTCACAATACAATCACAGTACATTCACAATGCATTAAAAATACAGTAAAAATACAGTCATTATATTGTCACAAAGCAGTCACAATACAGTCATATGCAATCACAATACAGTCACAATACAGTCATACGCAGTCACAATCCGGTCATAATACAGTCACAGTACAGTCACAATACAGTCATAATACAGTCACAATACAGCCATAATGCAGTCATAATGCATAAAAAAATACAGTAATTATGCAGCCATTATGCAGTCATTAGGCAATCACAATACAGTCATTATACAGTCATAATACAGCCACAATGCAGTCATAATGCAGTGACAATACAGTCGTAATGCAGTAACAATACAGTCACAGTAGATTCACAATACAGACACACTAGAGTCACACTAGAGTCATAATACAGTAACACTAGAGTCATAATACAGTAACACTACAGTCATAATACAGTAACACTACAGTCATAATACAGTCACACTACAGTCACACTAGAGTCATAATACAGTCATACTAGAGTCATAATACAGTCATATTACAGTCATACTAGAGTCCCAATACAGTCAAACTAGAGTCACAATACAGTCACACTACAGTCATAATACAGTCACACTACAGTCATAATACGGTCATAATACAGTCACACTAGAGTCACAATACAGTCATAATACAGTCAAAATGGAGTCATAACACAGTCAAACTAGAATCATAATACAGTAATATTAGAGCCACAAAACAGTTAATACAGTCATAATACAGTCGCAATACATTTACACTAGAGTCACAATACAGTCACAATAGAGTCGCAATCCAGTCACACTAGAGTCACAATGCAGTCATGATAGAGTCACAATATAGTCACACTACAGTCACAATATGAATACACTGCAGAGCTCCAGTCAGGATTTCAGAAGGCAGGTACTAAAGCCTCTAAAGGGCACTTTTCCGCGCGCTCTTATTTTTTGCTAGTGGATATACCAATATATATGCTTTAAATAATGCACAAACATAAGTTACATAATTTCTTCAGTTATAAGTAATAGTTTTGGTCATACTTTATATTTACTTCGAATAATTAAACTAAATTATATGTACTAAGCAATACCATTATTGTACTATTATATACCGGTATTATAAAACTTAAAAAGTTTTATTCTATATATAAAGAACAATATTCTTCTAAATAAAACATACAATCATATGTTCAAGCAATATTACTTTAATTTTTTTTTTATGAGAAACTTCAAATATTTTTATTCAAAATATTTGTAATAATAACCCCTAAATGCATTAGGTTGTATTTGCACAAACATACATTAGAAATGAAACGTCCGAAAACACGTACATACTTAATGAAACAATCAAACTGTTCTATACGTTGGTATTTTAATATAAAACTTAAATATGTGACTAGAAACTTATTAAATACTTGGAAATAGAATGGAAAACATTCAGTTCATTACAAAAGACAGCGTTTGACTGTTCATATTTGTAATCGAATGATATTTCGATAGCGATATACATTTGTGGAAGAGATAGCTACAATCAATAAAATGAACTTACAATTTATCAAATTACAAGAAACACGTTTATTCTGTATTTGGAATTTTGATACGTTTTCCAATATGTAATTACCGATTTTTTTTTACCGATTAACTGATTTTAAAACGATTTAGTCAGAACCCGAACGAACTCAAGCTAAACATCCGTTACGTAAAAAAACGTTACATTTATTTTGACACGGCAGATTGACAATTTTTAACGTGATCTTTTTACAAGACATGGTTCTGGTGTACGTGTAACAAAGCGTTTACCAGCAGGTGTATACGCACGCTTTCGTTGCTTGTTTCGGGGTTTATAGTCCTTCCGCGAAACAACAAACGCTTTCGACGGGCATTTCATAACGTCGCTGGCGTTAAAAAATAGTACGCCCGTTACACGCATGCTTTTCACGAGTATCTCATGACGTCGCTGGCGTCCAGAAATAGTTCGCGCGATACACGCACGCTTTCCACGAGTATTTCATGACGTTGCTGGCGTTCAGAAATAGTTTGCGTGTTTTTCCAACATAGCACGATTTGGTCATGGAGATATGTAATTGATATTATATATATGAAACTGTGCAACAAAATAATTTGGAACCTTAATTTCAGAACGGCTCTTTAAATATATAAAAATAATTTAAAAAAAACAACGCATTTCCATTAAAAATCCAATCCAATTCTTTGCACATTAAATTCAACTATTAAAACATTCATTGTTACAATTCACACATTGGCATTTACTCCCGAAATCCTTTTCACGCGATTTTAATTTCTAGAAAGCTGCACATGATTTTGTTTGAGCGTCGAAGTGCAAAGCACGACTTTGATGTGAAGCCGACATCCGTTTGACGAATTACTGGTAAAAAAATGTAAAATATGTCGTCAGCAAACATTAAAACGAGAAATGTGTTGTAAAAAAGACAATCGGCGTTGAAATTAATATTAAGATGTCATTTAAAAATTACCTAAACAGACGGCCAAGATGATGGGTTACGTGACTTCTCAGACCCCTGATTTTTGGTCCCCACCAATATTAGGAGACTTATTGGACCCCAGATATTTCGGACAGTATAAGAAAACTTTTCGGACCCAAAAGTTAATTTGAGATAAATTTATTAATTTAAAAATTAAATAAAATTATCATTAATATCTATGCCGTGAATAAACCAATCATAAAGCTCCATGTTTTCACCAGTGATATATGAACAACCAACATAATTTAGGTTAACATCATTGTTATTTGAATGTGTCAAGCCAATTTAACAAGTTAACAATGTAAGAAAATAATTTCGGAAATGAATTAAAATTATTATGTATCAGTCGAGTCTATATAGTAATTTATAGTACCGGTAATATACCATTCATGTTAGTTATCTAATATAATAACGATTTGAAGTCACATAAGCATTTATACTGTGTATCCCAATAAAAAACAATAGTCAGGGAACATTCAGCGATTTTTTTAAATGTTAAGACTTCATTCTTTCATAACATTTTATCTATAGAAAATGTAGCATCCTTTTACAGAGTAAATAACATCTACTGGAGAAGTTGATAGAAAGATGCAATTATAAATAATCGTTAATAAATCGTAACCACAATTTTATTTAAAAAAAAAAAATTAACAGTAAGTTTACAAATATAAATTCCCCATTTATTGAAATTGTTAGGTTTTTGATTCTCTGAACGCTATTATTGATGCATGTACGAGTATATTAACACAGCTATACTAGGGTTGCTAGCTACGCGCACTATTTTTAGAATGACACTACTGTTTCTGGAATGTGATGAACTCGCTAGAATCAATGGGCTACATGGAACGGCAACTCTGTGAATGAGATTTATGAATGGGAACATTGCACAATTGCTATTTATAGAGCGTATCGCTTATATAAATGTAGGCTAAACAAAATAGTTATTTCGTTACGTTAATGAATATAGCATTTTGTTTATGGCATACAATGAGAAAATACGTTCATAATTAGCATCAGTTCTAAAGTATATGTCGAGGATATGTTTATAACTTCATTTTAACCGCTTATGTAAACAATTATGTAAATTTTTTATCCCCAAAAGTATGCAACAGTTATTGGTATACGTTAAACCATTGTTTGAAGTTTGCATTCCCTAAAATTAGAAAATTTGCCCAATTCTATTGGCATTCAATTTTCCCGCTGCATAATTATCGCAAGAAATCTAGGTCAAAAGTGATCTGAGACAGCTACGCCGAAAAAAATTTAATGTTCATGTGCCGTAAATGGCAAAGTACAGAAATTATGATGCGATTTGTTGTGTTTCTTATTGAAATGCTTGTGGTTGTTTATGTATGGATAATTTATTTCGGAATTAAAATATATTATAATATAATACGGTAAGTGTTAAAGTTATTTTTATTATTTTTTATTAACTGCTCATGGTCGATTTTAGTAATACTTTCTATTTACACTATAACCCCGCTTAGTGACCACCTTGATTTTAATTTCAATAAAGTCACACTAGAGTCATAATACTGTCACACAAGAGTCATAATACTGTCACACTAGAGTAAGAATACAGTCACACTTGAGTAGGAATACAATCACACAAGAGTCATAATACTGTCACACTAGAGTCATAATACTATCACACTAGAGTTATAATACAGTCACCCTAGAGTCATAATACTGTCACACTAGAGTAATAATACTGTCACACTAGAGTCACAATACTGTCACATAAGAGTCTTAATACAGTCACACTAGAGTCATAATACTGTAACACTAGAGTCATAATACTGTCACACTAGAGTCATAATACTGTCACACTACAGTCATAATACTGTCACACTACAGTCATAATACTGTCACACTAGAGTCATAATACTGTCACACTAGAGTCATAATACTGTCACTCTAGAGTCATAATACTGTAACACTAGAGTCATAATACAGTCACACTAGAGTCTTGATACTGTCACACTAGAGTCAGAATACTGTCACACTAGAGTCATAATACCGTCACACTAGAGTCATAATACTGTCACACTAGTGTCATAATACAATAATTACTAGAGTTGTACTAGAGTCATAATACTGTCACACTAGTGTCATAATACAATAATTACTGGAGTCTTACTAGAGTCACAATACAGTCACACTAGAGTCATAATACAATAACTACTGGAGTCTTACTAGAGTCACAATACAGTCACACTAGAGTCATAATACAGTCACACTAGAGCCATGATACAGTCACACTAGAGTCATAATACTTTCACACAAGAGTCATAATACAGTCACACTAGAGTCATAATACAGTCACACAAGAGTAATTACACTGTCACACTAGAGTCATAATACTGTAACACTAGAGTCATAATACTGTCACACTAGAGTCATAATACAGTCACACTAGAGTCATAATACTGTCACACTAGAGTCATAATACTGTCACACTAGAGTCATAATACTGTCACACTATAGTGATAATACTGTCACACTAGAGTCATAATACTGCCACACTAGAGTCATAATACTGTAACACTAGAGTCGTACTACCGTCACACTTGTCATAATACTGTCACACTAGTGTCATAATACAATAATTACTGGAGTCTTACTAGAGTCATAATACTGTCACACTAGTGTCATAATACAACAATTACGGGAGTCTTACTAGAGTCACAATACAGTCACCCTAGAGTCATAAAACAATAATTACTGGAGTCTTACTAGAGTCACAATACAGTCACAATAGAGTTATAATACTGTCACACTATAGTCATAATACTGTCACACTGGAGTCATAATACTGTCACACAAGAGTCATAATACAGTCACACTAGAGTCATAATACAGTCACACAAGTGTCATAATACTGTCACACAAGAGTCATAATACTGTCACACTAGAGTCATAATACAGTCACACTAGAGTCATAATACAGTCACACAAGTGTCATAATACTGTCACACTAGAGTCATAATACAGTCACACTAGAGTCATAATACAGTCACACAAGTGTCATAATACTGTCACACAAGAGTCATAATACAGTCACACTAGAGTCATAATACAGTCACACAAGTGTCATAATACTGTCACACTAGAGTCATAATACTATAACACTAGAGTCATAATACTGTCACACTAGAGTCATGATACAGTCACACTAGAGTCATAATACTGTCACACTAGAGTCATAATACTGTCACACAAGAGTCATAATACAGTCACACTAGAGTCATAATACTGTCACACTAGAGTCACAATACAGTCACACAAGAGTCATAATACTGTAACACTAGAGTCATAATACTGTAACACTAGAGTCGTAATACCGTCACACTAGAGTCATAATACTGTCACACTAGAGTAATAATACTGACACACTAGAGCCATAATACTGTCACACTAGCGTCATAATACTGTAACACTATAGTCAAAATACTGTCACCCTATAGTAATAATACTGTCATACTATAGTCATAATACTGTCATACTATAGTCATAATATTGTAACACGGGGTCATAATATTGTCACACTAGAGTCATAATACTGTCACACTATAGTCATAATACTGTCACAATATAGTCATAATACTGCCACACTATACTCATAATACTGTCACACTATAGTCATAATACTGTATTACTAGAGTCATAATACTGTCACACTAGAGTCATAATACTGTCACACTATAGTCATAAAACTGCCACACTATAGTCATAATACTGTCACACTATAGTCATAATACTGTCACACCATAGTCATAATACTGTCACACTATAGTCATAATACTGTCACACTACAGTTATAATACTGTCACACTATAGTCATAATGCTGTCACACTATAGTCATAATACTGTCACACTAGAGTCATAATACAGTCACACAAGAGTCATAATACTGTCACACTACAGTCATAAAACTGTCACACTAGAGTCATAATACTGTCATACTATAGTGATAATACTGTCACACTAGAGTCATAATACTGTCAAGCAAGAGTCATAATACTGTCACACTAAAGTAAGAATACTGTCACACTAGAGTCATAATAATGTCACACTAGAGTCATAATACTGTCACACTAGAGTCATAACTACACTACAGGCATACTAGAGTCACAGTAGAGCCACAATGCAGTCATACTAAAGTCACGATAGAGTCTCAATGCAGTCACACTATAGTCAGAATACAGTCAAAATAGAATCACAATAGAGACACAGTAGAGTCATAATACAGTGACAATAGAGTCACAACAGGGTCACAATAATGTCACAATACAGTCATACTAAGTTCACAATGCAGTCATACTAGAGTCAAAATGCAGTCACACTTGAGTCACAATACAGTCACACTAGAGTCACAATACACACAGACTAGAGTCACACTAGAGTCTATTACAGTCAACATAGGGTCACAATGCATTCTCACTAGGGTCACAATGCAGTGATAGTAGAGTCACACTAGAGTCATACTAGAGTCACACTAGAGTCAAAATACAGGCACACTATAATCACACTAGCAACATAATACAGTCACACTAGAGTAACAATACAGTCATAATACAGTAACACTAGAGCCATACTAGGGTCACACTAGAGTCACAATACAGTCACACTAGAGACATAATACAGTAACACTAGAGTCACAATACTGTCACACTGGAGTCATATTACAGTCACACTAGAGTCACACTAGAGTCGCAATACAGTCACACTATAGTCACAATACAGTCACACTAGAGTCATAATACAGTCACACTACAGTCATAATACAGTCACACTAGAGTCACAATACAGTCACACTAGAGTCACAATACAGTCACACTACAGTCACAATACAGTCACACTACAGTCATAATACATTCACACTACAGTCATAATACAGTCACACTAGAGACCCAATACAGTCACACTAGAGTCATAAAACAGTCACGCTAGCGTCACAATACAGTCACACTAGAGTCATAAGACAGTCAAACTAGAGTCACAATACAGTCATATTACTTCACAACACAGTCATAATTATAATTACAATTATAAAACAGTCACGGTAGAGTCATAATACAGTCAAAGTACAGTCACATTACAGTCATAATTCAGTCATTATACACTCACAATAAGTCACAATACAGTCACACTAGAGTCATAATACAGTCATAATACAGTCACATTAGAGACACAATACAGTCAAACTAGAGTCATAATACAGTCACAATACAGTCATAATGCAGTCACACTAGAGTCATAATACAGTCGCAATACAGTTACACTAGAGTAATAATACAGTCACACTAGAGACATAATACAGTCACAATACAGTCAGAATTTACAGTCATAATACAGTCACAATACAGTCATTATATTGTCACAATACAGTCATAATACAGTCACCAATGTGAGAATTAAGAAATAATTTTCGATTTATCGTTGTTTATCGGCCAATAAGCAACGATTTCTGATGCGTAGGGATCAAACCACGACGGTTTCAGCCCGAGTGGTTTAAAAGCCACGCATCAGAACGACAAAAAGTTGTTTGTTGGCCGATAAACAATGATGATGGGAAAATTATTTCGATTCTAACATGATTTGACATATATTTTTGCAATTGTAATTGGAACTACTTTTTACTATGCTCCGCTCAGAATCGGGACTTCTTTTTGCGTTGTGTATTTGATAGTTTAATAACGATAATTGATCTGTAATCTCCGCCCTAAAAAAATTGCCGCCTTTGATTGGCTTACGAGTGTTATCGTAACCTTACAATCGCAATACAGTCCCAAAACAGTCATAATACAGTCACAATACAGTCATAGTACAGTCGTAATACAGTCATAAAGCTGTCATAATAGTCACAATACAGTCACAATACAGTCATAGTACAGTCACAGTAAAGTCACAATTAGGCGAGAGTTTTTTTATTTCTTGGTTCTGGGTTCCTCCGACCCGATTGTTTCGAAAAAGCAAAACATAAAAATAAAATAAACAAGGTAGTCCAAAGGACAGCTATATCCCCGCCGTGATCCTTCATTAGATTTTAAAGGTGACTTTGAAGTATCACACTGACCTTAATCTGGCAGAGTTGGACCAGATATGAAAGTACAGTTTCAGAAATTTAGATATGGAGCTGACACGAAAATGGAGGCTCAAACATTTGACCTTTAAGTGTGGCCTTGACCTTGAGGTGGCAAGACTGCTCCATGGCTTCTGCACATCGCCTCAATGTAAAAAACATTTGAGGCTAGTTTTTTGAAAATCATTTAAAGGGAACATGAGATATAGAACGGACATGAAAATACAGGCTCAAACATTCAACCTTCAAGTGTGACCTTGACCTTGAGTTGGCGTGACTGGCTTATGCTTTCTGCACATGGTCTAAATGAGCAAAACATTTGAGCCAAGTTTCATGAAAATCCTTCAAAGGGTATCGGGGATATGGAGCGGACACGAAAAACGGACACGAAAATGGAGGCTCAAAAATTTAACCTTCAAGTGTGACCTTGACCTTGAGCTGGCGTGAAAGGCCCATGCCTTCTGCACATCGTCTCAAAGACCTAAACATTTGAGCCAAATTTCATGAAAATCCTTCAAAAGGCATAGGAGATATGGAGCTGACACGAAATGGAGGCTCCAATGTTTGACCTTCAAGTGTGACCTTGACCTTGAGCCGGCGTGACTGAGTCATGCCTTCTGCACATCGTCTCAAGGACCTAAACATTTGAGCCAAGTTTCACGAAAATCCTTCAAAGGCATAGGAGATATGGAGCGGACACGAAATGGAGGCTTGAATATTTGACCTTCAAGTGTGACCTTGACCTTGAGCCGGCGTGACTGACTCATGACTTCTGCACATCGTCTCAATGACCTAAACATTTGAGCCAAGTTTCATGAAAATCCTTCAAAGGGTATGTGAGATATGGAGCGGACACGAAAATGTTACGGACAGACGGACGAACAGACGGACGGACGAAGGGCATTCCTATAACCGCCCTCACGCTTCGCGGCGGGGAATTAAACATTTTAGAATGTTACCGATATCGTAAAAATGACCTTGTGAAAGGGTTTCACGAAATGCAAAAAAAAAAAACGCCGAAGAAATGACTATAAATTTTATGTAACATGCATTGTGACTGTATATCGCTGTATGATTCATGTGATCTGCTCTCTGTTATTTTATATGTCATGCAACACTTAAAGTCAGAAGAGAATACTCAGTAAAACAAATTAAGATCTTAGAATCATTGTATTAAATACATATTTGTAATTTTATATAAATATTATAATTAACAACTTTCATTGGTGTATATTGATTTATTAACAGTTAGTTTTCACTTCATTAAATGTTATGTTATACATATAATATGGCCCCTGTCCAGCGATATCTGACGTTCGCCTACTGTGTTTAAGTGCGAGCATATTTGAACAGTAGTTTTTATATGATAAACACTGCCTTTAAATGTTACTATTATAGGTATTAATGTCATTATTATCATGCAGTGATTAAGTTAATGTTGTGTTTTTGTAAGTAATAATTCATACAGATGTTTATATCACTGCCCTTTTCCATTTGTCAAATGCTAGTCATAAGTTTACTTAAGTATATTATTTTGTTATTTTTATTTTAACTGTTGTCCCTCCTCCAACCGGACACTTTTAAAAAATGTCCGGGAACCAATACGTAAAAAAAAACTCCTTAAGTAACAGGACAGTCATAATACCATTACAATACAGTTACAATACAGTCACAGTACAGTTACAATACACTTGCAATACAGTTGCTATACAGTCACAAAACAGTCACAGCAGTCATTATGTAGTCATAATGCAGTCCCAATAAAGCCACAATGCAGTTACACTACAGTAACAATACATTCACAGTACAGTTGCAATACAGTTTAAATGCAGTCACGGTAAAGTTACAATACAGTTGGTTACCTGGTAGAACTTGTGTTATTGTGAGCGCTCACTTACCCCCCCCCCCCCTCCCCCCCCCGCCCCCACCCTTAACGACACGACTAGTTGGTTACCTGGTAGAACTTGTGTTATTGTGAGCGCTCACTTACCCCCCCCCCCCGCCCCCACCCTTAACGACAGGACTAGTTGGTTACCTGATAGGACTTGTGTTATTGTGTGCGCTCACTAATCCCCCCCCCCCCCCCCGAACCCTTAACGGCAGACAGGACTAGTTACCTGGTAGGACTTGGAGTCCACGTCGAACGCGAGGATGCTTGTGTAGCCCCTCTGTAGCGGGTGGTATTTGAAGAGCTGGGCGGACTCGCGCCCCAGGGCGTGGATGACGTCTCGGTCCGGCACGTCCAGCTCTCCGCGCACCATCCCCTCCCCCAGGTTGTATACCGACACCACGCTGCAGTTGGCCGGGGTACGGAACGCACATAGTGGACCCGACCTCACCCTTGCCGGTACCGAGCACAGAGACACGGACCGGACACCCACCGGCCCCGGCTCCGGCCCCTCCTCCGTAAGTAACCCCTTCTGTAGAATAAGCGCCTGACTAGAGGTCGGCATTACCTCGCCGAGACTATGCCAATCATGCCGTCTGACCAAAACATACTTTGCTCTGTAACCATGACGTTTGACGTCATTGACGTTTTTTAAACGACGTGAGGTCAGAGGCGTATACACGTCATCTTACTGCAGTAATCTTGACGTCGCATTGTCTATTTGTAGATTGAATAGCCTCTACACGAGAATTTCGTTGAAACATCAGTATTTCACAAGAAAAAACAGTGATGCAGAGCATCATAAGGAGCCAGGAAACTATGAAAAGTCCATTTAAGATATCTTAATTATGTAATGTCCGTACAATTAACTGATCTTACCGTCTCATAGTTTTAATCCGTGGTTTTTTAAATCTTAATAATGTATACAGTATTTGTCAGGTACATCAACATTTAACGGAAGTTACATTGTTTCCAATAAAATAATGACGAGAATAAATATGAGCGTTAATTGTATTTAATACGGATTAAGCATTTATACTATGTGTGACAAATACAAACACACGTCAGGTAACATTCATGGCAATTAAATATGATTTTTTGACTTCATTTTGTGATAACAAAAACGTAAAGTTATATTTAATAGTGGCGAATTAAATTTATATTCCTTTGGGAAAATACGTCTCGAGCGTTTTTGTGTATAACTATTATAGTTTTCATGCATTCATAAAACGCACGTAAAGTACAAATACCAAATTTAAATGAAATGTTATTACTTATGTCCGAAGCTTCACCAGTGTCTATTTATAGGAAGATGCAAAATCTATTTATACATTGAATAGCCTCTACAGGAAAATATAATAAACAAGAGGGCCATGATAGCCCTAGATCGCTCACCTGAGTTAAAGGCATCATAATGGCTAATAACACGAGGGAAAAATGGCACTAAACGCCTGACCTGAGTATAAAGATCTGGGCCTTGCAGTTTGCCGTTTTTTTAGTCTATATAAACCATGTGACCCACAGGGCATGGCCACCTTGTACCCCAGGGGCATAATTTGAACAATATATGTAGTGGACCACTTTTCAATGTTACATACCCAATATGATTCCACTGGGCCTTGCGATTTCAAGTCATTTTGCTGTTTAAATGTATATAAACCATGTGACCCCCAGGGGATGGCCAATTTTTACCCCAGGGACATCATTTGAACAATCTTTGTAGAGGACCACTCCACAATGTTTCACGCAAAATATAAAATCTCTGGGCCTTGAGGTGTCAACAAGAAAGATTTTTAAAGCCCACTTGCCATATAAGTCTATATAAATCATGTGACGCCCCGTGTCATGGCCACTTTTTACCCCAGGGACATAATTTGAACAATCTTTGTAGAGGACCACCATACAATGTGACTTACCAAATACGAAAACACTGCGGTTTCAGGAGATTTTAAAGTCATTTGGCTATTTAAGTCTATATAAACAATGTGACTCCAGGGCAGGGCCAGTTTTGACCCCTGGGACATCATTTGAACAATCTTTGCAGAGGACCACTATAAAATGTCACATACCGCATATGAAACCTCTAGGCCTTGCAGTTTCAGAGGAGAAGATTTTTAAAGTCATTTGGCTATTTAAGTCTGTATAAACCATGTGACCCCCGGGGTGTGGCCAGTTTTGTCCCCAGGGGCATCATTTAAACACTCTTTGTAGAGGACCCCTATACAATGTTACATACCAAAAAAATATGAAACCTCTGGGCCTTGCAGTTTCAGAGGAGAAGATTTTTAAAGCCATTTTGCTATTTAAGTCTATATAAACCATGTGACCCCTGGGGTGTACCCAGTTTTGACCCCAGGGGCATCATTTGAACAATCTTTATAGAGGACCACTATAAAATGTCACATACCGCATATGAAACCTCTGGGCCTTCTGGTTTCAGAGGAGAAGTTTTTTTAAGTCATTTGTTATTTACGTTTATATTAACCACGTGAGCCCCGGGGTGTGGCCAGTTTTGACCCCAGGGTCATCATTTGAACAATCTTTGTAGAGGACCACTATACAATGTTACATACCAAATATGTAACCTCTAGGCCTTGCGGTTTCAGAGGACAAGATTTTTTAAGTCATTTTGCTATTTAAGTCTGTATAAACCATGTGACCCCCGGGGTGTGGCCAGTTTTGACCCGACGGGCATCATTTGAACACCGTTTGTAGAGGACCACTATACAATGGTACATACCAAATATGAAACCTCTGGGCCTTGCGGTTTCAGAGAAGAAGATTGTTAAAGTCATTTTGCTATTAAAGTCTATATAAACCATGTGACCCCTGGGGTGTGGCCAGTTTTGACACCAGGGGCATCATTTGAACAATCTTTGTAGAGGACCACTATACAATGTTACATACCCAATATGAAACCTCTAGGCCTTGCGGTTTCAGAGGAGAAGATTTTTAAAGTAATTTTGCTATATACGTCTATATAAACCATGTGACCCCTGGGGCGTTGCCAGTTTTGACCACAGGGGCATCATTTGAACAATCTTTGTAGAGGACCACTAGAGGATGTCACGTATCAAATATGAAAGCTCTGAGCCTTGCGGTTTCATAGGAGAAGATTTTTAAATCTATTTTTAGCTCTAGTGACCTACATATGCAGCGGACCGGAAAGATTTGAACAACTTTGAAAGAGGTCCACCCAAGGATCATTCCTGTGAAGTTTGGTGAAAATCTGTCAAGCGGTTTAGCAGGAGATGTTGTTTGAATGAAAAGTAAACGACGCACACACGCACACACGCACGCACGCACGCACGACGGACAACGGGCGATCACAAAAGCCCACCATGAGCACTTTTAGCTCAGGTGAGCTAAAAATGCAATTCTAAATAATTCTTAATAAATAAATCTACCAACCGTTATTCAAATAAACATGCATGGTATGTTTATAAATAATAAGTAATTATCCATTCATTATTAATCTTATTGTCGATCATTCTGTGGATGCTTGTTAGAACGAATCAGTGTTGCTGATGTGTATACTATTATTAGGCGCAGGTTAGTCAGCGAGTGAGTTATGGAATGTTGCCTATCGAATATGCGATATTAACGGGGGATTTTCCTAAAGTCATGTTACACGGCCTGTTAACACTGGCATGTAAATTGAAAATGAAAATTGAGCCAATGCAACTTCTGAGTAGAGAGCTCAGAAATGGAAATTAGTCAAAAACGAAAATAAAGTAAAGAAGCATGTCTGGATTTTTCCACATTGGCTCATTTTTTTCTATTTACCTCCGAAAAGAAATGGAGCCAATTTTTTACAGGCCGTGGTGGGGATTTCTTTTAAACTAGCCGTTGCAATGTTAGGATTTATTTATTCGGGACAACTGGTGGGAAATTTTCGCAACATTTGATTGGATGTTGAGAAAGGTCAAAAGTTGGGTTAAACAGCTACGCCGAAAAAAATGAATGAATGTGTCATATTTCTTCTGAGGTATTCACATATTACTAATAAACACTTTATGTATTGGATATTTCTGCATACACACATGCTCTCCTTCCTACGGCGGCATAGAGGGGACATGAGAAATATTTTATATAACACGTGCGCA
Organism: Congeria kusceri; assembly: GCA_027627225.1. Taxonomy (NCBI): domain Eukaryota; kingdom Metazoa; phylum Mollusca; class Bivalvia; order Myida; family Dreissenidae; genus Congeria; species Congeria kusceri. The sequence goes on along the minus strand of CM051038.1, from coordinate 1,444,721 downwards.
CGTGATGCTTTCACGTGCGCATGTGTTAGCTATTACGTGCGCACGTGTTAGCTATCACGTGCGCACGTGTTAATCAATACGTGCGCATGTGTTAACTATCACGTGCGCACGTGTTAAATAAAATATTTCCTCTTTCCAAATTGTAACCAACTTCTGATTTTAATTATTTTCCCTGTAAAATACTAACAACGCAATAATGTATGTCGTAAAATGATGGTTTCAGTTCTAGATCGGTATTTCATGTCTATTAATGACCAGTCGGTGTGAGAGGATTCCTAGACAATTATGGTCGCATATACAAATCGTCGAAAACTCTCTGTAAAACATTGCCAATACTAAGGAAACATGGAAAATTATAAATAAAACTACTAAACCTAGCTATATTCAATCAGACAATGTTCGCGGACGTTCGCCGTGTGTACCGTCAAGTCAATGTGTACCGTGTAAGGACGTGTAGAGTTGAGACTAGGCCGTGTGTACCGTTTAAGGACGTGTAGAGTTGAGACTAGGCCGTGTGTACCGTATAAGGACGTGTAGAGTTGCCACTAGGCCGAGTGTACCGTATAGGGACGTGTAGAGTTGCCACTAGGCCGTGTGTACCGTATAAGGACGTGTAGAATTGAGACCAGGCCGTGTGTACCGTGTAAGGACGTGTAGAGTTGCCACTAGGCCGAGTGTACCGTATAGGGACGTATAGAGTTGCCACTAGGCCGTGTGTACCGTATAGGGACGTGTAGAGTTGCCACTAGGCCGTGTGTACCGTATAGGGAATTGTAGAGGTGAGACTAGGCCGTGTGTACCGTATAAGGACGTGTAGAGTTGCCACTAGGCCGTGTGTACCGTATAAGGACGTGCAAAGTTGCCACTAGGCCGTGTGTACCGTATAGGGACGTGTAGAGTTGAGACTAGGCCGTGTGTACCGTATAAGGACGTGTAGAGTTGCCACTAGGCCGTGTGTACCGTATAGGGACGTGTAGAGTTGCCACTAGGCCGTGTGTACCGTATAGGGACGTGTAGAGTTGCCACTAGGCCGTGTGTACCGTATAGGGACGTGTAGAGTTGCCACTAGGCCGTGTGTACCGTATAAGGACGTGTAGAGTTGCCACTAGGCCGTGTGTACCGTATAAGGACGTGTAGAGTTGCCACTAGGCCGAGTTTACCGTATAAGGACGTGTAGAGTTGCCACTAGGCCGTGTGTACCGTATAAGGACGTGTAGAGTTGCCACTAGGCCGTGTGTACCGTGTAAGGACGTGCAGAGTTGCCACTAGGCCGAGTGTACCGTATAAGGACGTTTAGAGTTGCCACTAGGCCGTGTGTACCGTGTAAGGACGTGCAGAGTTGCCACTAGGCCGAGTGTACCGTATAAGGACGTGCAGAGTTCCCACTAGGCCGTGTGTACCGTATAAGGACGTGTAGAGTTGAGACTAGGCCGTGTGTACCGTATAAGGACGTGTAGAGTTGCCACTAGGCCGAGTGTACCGTATAGGGACGTGTAGAGTTGCCACTAGGCCGTGTGTACCGTATAGGGACGTGTAGAGTTGAGACTAGGCCGTGTGTACCGTATAAGGACGTGTAGAGTTGCCACTAGGCCGAGTGTACCGTATAGGGACGTGTAGAGTTGCCACTAGGCCGTGTGTACCGTATAGGGACGTGTAGAGTTGCCACTAGGCCGTGTGTACCGTATAGGGACGTGTAGAGTTGCCACTAGGCCGTGTGTACCGTATAGGGACGTGTAGAGTTGCCACTAGGCCGTGTGTACCGTATAGGGACGTGTAGAGTTGAGACTAGGCCGTGTGTACCGTATAAGGACGTGTAGAGTTGCCACTAGGCCGTGTGTACCGTGTAAGGATGTGCAGAGTTGCCACTAGGCCGAGTGTACCGTATAAGGACGTTTAGAGTTGCCACTAGGCCGTGTGTACCGTGTAAGGACGTGCAGAGTTGCCACTAGGCCGAGTGTACCGTATAAGGACGTGTAGAGTTCCCACTAGGCCGTGTGTACCGTATAAGGACGTGCAGAGTTGCCACTAGGCCGTGTGTACCGTATAAGGACGTGCAGAGTTGCCACTAGGCCGTGTGTACCGTATAAGGACGTGTAGAGTTGCCACTAGGCCCTGTGTACCGTGTAAGGACGTGTAGAGTTGCCACTAGGCCGTGTGTACCGTATAAGGACGTGCAGAGTTGCCACTAGGCCGTGTGTACCGTATAAGGACGTGCAGAGTTGCCACTAGGCCGTGTGTACCGTATAAGGACGTGCAGAGTTGCCACTAGGCCGTGTGTACCGTATAAGGACGTGCAGAGTTGCCACTAGGCCGTGTGTACCGTATAAGGACGTGTAGAGTTGCCACTAGGCCCTGTGTACCGTGTAAGGACGTGTAGAGTTGCCACTAGGCCGTGTGTACCGTATAAGGACGTGCAGAGTTGCCACTAGGCCGTGTGTACCGTATAAGGACGTGTAGAGTTGCCACTAGGCCGTGTGAACCGTATAGGGACGTGTAGAGTTGCCACTAGGCCGTGTGTACCGTATAAGGACGTGTAGAGTTGCCACTAGGCCGTGTGTACCGTGTAAGGACGTGTAGAGTTGCCACTAGGCCGTGTGTACCGTATAAGGACGTGTAGAGTTGCCACTAGGCCGAGTGTACCGTATAAGGACGTGTAGAGTTGCCACTAGGCCGTGTGTACCGTATAAGGACGTGGAGAGTTGCCACTAGGCCGTGTGTACCGTGTAAGGACGTGTAGAGTTGCCACTAGGCCGTGTGTACGTATAAGGACGTGCAGAGTTGCCACTAGGCCGTGTGTACCGTATAAGGACGTGTAGAGTTGCCACTAGGCCGTGTGTACCGTATAGGGACGTGTAGAGTTGAGACTAGGCCGTGTGTACCGTTTAAGGACGTGTAGAGTTGAGACTAGGCCGTGTGTACCGTTTAAGGACGTGTAGAGTTGAGACTAGGCCGTGTGTACCGTGTAAGGACGTGTAGAGTTGCCACTAGGCCGTGTGTACCGTGTAAGGACGTGTAGAGTTGAGACTAGGCCGTGTGTACCGTTTAAGGACGTGTAGAGTTGCCACTAGGCCGTGTGTAGCGTTTAAGGACGTGTAGAGTTGAGACTAGGCCGTGTGTACCGTTTAAGGACGTGTAGAGTTGCCACTAGGCCGTGTGTACCGTTTAAGGACGTGTAGAGTTGCCACTAGGCCGTGTGTACCGTTTAAGGACGTGTAGAGTTGAGACTAGGCCGTGTGTACCGTGTAAGGACGTGTAGAGTTGCCACTAGGCCGTGTGTACCGTATAGGGACGTGTAGAGTTGCCACTAGGCCGTGTGTACCGTATAAGGACGTGTAGAGTTGCCACTAGGCCGTGTGTACCGTATTGGGACGTGTAGAGTTGCCACTAGGCCGTGTGTACCGTATAGGGACGTGTAGAGTTGCCACTAGGCCGTGTGTACCGTATAAGGACGTGTAGAGTTGCCACTAGGCCGTGTGTACCGTATAAGGACGTGTAGAGTTGCCACTAGGCCGTGTGTACCGTATAGGGACGTGTAGAGTTGCCACTAGGCCGTGTGTACCGTATAGGGACGTGTAGAGTTGCCACTAGGCCGTGTGTACCGTATAGGGACGTGTAGAGTTGCCACTAGGCCGTGTGTACCGTATAAGGACGTGCAGAGTTGCCACTAGGCCGTGTGTACCGTGTAAGGACGTGTAGAGTTGCCACTAGGCCGTGTGTACCGTATAAGGACGTGTAGAGTTGCCACTAGGCCGTGTGTACCGTGTAAGGACGTGTAGAGTTGCCACTAGGCCGTGTGTATCGTATAAGGACGTGTAGAGTTGCCACTATGCCGTGTGTACCGTATAGGGACGTGTAGAGTTGCCACTATGCCGTGTGTCATCATATAAGGACGTGTAGAGTTGCCACTAGGCCGTGTGTACCGTATAAGGACGTGTAGAGTTGCCACTATGCCGTGTGTACCGTATAAGGACGTGTAGAGTTGCCACTATGCCGTGTGTCATCATATAAGGACGTGTAGAATTGCCCCTAGGCCTTGTTTACCGTGTAAGGTCGTGCAGAGTTGCCACTATGCCGTGTGTACCGTTGCCACTAGGCTGTATGTACCGTGTAAGGACGTGCAGAGTTGCCATGTTGAAACCGTGCTTAAGCTCGTAATTACAAGTTTTAATTGGCTGTTCATCTTAACTGAACAATTCTGTCCCAGGTGTAAGCAAGACTTGGCACACCTCTAAACCAGTTTAAACCCTAAGTGACCGTTTCAGTTACCATCCAACATCATATTACAATTACGAATTGCATGTACATGTATAATAATATTTAGATATAACGATTGCTTATACAAAGTCAAAATTGTACAAAGATAGTAAAACTAGAAATGTGTCCACAGACACGTATACCCCCACCTACACTAGCGGATCCAGGGGGTGGCGCACCCGGCGCGTGCCCCCTAAATCTCCGGACCATACATATATGGGCATTTATAAAACAGTAAAAACTGGATACATATGCTTTTTTTCGCTCGCTTCGCTCGCTCAGTTTTTTTTTTTAAAGATAAACATTAACTTCAGTAAAACAAACCCAACCTAGCCCGCCCCTTACGATTTCGTAAGTATACTGTAGTACCGGCGCCAAAGATCAGCAAACTATAGCCAATAGGTACATATTTTTTTATTTGTGGATGATTTTGAATTCTTTTATAAATTCATATAAAGATGACATATGCAATACACCGTTGGCACAAGATACCGCATAAACTACATTGACACTTTTCGAATAAATACGATTTAAAGTCGAAATCAAAGTCAAATCAATGACTTCTTTCGAGTTTGAACACTTTTGTCTCAAAATCAATATATATAGTTCCCCAAAATCTAAATTGACAAACATTTTGTTCCATTAGCAATCACTCCAAATTTCATATTGTTTTATGCACTCATAAGAACGATATAACGTGATAAAGTAGAGTGGTGTCCACAACGCTGATTCCAAATCCTGGCGATTTCATATTTTTCCTGGCATATTATGTCAAGAAATTGACACAAGTCGGCATTACTTTGCCCAACGCAATCATACGAGTATCCTACACAATATTTTGTGTAAGAACATGTTCGTTTGTTTGTCCGTTAGTTTCTTTTGATAAACAAGAATATCGGAAGAACTGATGGATGCTCCCCGATGCCGCTTTGCCCTCTAAATGTCGCCTTGACCTGAAACCTAAGAACCTGATTCATAGAGAAACATGTTGTCATGTTGAGGCTAACATTCGTGTAAAGTCTTAAAATTCATTCAAGAAGTTGAAAGTCTGGACAAGCAAAAGGCCAATTTCGACTTTTGACCTTTACGTATGACATTGACCTTTGACCTACAGATCTAATTCATGCTCGTAACATGCCGTCTCATTTAGGCAAACATTTGTGCTATTTATTTGGAAAATAGCTCAATCTAAGACAATGTCATAGTCTGAGGACAAGCGAAAAACTTATTTTGACCTTTGAACTCTAAGTGTGACCTTGACCTTTGTCATATGGATCTGGTTTGCATGCACTTTATGTTGTCTCATTGAGGTTAACAGTTGTGCCAAGTAGTGCAAAGTGTCAATTTTGCCTTTTGACCTCAAGATGTGACCTTGATCTTTGATCTAGGGACCTGATTCATGAGCGGTACATGCCAGCTCATTGTAGCAAACATTTGTGCCAAGTAATTCTAAGATCCCTCCATCCATGGCCAAGTTATAGTGTGGACAAGCAAAATAAGCCAATTAATTAATCGAAGGGCAATTACTGTCTGAAATATTATCAGATCAAAACGACCTGACAATATCCGCATGTCCCCTTAACAGGAATGCTGCATATAATTTTTCAATAAATTCGAGTTGTTAGTTCCTGAGATCTCACGCGGGAACACAAATATTCCATTAAAATGTATTAGTTTTAACATAAAAAGGGCAATAACTCCCTGAAAAATCATCAGACCGGAACAACCTGACAATATGCGCATGTCCCCTTGGTAGGAAAGCTGCATATAAAGTTTCATTGAATTCATATCATTAGTCCCTGAGATCTCGCGCGGAAACGAAAATTTCCTAAGAAAATGTCATATTTCTAATCAAAGGGCAATAACTCCCTGAAAAATCATCGGACCGGAACGACCTGACAATATGCGCATGTCCACCCGATAGGGTTGCAGCATATAAAAGTTTCATAAAATTCGGGTCATTAGTTCCTGAGATCTCGCGCGGTAACGAGAACGGACAGACAAAGCGGCGACTTTATGCTCCCCACTTTCGGGGAGCCTAACAATCACAGTGAATAGAACATTTGAAGAAAATTGATGCACATGGCTGTGATCTTGTGAGTTATTTAATGGCATTCACTTCGAAAAAAGACCATTTCACTTAGGTAAATGACTAATAAAATTATTTATTGATGCATTTGTGTTCAGAAGGTATTCAGCTACGGATTTTACATGTTTAAAGATGTTCCTGATGTATATAACATTGAACGTCAGATGAGCTAACATATCTTTTGAAGATAATACGGCGAAGTATTAATTTATTCAGTGAAACAAAGTCTGTTTGATGGTGATGCTTCTTCTGATGTGCAAAGATTTATTACATATCTTTGTAATGGATCTCTTGATGATCCAGCAGACCCATTGACAACATAAAGGGTTATAACTGCACGATCAAATTTTTACGCCCCCCCCCCCTCCTAACCCGAAACCCTGGAGCCGCCCCTGACCTATGCAGCCTTTTCTACACGGCGCCGTTTTGTCTATATGCATGTAAAATATTTTGCAAAAGGAGAATTGTTCTGTTACTCCCGTATATTGTACTTTCTGCTAAGGTATTCTCAAGTTTAGGTATCACAAAGGACAAGGTCCGTTAAAGGCCGATTTTTGCCTTTTCTAAAAAAGCGTTCAAATAAAAATCATTTCATAGACAATTTTAAATCCTTTCTGCCAACACCATATTTATTAAAACCTTTTAAGCACAACGTTTTGTAAAATGACGTCAATTACATACATGTTTAATAATAATAATTATCGCACAAGCACGTTTGTTTATTTAATTTTAATACACTAAACGTTTCGGCATGACGCCTTCATCAGTAGTAATAAAAATAATAAACATAAACAAAGGAAGTGACGTCGACGTCATACAGTGACGTTACGTCGTTTGCGGAAAAATGATGACCTGTAAGAAATGTAAAATAGCATTATGCTGACATCTATAGAACACATAATCGTGATAGTATAAAATGATGGATCACAGTTGATTCATCAGCCTATTAATTATAATATAATAAAAAACATAGTAATAGGCAAACATCGAATATATGTCAAGTATGTGAACGTATTATATATCGTACAGCACTTTATTATTAAGACCGTTAGGAAGCATAGTCTTTAATGTATGTATCCAAAACGTTTCTTTACATAAACGGTCTAGATTATTATGAACAACATCTATTGGAACAAAAGAGAAATCTGGCATTGTACAATTATTGTCTAAAGACCCAAAATGGGTTGCAACATTTGATACAGGATTTATTGAACAGTTTCTTATATCAAATCTATGGTTATTCATTCTGCGGGAAACATTTTGATTGGTTTTTCCGACATATTGTTTATTACATTTTTTACATGTAATAAGATATATAACATCACGTGAAGTACAATCTACATCATTGTGCAAATCATATGTTAAACCAGTAACGCTACTATTGATTTGTGAACATATTTAGATATTATCACAATGAGTACATCTTCGTCGTTTACATTTACCCGATGAATGTAATTTGGTACGGTTATAAACTGAACATCTAACAAGACTGTGTTGTTTTGGATACATACATTAAAGACTATGCTTCCTAACGGTCTTAATAACTAAGTGCTGTACGATATATAATACGTTCACATACTTGACATATATTCGATGTTTGCCTATTACTATGTTGTTGTTGTTTTTTTGTTGTTGTTTTTTTGTTGTTTTTTTTGTTTTTTTTTATACATGTTTTATACATTTACGCGCTTTTCACGGGCCCTGTCCTTTCCAATCAATAGTTTTAGTCCTGACAAAAATCAATAAAGGGTAGTAATTAAAACTTTTGGGCAATTATGAGTTATGGTTCTTGTATGCTTCACTTACTCTTGCTATCTTAAATCATTCTGTGAAGAAGGAACAAAATGCCTTTTATTATTTTTGAATTATGCTTTGCACACTCATGAATAAAGGGAAGTTATTCACTTACTTTTCAAGTGAAGTTCTTGATTGTGAAACTCCATCTGGTGATGGTGATCATTTCTGCCAAGTATTTGAAAACTCGTGCATGCATGACAATATAGTGCTCAGGACAAATATTTGACCTTTGACATTGATTAGTGACCTTGATCAGCTACAGATCTGGTTCTTGCACGCCACATGCCGTCTCATCATGCTGATCACTTCTGTCAAATAATTCTTCCATGCCGGACAAAATGATGCTCAGGACAGAGTCTATGGTATTAATTCTCATATTTGAAATTTGACATTTAAGTGTGACCTTGACCTTGGACCTGTGCGTGACACACCGTCTTATAATTGTTATCACTTCTGTCAAGTCATTTAAAAATCCTTCAATGCTGGACAAAATTACTGCCTGGACAAGAATCTTAACATAGTACATAGTTTTGACCTTTGACCTTTAAGTGTTACCTTGACCTTGTACCAAGGAACCTGGTTCTTGCACGCGACAATCTGCCTCATAAAGCTCATCACTTCCGCCAAGTTATTTGAAAATCGTTTCCTTCTGGACAATATTATGCTCTATTCAGGTTATATTGCTCAAATTCTCATATTTTACATTTAAGTATGACCTCGGCCTTGGACCTAGGGACCTGCATGGTTCTTGCGCGCGACACACCGTCTCACCATGCTAGGCACTTCTGCCAAGTTATTTGAAATTCCTTCCCCACTGGATTAAATTATGCTCCGGACAATGTGTATAGCATAAATTCTTATGTTTGACGTTTGACCTTTAAGCGTGACCTTGGACCTAGGGACCTGGTTCTTGCGTGTGACACACCGTCTCATCATGCTTAACACGTGTGCCAAGTTATTTGAAATTCCTTTAATGCTCTACAAAATTAAGCTCCGGACAGGGTCTATTGCTTAAATTCTCACATTTGACCTTTGACCTTTAAGTGTGACCTTGATCTTGAACCTAGGGACCTGGTTGCGCGCGACACACCGTCTCATTATGCTTAAATTTTCTGCCATGTTATTTGAAATCCAATTCTGGACAAAGTTATTGTCCGGACAAGAATCCGAACATACGTACACACGTACATACGTACACATGTACAAACATACGCACCAACGGACAGGGTAAACACTGTATGCCCCCGATTATTTATAGTGGAGCAACACAATGTCTAATAATTATTTGCAAAATGTAAACAAACTTTGCAAAGTAGTACAGTGGCTTTTTAACGGTTGTTTACAGTTTTAGCTCACCTGAGCCCAAAGTGCTCATGGTGAGCTTGTGTGATCGCCCGTCGTGCGTGCGTCGTCAACATTATATTCAAACAACATCTCCTCCTAAACCGCTTGGTAGATTTTCAACAAACTTGTTCAAATTTTTCCGGCCCGCTGCACCAGAGCTAAACATATATTTAAAAAGTGTAAACTTTAAATATCTTCTACGATGAAACCGCAAAGCTCAGAGCTTTCATATTTGATTTGTGACATTCTGTAGTAGTCTTCTACAAAGATTGTTCAAATTATTACCCTGGGGTCAAAACGGGCCACGCCCCAGGGGTCACATGGTTTATATAGAATATATAGCAAAATGACTTTAAAAAATCTTCTCCTCTGAAACCGTAAGGTCCAGAGATTTCGTGTTTGGTATGTATCATCATATAGTGGCCCTTTACAAAGATTGTTCAAATTATGCACATGGGGTCAAAACTGGCCACACCCCGGGGGTCACATGGTTTATGTAATATATATAGCAAAATGACTTTAAAAATGTTCTCCTCTGAAACTGCAAGGCTCAGAAGTTTCGTATTTGGTATGTAACATCCTATTGTGGTCCTCTATACAAAATTGTTCAAATTATGCCCGTTGGGTTAAAAGTGGCCACGCCCTGGGGGTCACATGGATAATATATACTTAAATAGCAAAATCACTTTTAAAGTCTTCTCCTATGAAACCACAAGGCCCAGAGGTTTCGTATTTGGTATGTAACATTCTATAGTAGTCCTCTACAAAGTTTGTTCAAATTATTACCCTGGGGTCAAAACTGGCCACACCCAGGGGGCCACAGGGTTTATATACACTTAAATAGCAATGCGACCGCAAGGCCCAGAGATTTTATATTTGGTTGAAACATTGTTTGGTGGTCCTCTACAAAAATTGTTCAAATGATCCTCCTTGGGTCAAAACTGGCCACGCCCCAGGGGTCACATAGTTTATATAGACTTAAATTGCAAGATTATTTTTAAAATCTCCTCCTTTGAAACCACAAGGCCCAGATTTTTCATATTTTTGTATGTAACATTGTATAGTGGTCGTCAATAAAGATTGTTCAAATGATTCCCCTGGGGTCAAAACTGGCCACAACCCGGGGGTCACGTGGTTTATATAGACTTAAATAGCAAAATGATTTTATAAATCTTCTCTGAAATCGCAAGGCCCAGAGGTTCGTCTTCGTTTGGTAACATTGTATAGTGGTCCTCTACAAAGATTGTTCAAATGATTCCCGTGGGGTCAAAACTGGCCACGCACCCAGGGTCACATGGTTTATAAAGACTTAAATCGAAAAATGACTTTAAAAATCTTCTTATCTGAAACGGCAAGGGCCAGATGTTTCATATTTGGTATATAAAAGTGTATAGTGGTCCTCTACAAAAATTGTCCAAATGACTCCCCTGGGGTCAAAACTGGCCACGCCCCGGGGTCACATGGTTTATATAGACTTAAATAGCAAAATGACTTTAAAAATCTTCTTCTCTGAAACGACAAGGGCCAGATGTTTTATATTTGGTATATAAAAGTGTATAGTGGTCCTCTACAAAGATTGTTCAAATGATGCCCATGGGGTCAAAACTGGCCACGCCCCAGGGTCACGTGGTTTATATAGACTTAAATAGCAAAATGACTTAAAAAAATTCTCCTCTGAAACCGCAAGGCCACGGGGTTTCATATTTTGTATGTAACAGTGTAAAGTAATCCTCTACAAAGATTGTTCAAATTATGACCCTGGGGTCAAACCTGGCCACGCCCTGGGGATCACATGGTTTCTTTAAACTTATACGGCAAGTGAACGTTAAAAATCTTCTCCTCTGAAACCGCTAGGCCCAGAGGTTTCATATTTTGTATGTAACACTGTATGGTGTTCCTCTACAAAAATTGTTGAAATTATGCCCCTGGGGTAAAAAGAAGCCACACCCCGGGGTCGCATGGTTTCTATAGACTGATATGGAAAGGGTGCCTACCCGATATTCCGAAGGCCCGATATTCCGAAGGCCCGTAATTTCGAAGGCCCGATATTCCGAAGGCCCTTATTTCGAAGGCCCGTTTTTGAAGGCTCGATATTCCGAAGGTCCTAGATTCCGAAGGCCCGTTTTCCGAAGGCCCGATATTTCGATGGTCCGAAAATCCGAAAATCTCAATTTTCTGAGTCATTCATGCTACAATGTTTACTTCGCAGGATAAGCTACTTTGAATCACAAGTTAATGACTTAAGACGAGTCCACGCATTAATTTTGCCCACTTGGATCGTATACTCATTTAATGTACATATTATTTTCTGCATGTATACTGAAAATAATATAAGTGAAATGATTTTTTTAATAACACAACAAATGCGAGATTATACATAAATATATATTTTATGCTCATCCACACTGTCAATTGCACTAACATTTTTAAAGTTTGCCCCAACACTTAATTTTGAATAATAAAACTGGTGATTTATAAACATGATCGCTGATGGTTTGTCTGGCATTCAGAATAACGGGTTTTCGGAATATCGGGTCTTCAGAATAACGGGCCTTCGGAATATCGGGCCTTCAGGCCTTCGGAATATCGGCCATTCGGACTTTCGAAATTTCGAACATTCCGAGTATCGGGGCTTCGGAATATCGGTCTTTCGGAATATCGGGCATTCGGAATATCAGGCCTTCGGAATAATTGGCCTTCGGAATATCGGGTCTTCGGACTTTCGGAATATCGGGCCATCGGACCTTCGGAATATCGGACATTCGGAATATCGGGCCTTCGAAATATCGGGCATTCGGAATATCGTGCCTTCGGACCTTCGGAATATCGGGCCTTCGCAATGTCGGGCCGTTTGAATATCGGGCGGTCACCATGGACAGTGGGCTTTAAAAATCTTCTCCTCTGAAACCGGAAGTCCCTGAGGTTTCATGTTTGGCATAAAACGTTGTTCACTACAAAATATTGTTCAAATTATGCCCCTGTGGTAGAAAGTGGCCACGCCCTGTGTGTCACATGTTTTATATAGACTATACAATTATTCTCCTGAAACTTCAAGACCCAGATCTTTATACTCAGGTAAGTGGTTTAGTGCCATTTGGCCCTCTTGCTATAAGCCATTATGATGCCTTAAACTCAGGTGAGCGACCTAGGGCCATCATGGCCCTCTTGTTATACAATTAATGCCAGTTGTGTTCACTATACCATCATTATATTAAATATTATTTTAATATTTTTATGAATATTGTAACAAGAGTTTCTGCTGCCTGCGGATGAAACAGCATGAACAACTACAACTGGAGTTGATCGACTGAATACCAGTGTATAATGGAGCGAACAGAGCCGATCGACTGAATACCAGTGTATAATGGAGCGAACAGAGCCGATCGACTGAATACCAGTGTATAATGGAGCGAACAGAGCCGATCGACTGAATACCAGTGTATAATGGAGCGAACAGAGCCGATCGACTGAATACCAGTGTATAATGGAGCGAACAGAGCCGATCGACTGAATACCAGTGTATAATGGAGCGAACAGAGCCGACACGGTATAATAAGAGCTAGATTACGTAATACACGCTGTCAGCTTGGAAACATAATAAGATTCCTTAAAAGAAATCAGCTTCTGTAAACCAGACACTAGTGTGTTAGGTGTTCTACGCAGTGACAACTCTGTAATTGCTCGACCAGTTAAATGAAAATTAATTTTTGAAAAAAAGTGGATATGTTGACAGCCCTTGAATAATTGAAGGTCATTAATACAATAAACGTGATGACATTTTATTTGCAGGGATGGATCTTCCTTCAGACATCACTCGGGCTAATAGACAACTGATTGTGTTAGTACCTCTAGATAAACGATAACCCCCAAATACAATTGCATGTTCTAGTTCCCAGTTATTGTTCTGTCAGTATCTTTATGAACTATTACATACATTCGAACACCATAATGGCAATTAAAAATAAGCGAGTTCGCATTAAACACGTATATTTTTGTTAAATAAAGAAAACCAAATTTTGAACCAGAAAAAAATACTTTGAAATAGCGCTGAATTAGAATTAACAGAGTTCGAAATAACAATGTTCGAATGCATTTTCTGTCATCGCACGAGCTTTCTTACCCGAGAGTTGCCAGCGGTCATTGTACGAAGCGAGGTTATCAGTTCGTGTTGGAGATGGTGACATGTATTTCTGATTTTATAGGGACCTGTCATTTAATATCGTAACTACAAAACATTAAATCATCGTGACTAACCATAATTTCCTAAAATAAAAAAAAGTTTTGTCTCTACCGGGGCTTAAATCTACGACTTCTAGAACAAAACACTGTCACGCTATGTAAGTGGTATATGTGTTTTGGAAAACACCGACGAAAAGTGTAATACACGCTTATAATTTGATACATTTTAATTGATATTAATCCGTTAACGACACTTTTTTCCTCCAATGTATAACATCTTTAGAGCGTTTTCTTTGTTTTGCGATATTCAGTAACTGTGATATCGCTGGTGGGCGGAGCCTAACCGTGCAATAAGTAGCGTGCGTATAAGTTACAACTAAATTTCAATATACCGCACGTTCTATAGGTCATAGTAAACACTTGTAGCATACTTTTACATCAATATGTTAATTATTTAACCTCGCCCTGCGGGCTCGTTAAATCCCTAACATATTTCGAAAAAACAATGCTACAACTATTACATATATACCCTGGGTCAGGACTTTCATTTCGCTTCTTTATATGTTACTTACTTTGGTTTTTGGAATCTGTGATAACTATGTTTATAAATGTCCATTTGTCCATCGGTGAATAGGTGCCTGTAAAGGTGTGTGTTGTCTGATAGGTCCCTGTAAAGGTGTGTGTTGTCTGATCGGTCCCTGTAAAGGTGTGTGTTGTCTGATAGGTCCCTGTAAAGGTGTGTGTTGTCTGATAGGTCCCTGTAAAGGTGTGTGTTGTCTGATAGGTCCCGGTAAAGGTGTGTGTTGTCTGATAGATCCCTGTAAAGGTGTGTGTTGTCTGATAGGTCCCTGTAAAGGTGTGTGTTGTCCAATAGGTGCCTGTAAAGGTGTGTGTTGTCTGTCGTGCAGGACTCGAGCCGAATCCCCATGTCACTGCATGGCTGCACTGCAGAGCGGTTGAAGAGCGAACATTACGTTGTTGAAGTTTTTGTTGTGCAGAACTTATTTTCGCCATTACAATATCAAAGTTGGCAGCATGTACGGTCGAGTGTAGCGAGGCGAGCACGGTGTGGACGGGAAACGAACGGCAGTTTTTTTTTCGGCGCATACCTTCGCGCATCAGTGGTTTTGATTTAACTCTTCAAAAATCAGAAGTGTCTTTACAGAAAATATCTTCTAAATGTTGTGTATAATGTTATTATCAACAAGTGTTACTTAAAGAATCAAATATGTTCATAATAAGGATAGACTTATAGTAATAGTGTGTCTCGTGACTCGATGTTTTATGAAGTTTATTGAAACAGTGAAACAAGTACAATAAGCCATTTCAACCAAAAAATGCGGTCTTTTTATCAATCGATGGGCAATAATACTTTGTTGCTGAAAGAAAAACAACCGAAACCATTTTCAAAAAAAAATGCATTTTTCGCAACTTTTAATACGGCGACCCCCATTATTTATGGTTTGATTGAATTAGGCGTTGAAAGATCTGCAAACTATGTGAAAATGAATTTTTATGGAAGCAACACAATGTAGAAATCGTCTTCAATATGTATAGTTATTTACGGATGACTGTTAGAGTGAAACGCCAGGCTGTCACCATTCCAAAGAGAACAGTTGATTGCATACAGCTTCTCCGAGGAACACTGCAATTAATCCGAGATTAACAAATGTATCGCATCTAACAACTAATTTCCGAGTGAATACGATAAATTAGAAATGACAATTTCAACAATAAAAAATCGGACACCCGGAAATGGCACTCGCGGCTCTGCTCGGCTGATGCTCGGATGAACAGACAGCGAACACCGCATGTCGACAACCGCCGCTCCTGTTGCATTCTTTTATCTTGAAAAATACAATCGGCTACCATAGTAACACATGTGATCTTTCCGATTAGCTTCAGGAAATTGTTGTTGAAAATTATTTACTAGCCACGTAAAGATCTTATTATTTATAGCATATATTATGTTGAATTCCACCCGCTGTTGTGATGCCGATACCGATCGTCTTGTACTGTTGCTGCATTGTTGCTCGACAGATTCTGGTTAATAAAAGACGCTGCTCCTCCGAGAGTGTTATCGCAGAGAGAGGATGTCGGCAGCATTCGCGTATCACGCCGGGCGCTTTGCCAATCTCGCGCGCTGAGACGGTCGATACATTCCCCGTGCTGACTGTGTTCAGAGAAGGCTCGTGTAGTGCTGTATTAATGCAGTTCTGTATTAAAGCCTACCGCTGTCACTGACAATTTTCTTATTGGAAATTACCGGTAGGTATCCTATTATGATACTAATAACTTGTGTTTATCTCGTTAATGAAGATCGGAACATGATCGATAGCGTGTAGTTATAGATATGTTGTGTAAAATGGGTTGATTATAGTTGTTTGATCTTTGAGTAGTGTACTCACAGTTTATAATAGTGAATGGCTATTAAATATATTTACGTTGGTCAATGAATTAAGTATATCAAAATAGCTTACATAATATATTTATATAAAGGATGAAAATAGTTGTCGGGCACACACGTTGACTTTCTGTTGGTCTTTACTCGAGTTTTGGTTGTCAAGACATCAATGTTAAATCTACTGTCATGAGGTAACCACTGCAAACGCAGCCAGAGTCCGACATCATTTAATGTGGATATCATTCTAAATGATATTGTTCCAATCGCGGTACAAGTGACAGTCGACTTTAATGCGGCAACTTCCGGTGTAATGTCAGTCAAAACGCGGCAGTCATCTGTAATGCGTAAACGTCGGGTATGATGTCAATCTAAATGCGGCACGAGTGGCAGTCATCTGTAATGCGTAAACGTCAGGTATGATGTCAATCTAAATGCGGCACAAGTGGCAGTCATCTGTAATGCGTAATGTCTGGTATAATGTCAATCTAAATGTAGAAAAAGTGGCAGTTATCTGTAATGCGTAAACGTCTGGTATATAGAGAATAATAGGTTACTGCCTGGTCTTGTGTAATACATCAGGTGAGGCTTAGAATAATATAGCCTCGTCGTTATTTTATTCGTGCCGAACCCGATAAATTACACAAGACCAGGCAGTAACCTGTTTTTCAATTTATCATACCACGGTTTCCTAAAAAATACACAAAGTGAGCTAAAAAAAATATATATATTTAAAATCTAAGAACAGCGCTGATTTTGCTGAGCCGCCTTTTACACGTTCACGTACAATGTAGTTATGGATTTCTAAACGTTGACCTGATTATATCTAATTTTTAACATTTGGTAATGATAAATGAGCAGTTATCACTACGAATACATAGATTACACACCCGTTCATTCAAATAATACTGAAAATGCACACTGAACTGGATTGCAACGATCAATTTTATCGAAGAACACACGTCACCGAATTGTTTAGAGACGCCATTTTGGAGTTGTGTACTGAAATTGACATTTTCAAGATCGTGTCAATATTGACTATAGCATTTTCAATGTTTGGTAAAAAAATTGTTGAGACTTAACATCAACTGATCTTGTGTAGCGACATTGTGTGCATTTATTTGGAATGTATTGAAATAATTGTGTATGGATGATTTATTATTCCACTGATGACATCATACCACTACCAAAGTGCGGATTTATGTGAATATTTATAAACTAACGTTTTTGTGATTCATGACGACTTAAAATAATAAATTATATACGTTCTTGGTATCAAATGGTTTGTTTTGTTGAATCTGATTCGTTATTACGAAAAATGTTGACTTTATAGTTGATTCCGGGTAATATGACATACCTCCAAACATTGACTGATATAGCCTAAACGACCTGATATAAAAATATAGCAGGCATTTTTGTATCAAGCCGATATCAGCATACTGGTATGATAAAATGTTAATCTAAATGCTATAGAAGTGGCAGTCATCTGTAGTGCGTAAATGTCCGGTATAATGTCAATCTAAATGCGGGAACAGTGGCAGTCATCTATAATGCGCAATGTCTGGTATAATGTCGATCTAAATGCAGAAAAAGTGGTTGTCATCTTTAATGCGTAAATGGCTGGTATACTGTCAATCTAATCGCGGTAGAAGTGGCATGTAGTCATCTGACATGCGTAAATGGCTGGTATACTGTCAATCTGAATGCGTAACAAGTGGCGGTCATCTGTAATGCGTAAACGTCTGGTATTATGTCAATCTAAACGCGGTAGAAGTGATCGTGATATGTTCTAACAATTTAAACGCTACAAATATTGTCTGTTTAATTGCTACCACTATTGTCAGTGCAAACGCTACAACTATTATCAGTTCAAACCAACATATATTGTCAGTCCAAACGCTACACTGTTGTCAGTCCAAACTCTACAACTATTGTCAGTTCAAAACGCTACAGCTGTTGTCCGTTAAAACGCTACAAATGTTGTCAGTCCAAACGATGCAACTAATGCCAATACAATGCATGAGCATTCAGCGTTTGCAATTGCCCGAAGAAAGATCAATTTAAGAGGTTAATTAGTTATTTTTTTTCCGCTGTTATTTCAAAAAATCATATTTTGCCAATTCTTGTGCAGCCTGACTTATATTACAATAATACAACGAAGAAGACAAGATTAACAATGGCATGTTATGGCGTTATTATCTGCAATCGGAGCTTGCATTTTATGGTAGCTAAGTATCCCTTCAGTCGAGACTGTCTCATGAATGGACCGTTTGTTCGTGGCTTCATGCAGGTGGGCTTGCTGATGTTCGTACTAAATCGGGAAAGAACTCATTGTCAATACTGTATCTGCAGGAGTTTAGATTCACGGAATATAGGATTGTACCAGGATATACGTAGAATATCATAACATGACCTCTATGGCAGCGTCATACCTGACTATGTTTGGACTAACAATAGTGTCACATCTAACAATGTTCAGACTAATGACAGTGTTGTACCTGGTAATGTTCAGACTTAGATCCGTGTTGTAACTGGTAATGTTCAAACTAAGGACAGTGTTATTCTTGGTAATGTTCAGACTAAGGACGGTGTTGTAACTGGTAATGTTCAGACTAAGGACAGTGTTGTACCTGGTAATGTTCAGACTAAGGACGGTGTTGTATCTGGTAATGTTCAGACTAAGGACATTGTTGTACCTGGTAATGTTCAGACTAAGGACAGTGCTGTATCTGGTAATGTTCAGACTAATGACAGTGTTGTACATGGTAATGTTCAGACTAATGACAGTGTTGTACCAGGTAATGTTCAGACTAAGGACAGTGTTGTACCAGGTAATGTCCAGACTAATGACAGTGTTGAACATGGTAATGTTCAGACTAAGGACAGCGTTGTATCTGGCAATGTTCAGACTAATGACAGTGTTGTATCTGGTAATGTTCAGACTAATGACAGTGTTGTATCTGGAAATGTTCAGATTAAGGACAGTGTAGTATCTGGTAATGTTCAGACTAAGGACAGTGTTGTACCTGGTAATGTTCAGACTAAGGACATTGTTGTATCTGGTAATGTTCAGACTAAGGACAGTGTAGTGTCTGGTAATGTTCAGACTAAGGACAGTGTTGTATCTGGTAATGTTCAGACTAAGGACGGTGTAGTATCTGGTAATGTTCAGACTAAGAACAGTGTTGTACATAGTAATGTTCAGACTAAGGACAGTGTTGTACATGGTAATGTTCAGACTAAGGACGGTGTTCTACGTGGTAAGGTTCAGACTAATGACAGTGTTGTATCTGGTAATGTTCAGACTGAGGACAGTGTTGTATCTGGTAATGTTCAGACTAGGGACAGTGTTGTATCTGGTAATGTTCAGACTCAGGACGGTGTAGTATCTGGTAATGTTCAGACTAAGGACAGTGCTGTACCTGGTAATGTTCAGACTAAGGACATTGTTGTATCTGGTAATGTTCAGACTAAGGACAGTGTAGTATCTGGTAATGATCAGACTAAGGACAGTGTTGTATCTGGTAATGTTCAGACTAAGGACGGTGTAGTATCTGGTAATGTTCAGACTAAGAACAGTGTTGAACATAGTAATATTCAGACTAAGGACAGTGTTGTACATGGTAATGTTCAGACTAAGAACAGTGTTTACGTGGTAAGGTTCAAACTAATGACAGTGTTGTATCTGGTAATGTTCAGACTAAGGACAGTGTTGTATCTGGTAATGTTCAGACTAGGGACAGTGTTGTATCTGGTAATGTTCAGACTAAGGACAGTATGACCAGGTAATGTTCAGACTAAGGACAGTGTTGTACCTGGTAATGTTCAGACTAAGGACATTGTTGTATCTGGTAATGTTCAGACTAAGGACAGTGTAGTGTCTGGTAATGTTCAGACTAAGGACAGTGTTGTATCTGGTAATGTTCAGACTAAGGACGGTGTAGTATCTGGTAATGTTCAGACTAAGAACAGTGTTGTACATAGTAATGTTCAGACTAAGGACAGTGTTGTACATGGTAATGTTCAGACTAAGGACGGTGTTCTACGTGGTAAGGTTCAGACTAATGACAGTGTTGTATCTGGTAATGTTCAGACTGAGGACAGTGTTGTATCTGGTAATGTTCAGACTAGGGACAGTGTTGTATCTGGTAATGTTCAGACTCAGGACGGTGTAGTATCTGGTAATGTTCAGACTAAGGACAGTGCTGTACCTGGTAATGTTCAGACTAAGGACATTGTTGTATCTGGTAATGTTCAGACTAAGGACAGTGTAGTATCTGGTAATGATCAGACTAAGGACAGTGTTGTATCTGGTAATGTTCAGACTAAGGACGGTGTAGTATCTGGTAATGTTCAGACTAAGAACAGTGTTGAACATAGTAATATTCAGACTAAGGACAGTGTTGTACATGGTAATGTTCAGACTAAGAACAGTGTTTACGTGGTAAGGTTCAAACTAATGACAGTGTTGTATCTGGTAATGTTCAGACTAAGGACGGTGTTGGATCTGGTAATGTTCAGACTAGGGACAGTGTTGTATCTGGTAATGTTCAGACTAAGGACAGTATGACCAGGTAATGTTCAGACTAAGGACAGTGTTGTACCAGGTAATGTTCAGACTAATGACAGTGTAGTGCCAGGTAATGTTTTGACTAAGGACGGTGTTGTACCTGGTAATGTTCAGACTAAGGACAATGTTGTACTAGGTAATGTTCAGACTAATGACAGTGTTGTACCAGGTACTATTCAGACTAATGACAGTGTAGTACCAGGTAATGTTTTGACTAAGGACAGTGTTGAACATGGTAATGTTCAGACTAAGGACATTGTTGTACCAGGTAATGTTCAGACTAAGGACAGTGTTGTATCTGGTAATGTTCAGACTAAGGACAGTGTTGTACCTGGTAATGTTCAGACTTAGGGCATTGTTGTATCTGGTAATGTTCAGACTAAGGACAGTGTAGTACCTGGCAATGCTCAGACTAGTATCACTTAATGTTCAGACTATGACAGTGTTGTATCTGGTAATGTTCAGACTAAGGACAGTGTTGTGTCACTTAATGTTCAGACTAAGAACAGTGTTGTATCACTTAATGTTCATACTAAGGACAGTGTTGTACCAGGTAATACTCAGATTACGGACAGTGTAGTACATGGTAAAGTTGAGACTAAGGACAGTGTTGTACCAGGTAATGTTCAGACTAAGGACAGTATTGTATCTGGTAATGTTCAGACCAAGGACAGTGTTGTCCCTGGTAATGTTCAGACTAAGGACATTGTTGTACCAGGTAATGTTTATACTAAGGACAGTGTTGTACCAGGTAACGCTCAGACTAAGGCCAGTGTTGTACCAGGTAACGCTCAGACTAAGGACAGTGTTGTATCTGATAATGTTCAGATTAAAGACAGTGTTGTATCAGGTAATGTTCAGACTAAGGACAGTGTTGTATCTGGTAATGTTCAGACTAAGGACAGTGTTGTATCTGGTAATGTTCAGACTCAGGACGGTGTAGTATCTGGTAATGTTCAGACTAAGGACAGTGCTGTACCTGGTAATGTTCAGACTAAGGACATTGTTGTATCTGGTAATGTTCAGACTAAGGACAGTGTAGTATCTGGTAATGATCAGACTAAGGACAGTGTTGTATCTGGTAATGTTCAGACTAAGGACGGTGTAGTATCTGGTAATGTTCAGACTAAGAACAGTGTTGAACATAGTAATATTCAGACTAAGGACAGTGTTGTACATGGTAATGTTCAGACTAAGAACAGTGTTTACGTGGTAAGGTTCAAACTAATGACAGTGTTGTATCTGGTAATGTTCAGACTAAGGACAGTGTTGGATCTGGTAATGTTCAGACTAGGGACAGTGTTGTATCTGGTAATGTTCAGACTAAGGACAGTATGACCAGGTAATGTTCAGACTAAGGACAGTGTTGTACCAGGTAATGTTCAGACTAATGACAGTGTAGTACCAGGTAATGTTTTGACTAAGGACGGTGTTGTACCTGGTAATGTTCAGACTAAGGACAATGTTGTACTAGGTAATGTTCAGACTAATGACAGTGTTGTACCAGGTACTATTCAGACTAATGACAGTGTAGTACCAGGTAATGTTTTGACTAAGGACTGTGTTGAACATGGTAATGTTCAGACTAAGGACATTGTTGTACCAGGTAATGTTCAGACTAAGGACAGTGTTGTATCTGGTAATGTTCAGACTAAGGACAGTGTTGTACCTGGTAATGTTCAGACTTAGGGCATTGTTGTATCTGGTAATGTTCAGACTAAGGACAGTGTAGTACCTGGCAATGTTCAGACTAGTATCACTTAATGTTCAGACTATGACAGTGTTGTATCTGGTAATGTTCAGACTAAGGACAGTGTTGTGTCACTTAATGTTCAGACTATGAACAGTGTTGTATCACTTAATGTTCATACTAAGGACAGTGTTGTACCAGGTAATACTCAGATTACGGACAGTGTAGTACATGGTAAAGTTGAGACTAAGGACAGTGTTGTACCAGGTAATGTTCAGACTAAGGACAGTATTGTATCTGGTAATGTTCAGACCAAGGACAGTGTTGTCCCTGGTAATGTTCAGACTAAGGACATTGTTGTACCAGGTAATGTTTATACTAAGGACAGTGTTGTACCAGGTAACGCTCAGACTAAGGCCAGTGTTGTACCAGGTAACGCTCAGACTAAGGACAGTGTTGTATCTGATAATGTTCAGATTAAAGACAGTGTTGTATCAGGTAATGTTCAGACTAAGGACAGTGTTGTATCTGGTAATGTTCAGACTAAGGACAGTGTTGTACCAGGTAATGTTCAGACTAAGGACGGTGTTGTACCTGGTAATGTTCAGACTAAGGGCAGTGTTGTATCTGGTAATGTTCAGAGTAAGGACAGTGTTGTACCAGGTAATGTTCAGACTAAGGACAGTGTTGTATCTGGTAATGTTCAGACTAAGGACAGTGTTGTACCTGGTAATGTTCAGACTAAGGACCGTGTTGTACATGGTAATGTTTAGACTAAGGACAATGTTGTACCTGGTAATGTTCAGACTAAGGACAGTGTTGTACATAGTAATGTTCAGACTTAGGACGGTGTTGTATCTGGTAATGTTCAGACTAAGGACAGTGTTGTACCAGGTAACGTTCATACTAAGGACAGTGTAGTACATGGTAAAGTTCAGACTAATGACAGTGTTGTACCTGGTAATGTTCAGACTAAGGACAGTGTTGTACCAGGTAATGTTCAGACTCAGGACGGTGTTGTACATGGTAAAGTTCAGACTAAGGACGGTATTGTATCTGGTAATGGTCAGACTAAGGACAGTGTTGTACATGGTAATGTTCAGACTAAGGACAGTGTTGTACCAGGTAATGTTCAGACTAAGGACAGTGTTGTACCTGGTAATGTTCAGACTAAGGACAGTGTTGTATCTGGTAATGTTCAGACTAAGGACATCGTTGTACCTGGTAATGTTCAGACTTAGGGCGGTGTTGTATCTGGTAATGTTCAGAATAAGGACAGTGTAGTACCTGGTAATGTTCAGACTAAGGACAGTGTAGTACCTGGTAATGTTCAGACCAAGGACAGTGTTGTATCAGGTAATGTTCAGACTAAGGACGGTGTTGTATCAGGTAATGTTCAGACTAAGGATGGTGTTGTATCTGGTAATGTTCAGACTAAGGACAGTGTAGTTCCTGGTAATGTTCAGACTAAGGACGGTGTTGTACCAGGTAATGTTCAGACTAAGGACGTTGTTGTATCAGGTAATGTTCAGACTCAGGACAGTGTAGTATCTGGTAATGTTCAGACTAAGGACGGTGTTGTATCTGGTAATGTTCAGACTAAGGACAGTGTTGTATCTGGTAATGTTCAGACTCAGGACAGTGTTGTACCAGGTAATGTTCAGACTAAGGACGGTGTTGTATCTGGTAATTTTCAGACTAAGGACAGTGTTGTATCTGGAATGTTCAGACTAAGGACAGTGTAGTACCAGGTAACGTTCAGACTAGGGACAGTGTTGTATCAGGTAATGTTCAGACTAAGGACAGTGTTGTACATGGTAATTTTCAGACTTAGGACGGTGTTGTATCTGGTAATGTTCAGACTAAGGACAGTGTTGTATCTGGTAATGTTCAGACTAAGGACGGTGTTGTACATGGTAATGTTCAGACTAAGGACAGTGTTGTACGTGGTATTGTTCAGACTAATGACAGTGCTGGTAATGTACTCAACAATGTTGAGATAGTGTCACAAAAATGGTTCGATGCGACTGTAACAATCCGGCGGCGGTGGTCCCACGCTTTTAAAGCCTCTCCGTTAAAAATAGCCCAAAATGCAACCTCTCCGTTAAATAAAGACGTGTTTTGTATGCAAGTATACAAATGCGAATGTTGCAATTATGAGTTAAATTGATTGAAAATACATTATGCACGGAACAATAGCATTTTTCTGGTACGTAACGGCGTGATAGACTTTTTAACAAACGCAAACGTCGAACTAAAATGAAAGAAAACCATTTTAGACAGTCTTGAAACACACATTATTTTACTTCTGATATAAGTAACTGAATGTGTACTGTGTTGTACCAGTGCGTGTTGAGTATATTTAATTGTCGGTCCATATTTTTAAAGTAAAATTCCCCCAAAATGACAAATACTGTTTATAATGCATGAAAACAGCATAAAGTGAGTAAAACACAAACACCAATACGGAGCGATTACAGGTACCTTCCAATTCTGACCGCCGCCAAAAACTAGTATATTTACACCAGTTGTTCGCTGATAAAGTTATATATGACAATAAACACACCGCAGGGAATCATGTTAATTTGAGCCAAACTTCACAAGTGTAAGGTTTTAATGAAACAAAGGGGGAAAACGATGGTAAATATCGCGCAGATAGGCAAACGGCAACCA
The DNA here is from genome assembly GCA_027627225.1 of Congeria kusceri. NCBI lineage: Eukaryota > Metazoa > Mollusca > Bivalvia > Myida > Dreissenidae > Congeria > Congeria kusceri. The sequence goes on along the minus strand of CM051038.1, from coordinate 1,419,724 downwards.
AAGTTAACAACAGTTTTCACTATTTCTAGGAAACATGTAATGTAATAGTGTGAATTCCTTTCTGAGATAGCAGTAGTATGTCCACAATGTTCCGTGAAACCAAAATATCTCATTTTTTTGGCGACAGTAAGCTATATATCGACAAGAAAGTTACCTACCTGTAGTTCTCAAAGATGATTTCTAACTGAGAGGCTGCATTTTGTGCTATTTTAACGGAGAGGTTACCGATTCGTTTTAACGCCGTGGGTCCGTATTTGTAGTTGTATCGTTTTTTGTTTTGCTTGTTTTTGCCGCGTGTGTAAGTGGTTGTTTCGTCACATTTCTCAAAAAGATTCATCGGTTACTGGCAATTAACACGTTAGATTGATGGCGTGTTCTTTCAATTTTAACTGATGATACAAATCAAGACAGCAATGTTAGACCGTATACAGCTCACGCCGTATATAGCTTACGTGCGAGCGATATACGTTGGTTGACTCCGTATACAGCTTACGGTGAGCCATATTCGTTGGTTGACAACGTATACAGCTTACGTTAGCTGTATACGTTGGATATATACATATACTTTTGAAATAGGTCTTTGGTCTTAACGTATATAGCTCACATGGTGAGTGACTAGTATAAAGCATTAAGTGTGATCACCATCATCATGATCTTCGTCGTAGCCGTAGAAGAAGTAGTAGCAGTAACATTAGCATTTGCCGTAGTAGAAATAGCAGTAGCAGCAATTAACAATAGTCGTCGTCGTCGTCGTCGTCGTTGTCGTCGTCGTCGTCGTAGTAGTAGTAGTAGTAGTAGTGATAGCAGTAGTAGTTGTTGTTGTAAACATAGTAGTAGTAGTAGTAGTAGTAGTAGTAGTAGTAGTAGTAGTAGTAGTAGTAGTAGTAATAGTAGTAGTTGTTGTAGTAGTAGTAGCAGCAGCAACAGCAGCAGTAGTAGTGGTAGTAGTAGCAGTAGTAGTAGTAGTAGTAGATGTAGTGGTAGTAGTAGTAGTAGTAGTAGTAGTAGTAGTAGTAGTAGTAGTAGTAGTAGTAGTAGTAGTAGTAGTAGTAGTAGTAGAAGTAGTAGTCCTAGAAGTAGTAGTAGTAGTAGTAGTAGTAGTAGTAGTTGTTGTTGTTGTTGTTGTTGTTGTTGTTGTGCAGTATCCTTTTCAAAATCATCAAAATCAGCAGCGGTCTCAAAAATTCTGGTAAAGTAGAAACAAGAGGCCACGGTCACTATATCGCTCAACGGACAACACCTGTATTAAGAACCAGGTGTGCTTATGAGCCCCACCCATGTCCGCCATGTTCACAATTTTTAAAGGGCCACCCAAAGAGCATATGTGCAAAACGACATTTAAATAAGTCCAATAGTTTCAGAATTTCTTTTCAAAGGTTCTGAAACATAAAGAAAATAAGACCAGCTCCTGTGCAACCATGTTTTTTCAAAATTTATATAGAGGGTCACTCAATGAACATTTTTGCCACATACTTTTTCAAATTGGACCTTCAGTTGTGGAAGATTTTTTAAGATTCCCACACAGACATAAAAGGAAAATAAGCCACGTCCCCCTGGCAGCCATGTTTTTTCACGGACTACAATAAATTTCATAATTTATATACAGGGTCGCCAAAGGAACATTTGTGCCAAATTATTTTTAAATCAGAGGAGGGATTTCCGATAAAAATAATAATAAAGGGTTTTCAGCTACACTGTGTTCATGACGACGCTGCTGCTGCTGCTGATGATGATGATGCTGTTGCTGACGACAATGATGATAATGATGATGATCACCGTCATCTTTCACACATGAGCTATATATGGCGATAGGCAGCATCTTGACGCATACAGCTTACGGTGAGCTGTATTCGGTGTAAACTGTATACGGTTTTATAGTCAACGTATACAGCTCACGCGAAAGCTGTATACGGCGTGAGCTGTATACGGTCTAACTGAGTGAGTGATATTAGATGTCGATAATTCTGCCGATAACATCGAGGTTATTGCCTCCAAGTTACAACATGAATAATAATTATTTTCTTAATCCTTTGACGGCATTTCTATGACGCCTTGCGCGGCTGCGACGTACCGCCTTGCAGTCTTCCATTTCTCTAACACTAGTCTATATAGTATTGTGTACACACAGGTCACGTTTTTCGTAATTAAGACATTTATTTTGTAAATACAAAATATACTTTTTCGTCTTAACGAAATTCAATTTTTAATAACGCTATATTAGTTCGAAGCCACGAAATAATATGTGTACAAAAATAATATTAGCTCTAAGTTTATTATGTTTTAATTAATAGATTTTGAAATAAATGTGTGTAAAGTCTCGATCTTATGTAGCATCGTACACACGCCTTATAAGTTTATCTATTTATTTCGAAGATCATTCATATATAATGATTTCCAAAATATTTCTGCGCCACATTTGTTTTTTAATGTAACGTTCTTTTATGGAAGTTGATACAAAATGTGCCATGGATCTGGGAATAGGCTTCCTTCAGCTTTTTTACAGCACATGAATTGTTATACATGTATTGCCGTGATATCAAACATAACCGCGTGTGTCTACATGGCTGACTCATGTATGAATTTAATATTTAAGTTGCAGGTCGAATATAATATAGCCCACATTTCTACGAGTGTGTTCCGCTCGGTTTGCCAATCGAGCGAGACTATCTCCGCCACGGTCCATGTAAGCGAGGCTGCTCGCAGGCATATTCATAGCGCAAAACTGAGCTTTGTCTTTTATTTTTATCGAAACTTAGGTATGAAGAATGTTTTCGCCAACAAATCAGTATAATTGGCATTCTTTGTTCGCCGGCTGTGTATTCCTCCGCCTTATCTCGCCGCCTGTGATACGGAGGTTCTCGATATCCGCGCAAATCAAAGTAGATCCTACCTGTAATGTTGGCTTGAAAAATAATAAATGTAGTAGAAACATAGTTTTCAGACATTTTCCATCGATATAGAGATAATGTCATTGGAAGCATATCGATTTAAAAATCGGATGTAAAAACGCTAATATCCCGGTACTCGACGGAGGATAGATCGCATGTGCGTACACACGACTGATCACAGAATATTTGCCGCCCGTTCTCCGAGCGCGTAAGTGGAAACCCATTACCAGCACAAAAAACAAATCGTTGTTAATTAAACAGTTTACTTTATTCTTGTAATCACCTTATGTTAACGCGATCAAGATCTAAGTCATTACACCTTGATATTTGCAATGGCTGTACTTTCTGTGCAGAATAGCTAAAATGCATTCACCCATCTATCTACAAAATTAACTGAAATGTTTATCCAAACAAGAAAAATAGTATGCAGAATCTGATAGAAATTCAACAGTTCTTTAATACATGTATATGCACTTACCTCGCTAATTACATTTGAATAAACACAGCCGGTGGATCAATTTTACTCACATAGCTTACATATATATATGTTCGCTTGACATGTCTGCTTATTGACGTACTTAAGTTCTTACCTTTTTATCAACGTATTCAAGTTCTAACCTTTATGACAATCAACGTATTTTTCTGTTTCTATCAACTTATTCAAGTTCTTACATTTCTGACAATCAACGTATTCAAGTTCTTACATTTCTGACAATCAACGTATTCAAGTTCTTACATTTCTGTATAACAACGTATTCAAATTCTTGCATTTCTGACTATCAAGGTTATCAAGTTCTTTCATTTCTGATTATCAACGTATTCAAGTTCTTGCATTTCTGACTTTCAGCGTATTAAAGTTCTTGCATTCCTGACTATCATCGTATTCAAGTTCTTACATTTCTGACTGTCAACGTATTGAAGTCCTTACATTTCTGACTACTGCCGTAATTGAAAAATAACATTGGATTAACATAAATTCAGACATTGTGATCACCCATGTATTCAGACAATGTGATCACCCATGTTTTCAGACAATGTGATCACACTTGTTTTCAGACAATGTGATCACCCGCGTATTCAGACAATGTGATCACCCATGTATTCAGACAATGTGATCGTCCGTTATTCAGACAATGTGATCGTCCGTAATTCAGACAATGTGATCACCCGCATATTCAGACAATGTGATCGTCCGTTATTCAGACAATGTGATCACCCGCGTATTCAGACTATGTGATCGTCCATTATTCAGACAATGTGATCGTCCGTTATTCAGACAATGTGATCACCCGCGTATTCAGACAATGTGATCGTCCGTTATTCAGACAATGTGATCGTCCGTTATTCAGACAATGTGATCACCCGCGTATTCAGACAATGATATCGTCCGTTATTCAGACAATGTGATCACCCATGTATTCAGACAATGAGATCACCCGTGTATTCAGACAATGTGATCACCCATGTATTCAGACAATGTGGTCGTCCGTTATTCAGACAATATGATCACCCATGTATTCAGACAATATGATCGCCCGTTATTCAGACAATGTGATCGCCCGTTATTCAGACAATGTGATCGCCCGTTATTCAGACAATGTGATCGTCCATGTATTCAGACAATGTGATCACCCATGTTTTCAGACAATGTGATCACCCATGTATTCAGACAATGTGATCGTCCGTTTTTCAGACAATGTGATCACCCGTTATTCAGACAATGTGATCGTCCGTTATTCAGACAATGTGATCGTCCGTTATTCAGACAATGTGATCGCCCATGTATTCAGACAATGTGATCACCCGCGTATTCAGACAATGTGATCGCCCGTTATTCAGACAGTGTGATCGACCGTTATTCAGACAATATGATCGCACATGTATTCAGACAATGTGATCGCCCATGTATTCAGACAATGTGATCACCCGTGTTTTCAGACAATGTGATCACCCATGTATTCAGACAATGTGAACGTCCGTTATTCAGACAATGTGACCACCCGTTATTCAGACAATGTGATCGTCCATTATTCAGACAATGTGATCGTCCGTTATTCAGACAATGTGATCGCCCATGTATTCAGACAATGTGATCACCCGCGTATTCAGACAATGTGATCACCCGCGTATTCAGACAATGTGATCGCCCGTTATTCACACAATGTGATCACCCATGTATTCAGACAATATAATCGTCCGTTATTCAGACAATATGATCGCCGGTTATTTAGACAATATGATTGCACATGTATTCAGACAATGTGATCGCCCGTTATTCAGACAATGTGATCACCCATGTATTCAGACAATGTGGTCGTCCGTTATTCAGACAATGTGATCACCCATGTATTCAGACAATATGATCGCCCGTTATTCAGACAATGTGATCGCCCGTTATTCAGACAATGTTATCGTCCATGTATTCAGACAATGTGATCACCCTTGTTTTCAGACAATGTGATCACCCATGTATTCAGACAATGTGATGGTCCGTTATTCAGACAATGTGAACACCCGTTATTCAGACAATGTGATCGTCCGTTATTCAGACAATGTGATCGTCAGTTATTCAGACAATGTGATAGCCCATGTATTCAGACAATGTGATCACCCGCGTATTCAGACAATGTGATCGCCCGTTATTCAGACAATGTGATCGACCGTTATATAGACAATATGATCGCACATGTATTCAGACAATGTGATCGCCCATGTTTTCAGACAATGTGATCACCCATGTATTCAGACAATGTGACCGTCCGTTATTCAGACAATGTGATCACCCGTTATTCAGACAATGTGATCGTCCGTTATTCAGACAATGTGATCGCCCATGTATTCAGACAATATAATCGTCCGTTATTCAGACAATATGATCGCCGGTTATTCAGACAATATGATTGCACATGTATTCCGACAATGTGCACGCCCGTTATTCAGACAATGTGATAGCCCGTTATTCAGACAATGTGATCGCCCGTCATTCAGACAATATGATCGCACATGTATTCAGACAATGTGATCGCCCGTTATTCAGAAAATGTGATCGTCCGTTATTCAGACAATGTGATCGCCCGTTATTCAGACAATGTGAGCGCCCATGTATTCAGACAATGTGATCGTCCGTTATTCAGACAATGTGATCGCCCGTTATTCAGACAATGTGAGCGCCCGTTATTCAGACAATATGATCGCCCATGTATTCAGACAATGTGATCGCCCATGTTTTCAGACAATGTGATCACCCGTTAAATCTGAACGTGTATTCAGACAATGTGATCACCCGTGTATTCCGACAATGTGATCGCCCGTGTATTACATTTCTGACTACTGCATAACATGTTTTAGCTACAACATCTAAAGAATCTGGAATGACATGCACAAATATTGTATCAAGAAAAACAGTTTTAATGAAAAGGTGCCTGTCGAGACATCTGTTGAATATTAATTCATTAAGAACACATTTTCCCCTCTTTAACAATCTGTTGTAATTGGTGAATTAGCCAATCTGTAAATAAGCCCATTAAGGCCCTGGTCAGTGTGGAGCGATGACTACCGCCGCTGCCTGGTAGTTTTAAGACGCTGCGTGTCACGGGGTCCCGCGCTCCGGCCGCGATGACGTCTGTTTACCCAGATGCGCACAATCTCGTCTTGAGGTGATTATGATAGACAAGTCATTACATTCTTCAAATAACCTGATCGTGGAACGCTAAGATGTAATCAATCTTTATTAAGATATGTCCTCGCCTGCTCTTCATGCCTCTATCGGCTTTGTAATACAGCCAAGTAATCGTATATACATCACTGTTTGCCGAGGGATTGTGCGAATCTATCAGTCTGATGTTGACCAATATTGGCCACTGCTGTAAGAGGGTCGCATGTGGGCCTGAATTGAACTGGTCCGCATGAACGCCTGTCACGAACTCGCCAGCATGTCTAACATACCGACAGGCGGCAAGACGTGACAGAGGTAACTACCTCATCTCACTCTGTGTTCTATAGTTGATGATAGATAACAAGAATTATGTTTGTAGACGGTTTTCAGGCGCTGATAATTACATATAAAATATTCTAACATGATACGCGCTAATTTTTCTATAGACACAGAACAAAATTATCGTTGTTAAACTACCCAATATACAACGCAAAAAGTAGTCCCGATTCTGAGCGGAGCATAGTAAAATCAAGTTCTCAATTCAATTGCAAAAATATTTGTCAAATCATGTTAGACCTCGTGGTTTAATTTCTACGCAATGCTCCAAATCGTTGTCTATTTGTCGATAAACAACGATAATGCGAAAATTATTTCGTAGCTAATATACGGTATGTTTTCACGCGACTTCCAATAGAGAATATTTCGACAGAGCCTTAAATACACGTGTCGTAGGCATAAAACGCGTGTATTTTGGCACGTCTGGTCCTGAAATGTCAGACTATTTACACTTGATAGATAGCGACTGATACTGACTCGTTCAAATGGCTCAAAATTGCATCACAACCATTTTTCACTTCAGGCGAAACACATTCAAACATGCAACAAACGTATAAATACATGTAGGTAAGATGTTTTGTACTGAAGTGAAATATGTGTGAAGGCCATATAATTTTGAAAATAATAGATAGCCTATTTTACCAAAGTGATTTATGGCTTCTATATGTCATCTTCGTTAAATATAGTCATTTTTACAAGACAAATGTGTAAACAAACATGCATTACTATGTGTTCATCTTTTGCAACTACACTCAATGTTTACGTACACGTGTCATGAAACACGCGGTTGCATTTAATTTCATCGATAATACATCTGTATTATACAATTCAATAAGAAATCGAAATCAAATTGGAGATACATCTGATCATGTGCGATATAAACAGAGACGATAGCAGCCCCGGCAAACACTTGATTTAACATTCACAAATGCAGTATTTCCACTGTCAAAGGAGATTAATTTCATGTTCAGTGCCTGAAAGTCTAATAAAGAAAATTGTGACTTCAATCAAACTTCATCACACTTGAAGGGAGTTAGTATCCCGTTGGAAACAAGGCGCATTCATTACATGCTCCATATGCATCATTCCAGGACCTACCGTAAATTACAATCAAATGTGCTACATACTACATGTACATAAAATATCGAAACATCCCCCATACACATAACTAATTCATGTCAGAAATACAAAAGGGATATCATAAAAAGGGAAAGATTGAACACTTTGAAGTGCGGCTTAATATCTGTATTTTCTTGTACGAGTTTGTAACCTTCGACAACTTCAATAGTGTTGGCGTTGCAACGTAAAATGGAAAAGTTGGCGGGTCCTATGCATTCTTTTTTTACTAATGTTTTCTTTTTTTATCGGAAAACATGTCTTCGATATGATTTGCTTGCACTGCTCGCCAAAGATCTTTTTACGCTCTGAGCGCTTTGATGGGTGTATATTAATTCATTGTTTGATATCGTAGTTCCGCGTATTCCATTAACAGTTTGGTTACGGTAACCGGCTACTTTATAGTTCTTCTGCCACATTCGTCAGCATTTGAAGTCTTGTTTTTTTCTTTCTTTAAACAAGTTTTATGACTTCCCCGATACAAAATCTTGAGCAAGTGATCTGGTCACGAAAAGACAACAGTTGTCTTATTACTTCACAAAATAAATATTTTGTAACTGCGATGCATGTTTGTAACTAAACGTGTACTTGAAGGACAGGTGGTACGTGACTGGTAAAGCAATCAGCAGCTACAAATCAGGATCGAAATCGAGCGAATAGGGGGTGAGCTCAATATAGATCCAGTATACACGTTTCGAGGCTATCGCCTGCATAGCTGCCAGAAATAAACTGATCCTTTTTATCCCATATTTTATAACATATTTGACACAATCAATGATCGGTTCTCAATGAAACAGGAATAACATTTAGTAACACCACATTCAAGTACACGTTAAAGATAATTCCAGCAGTTCTACACAAGACACTGTCCATTAACCAGCACACGAAGCTATCTAACGCAAGCGGCAGTTGTTGCCATTTGAAATGTTATAATGCATTGTCTCTTAACTTTGTTTGGATTTTCCGCCGTTTTTTTACAGTATTGCAGTCATATCACGGCGATCATTTTACCTACTCACACTTTTCCTGGCCAGGCTTAGCCGATCTAAGCGGTTTACCAGTAAGTACTAAGTGCACATACTTCTGCCAGTAACTGACAACTGCCCTACTTGAATCAGAGTAAGGGGAGAATGGCCGTAGAAATAATTTCATGACCAATCCCCATACGTTCTATGGCTGGGCTGGGGTTCGAACTCACGATCCCCGGATAGACAGTCCAGCGCTTTACCAACTGAGCTAGCCGGGCCCGGCATTGTCTCTTAACGCGTACATACATCATTGTCCCGTCACGTGTGCATAATACATTCTTCATTTACTTGTACAAAATGAATTGACCAGTGGATACTTGTGAAATAAAATTGGTAATTCACTGTTTAATACAGTGAAAATTACCACACGGATAATTTTCACTGTGTTTCATACTGGTTCCCGATTTAAAACAGTAAATGAAACGATGCCGGACTCAAAATTGTCAAATGAGTCCCGCGCAATTTTCCAATAATCTACTTAGATAGCAATTAAAATGAAAAAAAAAACGTTGGAAAAAGCTTAAAATAAAAAAGATAATTTGTTTGTTTCGGTAGAATATCGACTTTTTTATTCACTTGTGATCAATATATATTTATGAAAATTTAATCTCTATGATCACTCGTTAATTAAAATAGACATTCTACCGAAACCAACAAATATCCTTTCAGTGGTTAATTATAGCACATGGTTGCATAATCCAATCGATTCACTTTTAAGCCTTGCACATACAGAAAGGCGGAGCGATCTCTGTTCGTCTACTTGTTAATTGTCCGTAAACGTGTGCATAGTATATTGCTCATTCACGTGTGCGTAATCCATTCTTAATTAACGTGTAAATTTGTCCGTTGTCCGTTAACATGTGCATACTACATCGTCCATTGTCCGTGTACATGTGCATAATACATCGTCCATTGTCCTTTAACTTTAACGAGTTCATAATGAATTGTCCATTGTTCGTTAACGGGTGCATAATACATTGTCCGAACACGTGTGCATAATCCATTCTGCATGTACGTGTACATAATACATTGTCCGTTAACGTGTTTAATATACATTGTCCGTTAACGTGTGCATAACACGTCGTCCATTGTTCGTTGAAGGGTACATAAAACATTGTCAATTGTATGTTAACATGTAAATAATATATTGTTCATTGTCCGTTAACGTGTACAGAACAAATTGTCCACTATCCGTTGACTTTTACATAATACATTGTCCATTAACCTGTGCATAATCCATTTAACGTGTTAATGACACAGTGTCCGTTAAGGTGTACTTAATACATTGTCCTTTGACGTGTACATAATGCATCGTCTATTGTCCGTTAACATGTGCATAATACATCGTCTATTGTCCATTGACGTGTACATAATACATCGTCCATTGACCGTTAACGTGTGCATAATAAATCGTCCATTGTCCGTTAACGTGTACATAATGCATCGTCGATTGTCCGTTAACGTGTACATAATACAGCATCCATCGTTCGTTAACGTGTGCACAATACATCGATCATTGACCGTTTGAGTGTACATAATACATCGTCCATTGACCGTTTACGTGTACCGTTAACGTGTACATAATACAGCGTATATTGTCCGTTAACGTGTACATAATACAGCGTCCATAGTCCGTTAACGTGTACATAATACATTTTCTGATAACATATACATAATACATTTTCCGTTTACGTGTACATAGTACATTGTCCGTTTACGTGTATATAGTACATTTTTCGTTTACGTGTACATAATACGTTGTCCGTTTACATGTACATAATACATTATCCGATAACGTGTACATAATAAATTGTCCGTCTACGTGTATAAAATACAATGTCTGATAACGTGTACATAAAACGTTGTCCGTTTACGTGTACATAATACATTGTCCGTGTAGGTGTTCATAATAGATTGTCCGATAACGTGTACAGAATAAATTGTCTGTTAACCTGTAGATAAAACATTGTCCGTTTACGTGCACGTAATACATTGTCCACCCTCGTGGTCATACAACGTGCATACCCTGTAATTAGATGGTCCGTTAACTTGGGTAAAACATTGTCAGGTTGTTTTATTTTAGCAAGTTATTGTTACTTTATTAACGGGGATGAAAGGTATTGCCCATTACTGAGTACTCAAGGCAGTGCCGGTTATCTTTTATAGAAGTCTTGTGCATTAATTCTGTTGTATTGTCCATCGCGTTTTATTTATTGGTTCTGTGCAGAAGACTGTGACAATCACTGTTTGCATTAGGCCATTTCAACGAAAACGTGTTTGCTGTGCATTTTATTCTTGTTTGTTACTAAGGCAGGACTACATGTACTTCAGGAGAGGTATCAGACGTGCCGTGCAGACCGGGGCCACATGGAAGGGCTGGTAGAGAGACGTTTCGTCTGCGAGGCGAAGATGCAGCAGGCACCTCCGGCGGACGGTATGCGAACTTCTGTCAGTGCGAGTATTAATGACAAAATGATCTCATTGTTCTTGTGCGTGAAATATAGGGTTATTTTTTCTCCACTCAAGTGTACTACATGTACTAAGGTATGTAGGTTGCACTCTACTCATGTGTATTACTAAGATAGGCAGGTTGCACTATACTCATGTGTATTACTAAGATAGGCAGGTTGCACTCTACTCATGTGTATTACTAAGATAGGCAGGTTGCACTCTACTCATGTGTATTACTAAGATAGGCGGGTTGCACTTCACTCATGTGTATTACAAAGGTAGGTATGTTGCACTCGACTCGTGTGTATTACTAAGATAGGCAGGTTGCACTCCAATCATGTGTATTACTAAGATAGGCAGGTTGCACTCCAATCATGTGTATTACTAAGATAGGCAGGTTGCACTCTACTCATGTGTATTACTAAGATAGGCAGGTTGCACTCTACTCATGTGTATTACTAAGATAGGCAGGTTGCACTCCAATCATGTGTATTACTAAGATAGGCAGGTTGCACTCTACTCATGTGTATTACTACGATAGGCAGGTTGCACTTCACTCATGTGTATTACTAAGATAGGCAGGTTGCACTCTACTCATGTGTATTACTAAGATAGGCAGGTTGCACTCCAATGATGTGTATTACTAACATAGGCAGGTTGCACTCTACGCATGTGTATTACTAAGATAGGCAGGTTGCACTCTACTCATGTGTATTACTAAGATAGGCAGGTTGCACTCCAATCATGTGTATTACTAAGATAGGCAGGTTGCACTCCAATCATGTGTATTACTAAGATAGGCAGGTTGCACTCCAATCATGTGTATTACTAAGATAGGCAGGTTGCACTCTACTCATGTGTATTACTAAGATAGGCAGGTTGCACTCTACTCATGTGTATTACTAAGATAGGCAGGTTGCACTCCAATCATGTGTATTACTAAGATAGGCAGGTTGCACTCTACTCATGTGTATTACTAAGATAGGCAGGTTGCACTTCACTCATGTGTATTACTAAGATAGGCAGGTTGTACTCTACTCATGTGTATTACTAAGATAGGCAGGTTGCACTCCAATGATGTGTATTACTAAGATAGGCAGGTTGCACTCCAATCATGTGTATTACTAAGATAGGCAGGTTGCACTCCAATGATGTGTATTACTAAGATAGGCAGGTTGCACTCCAATCATGTGTATTACTAAGATAGGCAGGTTGCACTCTACTCATGTGTATTACTAAGATAGGCAGGTTGCACTCCAATGATGTGTATTACTAAGATAGGCCGGTTGCACTCTACTCATGTGTATTACTAAGATAGGCAGGTTGCACTCCAATCATGTGTATTACTAAGATAGGCAGGTTGCACTCCAATCATGTGTATTACTAAGATAGGCAGGTTGCACTCCAATCATGTGTATTACTAAGATAGGCAGGTTGCACTCTACTCATGTGTTTTACTAAGATAGGCAGGTTGCACTTCACTCATGTGTATTACAAAGGTAGGTGTGTTGCACTCGACTACTGTGTTTTGCTAAGGTTGCACTCCATTCATGTGTATTACTAAGGTATGTAGGTTGCACTCTACTCATGTGTATTACTGAGGCGGGTAGGTTGCATTCCACTCATGGGTATTACTAAAGTATGTACGTTGCACTCCACTCATGTGTTATACTAAGATAGGCATGTTGCATTCCACTCATGTGTATTACAAAGATAGACGGGTTGCACTCCACTCATGTGTATAACTTAGGTAGGTAGTTTGCACGCCACTCATAAGTTTTATAAAGATAGACAGGTTGCACTCCACTCACGTGTATTACAAAGGTAGGTATTTTGCATTCCACTTATGTGTATTACAAAGGTGGGTAGGTTGCACTCCACTCGTGTGTATTACAAAGGCAGGTAGGTTGCACTCCACTCGTGCGTATTACTAAGGTAGGTACGTTGCGCTGCACTATCGTGCATTACATAGGTAGGTAGGTTGCACTGCACTCATGTGTATTACTAAGGTGGGTAAGTTGCACCCCACTCGTGTGTATTACTAAGGTATGTAGGTTGCACTGCACTCTTGTGTATTACTAAGGTAGGTAGGTTGCACCCCACTCGTGTGTATTACTAAGGTATGTAGGTTGCACTGCACTCTTGTGTATTACTAAGGTAGGTAGGTTGAACAGCACTCATGTGTTATACTAAGATAGGCATGTTGCATTCCACTCATGTGTATTACTAATGTAGGTAGGTTGCACCCCACTCGTGTGTATTACTAAGGTAGGTAGGTTGAACAGCACTCATGTGTATTACTAAGGTATGTAGGTTGCAATGAACTCAAGTGTATTACTAAGGTGGGTAGGTTGCACTTCACTCGTGTGTATTACTAAGGTAGGTCGGTTTGCACTGCACTCATGTGCATTACTAAGGTATGTTGGTTGCACTGCATTTACGTGTATTATAAAGGTAGGTAGTTGCACTGCACTGATGTGTAAAACTACGGTAGGAAGGTTGCACTCCACTCGTGCGTATTACTAATGTAGGTACGTTGCACTGCACTTTCGTGTATAACATGGGTAGGTACATGTGTTGTACTAAGGTAGGAAGTTTACACTCCACTTATGTGTATTACAAAGGTAGGTATTTTGCACTCGACTCGTGGGTTTTGCTAAGGTGGGTAGGTTGCACTCCACTCATGTGTATTACTAAGGTATGTAGGTTGCACTCCACTCATGGGTATTGCTAAGGTGGGTAGGTTGCATTCCACTCATGGGTATTACTAAGGTGGGTAGGTTGCACTCCACTCGTGTGTATTAGTATGGTGGGCAGGTTGCACTCCACTTATGTGTATTACAAAGGTAGGTATTTTGCATTCCACTTATGTGTATTACAAAGGTGGGTAGGTTACACTCCACTCGTGTGTATTACAAAGGTAGGTAGGTTGCACCCCACTCGTGCGTATTACTAAGGTATGTACGTTGCACTGCACTCTCGTGTATTACATAGGTAGGTAGGTTGGACTTCACTCGTTGCATTACTAAGGTGGGTAGGTTGCACCCAACTCATGTGTATTACTAAGGTGGGTAAATTTCACTCCACCCGTGTGTACTAATAAGTTGGGTAGGTTGCACTCGACTCATTTGTATTACGAAGGTGGGTAGGTTGCACACCACTTATGTGTATTCCAAGATAGGCAGAATGCAATCCACTCGTGTGAATTACTAAGTACGTATGTAAGTTATACTTCACCAGTATGTTAAACAAAGGCAAGTGGGTTTCAATCCACTCATGTATTTCACAAAAGTCTGTAGGTTGCAGTCCAATCATATGTTTAACGTGGGTAGGTTACACATTAGCGTTTAGACATATTATTTACGTTTAAATTAATTATAGACGTATTACCCTTCACAATCATAATAAAATAACGAACTTTATGTATAATAAATAGCAAATAGAGTTGATAGTACTAATACTGTGAATATAACGTTAAAATAAATGTGGTAGAGTGAAAACAGCAGGCATTAAACAAACACTGAAAAGCGGCACTTCTTTTGAATGTTTGTTTCAATGTTTAAATATTGTATGTTATTATATAACATTGTTTGCACTATATCTTAGTTATATATTTATATAAATTACATTTCATATACTTACTAATTATATTTTACTATCTTTAATCATTATTATTATTCATCGACTTCTTAATTTTCTGGTGGTTTTGAAGGATATGTGTTATGAATGATAAATGTCCCGGAATACATAGCTTGCATTTAAGGCACATGCTTTATGCAAATCATTGGCAACTCTGGACTTAAAATCGCCTTCATCGGGCCTGGCAATGTTGCTACACACGTGTCCAATATATCGTGGCCGTTGAGAAAAAGTGCGTAGGTAATTGATTTTAAACGACCACAAGCAATATTTGCATTTTCTCCAGACCGGGCAATAAGTTCGCAATTTCAAGAAATTATTTTCTTCCTAATGACTAGTAGATGTTTTGTCAGTTCCCCTTTATTCTGCTTCCAGCCGCCGTTATACAAAGATACAAAAGCATTGAGACGTTATATCTTTTTTATTGTTTACTTGGTTAACGACTCTAAATTGTCAATGTTTGTATGTCGATGTTCAATTCTAATGCACTGGGTACATTAATTGCATTGTTACATACATATAAAGTTCTGCCTTTTGTACGACTGCCCTGTGGCATGTCGCGTATAGTGTCTCGTGCCCCTAGCACGCTACAAGCCCGTCCATTCCTGGCAGACGCTTCGTCTGCATGTCGTCTGCACGCGCGGCGCGGACGCTGCCTGGCGCCAGGAGGCAGCTCCACCGGAAGTTCCTGAATTATTCCGGTGCCTTCCACTGACAGGCAAAAGTGTAAATAAATTTAAATAGCTGTAATAAATTCTCATAATGAATCAAAGAAGGCGTGTGGATTGGCATACGTCTATCAAGCGGGGCGTGCGGATGTAAGGACTGAATGATCTGTTATAGACAGGATTAATTAACAGGATTTGGCGGGGATCGGTATTGATGCATTGGCACCTTAAAGTACCCGAGTACAATTGGACGCTAAAGGTTGGAAGAGTGTTGTTTATAACACGGATTCGTGCCCCTAGTAAGTGTAAATTCATTGAATTTATTCAAACCCGGTTTATTTGAATGCCATGCAATACAAAGTGTTCGGTCTGTCGGTAGATGTGAAAACTAAAAATACAGTTTAGTTATCCGAAATGTGAAATATAGATGTCTGCGTGTATACGCCTTCACATCATGTAACAGACTTGCTGCCAACCATGTCAACTTATTATATTTTTTAATTTAGTAAGTTACCATTGAATGAAAATGGACGATTGGTTTCTGTATGACAATATTTATTATTTAATATATCGAATTACAATGTGAACCTTGTGTAGCCGAATTTAAGTTCCAGTCCGGTCGACGGTGCCGTTTTGTAACATGCATGCTAGATGTGTTTCAGACGACATGCGGTCAGCAACGTTTTTTATGGCCCGCCACGAATTTGATATAATGCCGAAATTTTTTTCTATTTTTTGACGATCGCGCCCGGGTTTTTAAGCAACAGTCAAGAAATTTGTTAATACAAATAAAACTGCATAAATTGTTTCTAATGGGCATGTTACCGAACAAAATACAAAAAAAATACGCGTTAAAATATGTGAATTATTAACTTTTTGGTAACTTGCTATCGTCTATTTTCTGTATGCTATAACTGGTGATGACTCTGGAGTAAACCAGCATGTACATTATACACTAGTTTATACCATTCGTACCAAGTGCTTTTGAACAAAACAGTATAAAATGCCTTTCGTAAATAAGAAACAGATATCGGACGAATAAACACCAAACACGTTCGTAAGAACTTTTACTAAAATTACGATGTATTGATCAAATTAGATTCCATGGACAGCGGCTTAAAATAAAACGAATTCGCATTTTAATATAGCGGAAGAAGAGTAACCCGGTAGAGGTTTCGGTATTTCCAGTAACTTTCTTCCTGTCTGATTTAATTATATAAATCAGATATACACAAAATGTGAAATACTGTGCAAATTTCAACTTTAAACAAAAATGTCAGATTTGATTGGGAACTTAAACATATCGTCTATTTGTTGATTTAAACTTTTGTTTCGTATATTCTTTTGCTTGTGTAAAAGCATTCCATAAGTTTTTGAAGAAAATCTGTGTCAATGTAAGTCCTAAGGAACCAAAGGAAAATGCCAGCTGCATTGACAAGTGTTGATTTTCATTTCCAAAAATTGTTGGTGATTTATTGTAAAAATAATTCCTATTTTCGACAGTTTAAAAAAATATGAATTACGAAAAGTTAAATTCTATAAAAAGAAGTACATTAATACTGACTGTATATCAATTTGAAGGAACTTATGTTCATTATGAACATTTAGATTATTTTATTGCCAAAAAAATCATATTTTTGACAGTTATAAAAATATGAATTACGAAAAGTTAAATTTTATAAATAGAAGTACTTTAATGCTGAAGGTATATCAATTTTCAGGCACTTAATTTTAATTATGAACATTCAGATTGATTGACTTTTTACGTCAGCTTGCATAGATGACCGTTTGTAACATGAGCAATTAATAAACCTATATTTAGAATTCTTATATTGTTATTAAAACTTAAAATTGTCCTTAATCTGTACTTATTTACGTGTTAGCTCACCTGAGCACAACGTGCTCATGGTGACCTTTTATGATCACATTTTTTCCGTCGTCCGTCGTGCGTCGTCCCTCGTTCGTCAACATTTTTTCATTCAATTAACATATCCTCCTAAACCGCTTGGCAAATTTTCACGAAACTTCACAGGAATGATCCTTGGGTGTACCTCTTGCAAAGTCGTTCAAATCGTTCAATTCCGCTGCATATGTCGGTCACCAGACCTAAAAATAGGTTTAAACAGTGAAAACTTTAAAAATCTGCTTATCTGAAACCACAAGTCTTGGAGCTTTCATATTTGATATGTGACATCCTCTAGTAGTCCTGTACAAAGATTGTTCAAATTATTTCCCTGGGGTCAAAACTGGTTATGCCCCGGGGGTCACATGGTTTATATAGACTTAAATAGCAAAATTACTTTAAAAACCTTCTCCTCAGACTGCAAGGCCCAGAGGTTTCATATTTGGTATGTAACATTGTATAGCGGTCCTCTACACAAAATGTTCAAATGATGCCCCTGGGGTCAAAACTGGCCACGCCCTGGGGGTCACATTGTTTATATAGACTTAAATAACAAAATTTCTTTAAAAATCTCCTCTGAAACTGCAAGGCCCACTGGTTTAGTAATTTTTATGTAACATTGTAGTCTTCTACAAAGATTGTTCAAATTATGCCCCTGGGGTCAAAACTGGCCACACAGGGGTAAAAAGTGGCCACGCATCAGGGGTCACATGGGTAATATAGACTTAAATAGCAAAATGACTAAATATCTTCTTATCTGAAACTGCAAGGCCAAGAGGTTTCATATTTGGTATGTAACATTGTATAGTGATCCTAAAAAAGAATTGTTCAAATTATGCCCCTGGGGTCAAACCTGACCACGCCCTGGGGGTAACATGTTTTGCAGGTGTGACACACGTGTTTGTTTTGCAGGTAAACACACGTGTTTGTTTTGCAGGTATGACACACGTGTTTGTTTTGCAGGTGTAACACACGCTAAGGTTAGCTGGCATGACACACGCTTAGTTTACCGGATCTGACGGACGTTCTGTTTTGCAGGTGTGTACTGTAACGCCACATGGGACCGAGTTCTGTGCTGGGACTACACGGCCGCAGGGACAGTGGCCACCCAGACCTGCCCGTCTGACATGGAAGGCTTGCGGGGGGGAGGTAGGTGTTTGCATGTGGTGTGCCGATGTCCGATAGGTGTGAGCAGGTGGTAAACAGGAGTCTGATAGGTGTGAGCAGGTGGTGTACAGGTGTCTGATAGCTGTGAGCAGGTGGTTTGACACGTGTGAGCAGGTGGTATACAGGTGTCTGATTTGTGTGAGCAGGTGAGGCACAGGTGTGCGTAGGTCGTGTACAGGCATCTGATATGTGTGTACGGGTGTCTGACAGGTGTGAGCGGGTGGTGTACGTGTGTCTGACCGGTGTGATCAGGTGGCGTTCAGGTGTCAGATATGTTTTAGTAGGTGGTGTACAGGAGTTTGATAGGTGTGGACAGATGTCTAATAGGTGTGAGCAGGTGGTGTACATGTGTTTGGCATGTGTGTGCAGGTGATGTACAGGTGTTTTGCAGGTGTGCGCAGGTGGTGTTCTGTTGTATGAAAGGTGTTGTGAAGGTGATGAGCAATTGAGAGCAGGTCTCTGTAAGGTGATGTGCATGTATCTGATAGGCGGTATGCACGTAGTGAGCTTGTTGTTTGCAGGTGATTGTAGTTGTTGTGCAGCTGTTGTACAGATGGATACAATTGCAATATTTGCTTTAAATGTTTGTACTCTTAACGCGCGGCGTTCTACAACTGTAATGTTTTCAGTCTTAGCTTCCTCTAAGTAACTTAAGAACCATTATCCATACATAAATACCCCGAGTTCGTTGATAAGGCTTACAGTAAAATCATACCCATCCACATTGCAATGCTGAATGGTTGTGCAGGGATAGCGACGCGGCGCTGCGAGGCGGACGGCAGTTGGTTCATCCACCCCGTTACTTCACGCGGCTGGACCAACTACACCGCCTGCTTTGATGGACCCAATGGCCGGATACCGGATAATAAGGTACGTACTCGGGCTCTCGCGAGCCTTAGTTATACATGTAGTTGTCAATAAACGCTTATGATAGCGCACAAAGTGAACAAATTTATTGGCAAATGTACAAGCTTGCATTGGAAAGGCATGAGAAGAAATAACGTGTAATGTTTGGTAATGTTTGTCGACAGTATGCAATAAAACAACACAAAGTGATCAAGATACGACTATAAAGTACTCGTGCAACAGTTGTACAGCATAAATTGGCAATTTGCGTACAGAACCTTGTAAGAAAACTCCTGGATCCAGACAGTGATGCGGATCACCGTCAAAATCTAATTATTTGTTATTTGGCCCTTAGCCATTCGATTTCTAATCCGAACTGAGCTTATGCTTAAGGATGCTAACAAACAGACAAATAAACAAACAAACGCAACACACACAATTTCTCTTTATCGGAGATACCGTAATAACGTGACGACGTTTTGTAATCACAAATGCTCAAACTATATTAAAAAAAGCCAGTGCGTTGAATGATATCAGTGTACCCTAATGTTGCTTGCTGGAACCACGAATGCTGTTTACTTATAGGATCACCAGGATCACCTGGTGCGGATCCAGCTGATGTCCAACATCGGGTATGCAGTGTCCCTGGTGGCGCTCGTCGTCGCGCTCGCCATCATGCTGGCATCCAAGTAAGCACCGTCTGGGAGACCAACACACACCTCGGGGTTATTACGCTAGTCAACTTCCGGGCATGGCTTAAATCAAATCCCTGCCCTCATAACAAACCACGCGATGATGACAGATTAAAATCTTCCAGTTATTATTTATGGCTTTTATTAGTTTTTATCTTTTCGTCTTTTCATTTTTGACTGTAAATGACAATCAGTCCATTAAAGTACAAAATTGCAATGAGTTGCATTGAATAAGTATAACTTACAAAAACTGAATCTTAATAAATGAAGAAGGATTTTACTTGTGACGGCAGTGGTTGCTGTTGACCGTTATGCTAGGTTCCCACTATCAAGATTCGGGGCACGATTAAAATCGTAGACTATAATCGTGGTGATCCTATAAGATCTTATCAGATCTTGAGGTCAGTCGTGGCAATCGTGTAAATCGTAGACAATTTTTTAATGGTTCAAAAATTGTCTACGATTTATACGATCAACTGCGATCAATTGTCCATAGGGATCATCGTATAGATGGTATTTCATGTTAACAATGCGCGACAAATCGTATCTAATCGTGCTTCCAAATCGTGGTGATTGGGGGTCGATCTTATGCTAGGTTCCCTCTACCGTGCGATCCGTCACAAACGCCACGATTGGCCATTGATCGTGATATTTCTTTGATTTTTCAGACTTTTATACGATTTGATGCAAGCTAATACGTTTCAATACGATGTTTTGCGCTCTGTTGCAATCTGGTCTCGATTTGTTGCAATCTGGTCTCGATTTGTCAATTACAGGTGTCACGATCTGTCACGGTCTGATCTCCAGTTTAGATACGATTACATACGTTCCGTTGGGATTGTTGCAGTCTTGTCCACGATTAGGTCTCGATCTGACACCATCATCACCATCGGGTTCCCCGAATTAGGACGTTCTAGTACGTTGAGATAAGTTCCGATACGCTTATCACGAATCCGTGCGCTCCGTTACGATAGGATACGATTGTGGTCGCGATGTCTTTCACGATCATGATCGATGGCGATCACGATTTGAGCTACGACTGGACCCAAATTATATAACTACAGCCCGACTTATTATTGACTGCATTGTTTTTTGAGATCGCAACACATCTTAACAGAGCGTGGTGTTTTTTTCTTGTCTACGATCTGTCCCGATCACCACGATTTGGATGCACGATAAGATACGATTTGTCGCGCTTTGTTACGATGCAATAAGATCAGATACGACGATCCCGATGGACAATTGATGGCGGTTAATCGTGTTAATCGTAGAGAATTTTTGAACAGTTCAAAAAATTTCTACGATTAAGACGATTGCCACGACTGACCTCAAGATCTGATAAGATCTGATAGGATCATCACGATTGGTCCACGATTAAGACCACGATTTCACTAGTGGCGCGAATCGTGATAGTGGGACTCTATGATAGGGCAAGACAAACACCACGCCCTGTTGAGATGTGTTGCAATCGCAAGAATCAATGAAGTCAATAGTCAGTCGGGCTGTATTTACATCATTCGGGTCCAGTCGTATTGCTCAAATTGTGATCACCATCGATCATGATCGTGAAAGACATCGCGACCTCAATCATATCCTATCGTAACGGAGCGCATTGATTCGTGATAAACGTATCGGAACTTATCTGCACGTACTAGAACGTCAAATTTCGTGGAAACCGAGACCCAATCGTGGACTCGACCCTTACAATCCCAATGGAACGTACGTAATCGTATCTGAACTGGAGATCAGATCGTGACAACTGTAATTGACAACTCGTGACCAGATCGCAACCGAGCGCAAAACATCGTATCACAACGTATGGACTCGCATTACATCGTAACCAAGCCTGAAATCTTAGAGAAAGACCAGTTACTAGTGGCCATTCGTGGCGTTCGTGAAGGATCGCACGATAGGAGAAATATAGCATACGGGGATGTAACCGTTGCGAGAAGTTTGCTCTCTAGATACAAGATACTTCTATTGGCATATACTGGTATTGCATATGTTCTTATGCTGAGTGCATTTCGCTATCGTCGTTTACCGGTATTACTTGTTCTGTTAGTGTTTGTGTTTCTTTTTAATTGTGTTTGGAGTGCTAATAAGTGAACTGTCAATAGAATAATATTTCATATCTGGGTACTGATGATGGCTAATTTCTGCCATGTCGTTTTGGCGTGTTGGCGTCTTTATAGGGCGCCAAAACGACAACGCGCCAGAACGACATATACCTGAATTGTCGTAGCGGCGCGCATATTTATCGTTCTTGCGTGACGGCGTGTTGGCGGCCTTCTAACGCGCCAACGCGCCACAACGATAAAATAAGGGCGACAATACGACAAATTTGTACGTGCCAGAACGACAACACGACACTTAATTTATAATAAATATCTCGTTATGGCGGTCCTTATTTTGCGTGTTGGCGCCTCAGACTTGTGGTTCTGGCGGGTTTACAGGGCGCCAAAACGACAACACGCCAGAACGACAAATAAGCGCGCCGATACGACAAATCAGGTATTTGTCGTTCTGGCGTGTTGTCGTTTTGGCATGTTGGCGCCTTCCGCTAAGAATGCACGCCAAAACAAAAGGACGACAAATACCTTATTTCTCGTATCGGCGCGTATATTTGTCGTTCTGGCGTGTCGGCGTCCCTCAAAGGCGCCAACACGCAAGAACGATATGGCAGAAAGCAGCCACCATACGGACTTGTTGTTCGCATTTAGTGCTCAAACACACGGTTTCAGCCACACGGCCTATAGAAACATGAATAGAATTTCGGCAAATAATTTATAGGGTGTATACATCTATGAACTAGCAATATATTTAATCTTGAGTGTTTATGTCGATGGTACAGACGATACCCAGACCACAGCAAAACGACGAGCGTTTAAAATATCGTAACAAACGTTGATTTCAGAATATTGCCAACAATCTTTAGTGGAATCCAATACCATCAGAAGACAATTTACCATCAGATCCCTGTAGACTAGTTGGTGATTAAGTAACTTGTATGAATCTGTGTGTGTTGCAGGCGCCTGCGTTCTAAGAGCAACATCCTGCACATGAACCTGTTCCTGGCGTTCATCCTGCGCGCCACCGTTCACTTCCTGCAGCTGCTGGTAGAGGAGTCGTACATGGAGCTCGAGACCGAGCTGGAATCCGAGGTGCCGACCGTGCCCGCCCTGCACGGACCGGTATGGGCGGGGGGTGCTATTTGACCCTCGCTGAACATGGGAGGGGCGCTTACATAACCCTCGCTGTGAATGGGGGTCTTACATGACCATCACTATGAACGTGGGGGTCTTACATGACCCTCGCTGTGAATGGGAGTCTTACTTGACCATCACTATGAATGGGGGGGAGGCTTACATGACTATCACTGTTCATGTGAGGGGGGTTACATGACCCTAACTGTGCATGGGAGGGGGGCTTACATGACCCTAACTGTTCATGGGAGGCTTTTTTTTTTACATGACCTAACTGTTCATGGGATTGGTGGTTATATGACCCTAATTGTGCATGGGAGGGGGGTTACATGACCCTAATTGTGCATGGGAGGGGGTAACATGACCCTAACTGTGCATGGGAGGGGGCTTACATGACCATCACTGTGCATGGGAGGGGGTTACATGACCCTAACTGTTCATAGGAGGGGGCTTACATGACCATCATTGTTCGTGGGAGGGGTGGTTACATGACCCTCACTGTTCATGTGAGGATGGTAACATTACCCTCACTGTTCATTGGAGGGGTGGTTACATGAGCTTTATTGTTTGTGGGAGGGGGCTTAAATGACCATCACTGTTCATGGGAGGGGGTTACATGACCCTTACTGTTCATGACCCTCGTTGGTGACTGGGAGGGGTGCTTACATGACCCTCACTGGGAATAAGAGGGGGCTTACATGCCCATCACGTTGAATAGGAGGGAGGGAGCCTTAAATGACCCTTACTGTGAATGGTAGGGGGATATTACATGACTATCACTGTGAAGGGGGGCTTACATGACCCTTGCTGCGAACTGGAGGGGGGGTCTTACACGACCCTTGCTTTGAATGGGAGGGGGGTCTTACATGACCCTTGGTGTGAATGGGAGGGGGGTCTTACATGACCATCGCTGTGAAGGTGGGGGCTTACATGAATGGGAGTGGGCATTACATGGGCATTACATGACCCTTGCTGTGAGTGGGATAGTGGGTTACATGACCATCGCTGTGAAGGTGGGGGCTTACATGACCCTTGCTTAGAATGGGGGGGTCTTACATGACCCTTGCTGTGAGTGGGAGAGTGGGTTAAATGACCATCACTGTGAATGGGGGCTTACATGACCCTCGCTGTGAATGGGGGGTACTTAACCTTCGCTGTGAATGGGATGCGGCTTACATGACCTTTGCTGGGAATTGAAGGGGGGTTACATTACCCTCGCTGTGAATGGGGGTCTTGACCCTCATTGTAAATGCGAAGGGGGTGGTCTAGCGCTAACTGTGCAGGATTTATTTAAACGTTAAGGTCTCTTATATGACAATAGTATGCATTAGGCTACAATAAACTCATTTATTTCCGTAGATATATCAAACACGTCATATGACTTTAACAGTGTTTGATAATGTACGCCTTTCGTTTAGCGGGCAGAAATCTTGACTAGTCGTTCGTCATCACCATTGATATTCATTGGTTTTCGGTATACATAAGTATATAGACCAGGTCGCAATATCATCTGACAAGTCCTACCAGCAAGGGCACTGGACGGACCAAACGTTTCGCTAAATGTTTCGCTGCAACGCATCGAGGGCCTCGGTCTCATTCTCTAGTACTATATTTCTTAACTAATATGAGTTTTACTTCAGACGTGGGGCTGTAAGCTGGTCACGTGCCTGGTCGTGTACATGCTGTCGGCGTCCATGACGTGGATCCTGATGGAAGGCCTCTACCTGCAGATTCTCATCTACAAGACGCTATTTACGGAGCGACACGGAACCAGGATATACGTCTGTCTCGGCTGGCGTAAGTCTCCCACATTTGTCGATTCGCCAATATATAACGGTTCGTGATAATCGCAAAAAGTGCGAGTGTGAAACCATTGTGTACACGCCTATCAAAAAACTGATCTGTTGACAATCGCGCATGGTAAACTACTTTCTTATCGGTTCTCTACCCACGGTATACTTTCATAGAATTAAAGTGATTTCGGCACCTGGTCAATGCGGCACTAGCGAAGACGTTTCGGCACCTAGATTGGGACATATATGCTATGTGTTTTTAGACTGTTGGCGCAAGCCAACAGGATTTAGTAGTTGTATTCAGAAATCGGTCTTGAGGGAACTACTTATTTACTTTGCAGGCTACGAGTCAGTAAATCGATAAATTACTGCGCTTCGCTCGCTGAGCAGTGAGGCTTCCTATTATCGATCCTTCTTCGTATGAATAGATGACTAGAAATAGATCCGACTTAAACACTTATAAACAATAAGAATAATAATCCAGTCAGTCCACATCTATAAGTGAATTCATGTTATGTCTATTCACATAAATATGATAGCGTATTTGTGTGTGCTGTTTACTGTGCTGTGTGCTGTTTACTGGTTAACTGCGTATTGCATCATATTGCGTAAGTTTAACAACATTGTATTGACGCAGTACATATAGCGGAGCAATCGTAACCACTCGATTGACGATTCCTACTGTTTTTGAAGTATGCATAAGAAAGGTGGAAAAGCATTGTACTTCTAAGAGTGTTTTGAATGTATTTTACTAATTTAACTAATTTTTAATTAAAACGGTATTTACCGAGCATAGCGCTTATAATAAAAAACACTGAACATTGATTCGAACTTATATGGGTTATCGACTATTTTTATCCGTTTAACTTTGTTTGCTTTTTAAATACTAGTAGTTCGCACACAAAATATTTGCCCCCCCCCCACGAATGTCCAAATATAATGACGAGAATGACGTTGATAAATAGCATGGAATAAGACGCGCGCTATGGGCCTATAGGTTTTAATTTCCAAAAGACAGTGGCCTGGACCCATATTTATAAAGATTCTTAAGCCATTCTTAACTTAAGTTGAACATAAGTCGAAATTAGAATTTGTGTTTAAAACACTATGCTTTGGAACATTTGCATGACTAATGCTAGATATTAATACAATTTGATTTATATTGCAAATTACGTGTCAAAATCTTCCAGAAATGCATTACTTTGTCAGAAAATCCAATAATTAAATTTTAGAATTTAAAGATTTTTCTTAATTTTCGACATCTTCAATTACCGGTAGGTCAAATACCAGCTTATACCAATTTATTTAAGTAGAGTGTATAGTTACGAGTTTCGATATTGTTTTGTAGAAATGATATAACAGACAGGGGACTTACTTAAATGTTCATTATGATATAGAGGATATTTGTTTAATTCAGTGTAAGATCGTATTTAATTTCATGAGTGGTCATATAAACAATATTTTCACGAGTGGCGCAGCAATGAGTGAAAATATCTAGTTTCTATGACCACGAGTGAAATAAAATACGATATTACACTGTATTAAACACATTTTCTTTTTATTTCATGCTTTTGAACGATACATTTAAAAAAAAATGCGCGAGACATGCTTGAAAAGTCACAAGTTTTGTGTATTATGACGTCATACATATGACGTCTTTATGATTACAAAATTGTCGATCATTGTTGTCGTGGGAAAATAGTGCCTCTCTCACTACGTCGTTGTCGCTCAATTATATTTGTATTAAATTTTATTATGTGTTTTCTGTTGTATAAAAAGGCCGATGTTTACACTCACGAGTATGGTATTCACATACTTTCAAAAAAAAAAAATGTACTTCCATATAACCAATAGTGAAATGATCAAAAGTTATCATTCACTCGACCTAGAGTGAAATGATCGGGTTATCATTCACAGGTATACTTCACTCATTCACCGCATAGCATGAAATAAAAAATACTCATTCGCCTTTAGTTTCTGTTCTCACCAACCGTCTTTCTACTCTGTCAACATTTTGATATTTAAATGTAATAAGGTAATTAATTTATATCAAAAATACATTTATTAACATGTTTTATGCATTTATTAAGGTTAAGTTTGATCATTCAACAGTGAGTTATTTATTTTAATTAATATACAAATTAATACCAATTAATATGCCAGCAAACTCAAACAGATTTCGCCTTTTTTTTTTTTTATAAGTGTAGAAAAAGCACAATTTAACTAGTCAAGTGTCTTAGTATAGATGTCAGTGACGGGACCGCTATTTATAGAATGGGACACTCCTGAGAATATTTCGGTTACATACTAGTAAATAGCGAAAGATGAGTGTGATCAACGTTTTTAATAAATTGACTCTTCTGGAACTGTAATTGTAGTAAATAACATTTAGAATACACACGATATGCTACATCTTAAATAGTTAAAATGGTAAGAAAACAAGTATGAGCTTTTTTTCTGTTTAGAAGAAGGACCTTTTGTTGTTTCGATTTACTGACTATTGGCCTGCAAAGAAACGAAGTAGTTCCCTTTATACTGATTACTGAAAAGTGTTATTTCCAATTATCGATGCTTCTTCTGAATAAGTGACATAATTTATTTTAAGAAAATCGTTTTTTAATTAAATTTCCAGAAACACTGCTCTGTAGCAAGGCACTTTGGTGTCAACCCAACTTTGGTGTTCAACAACAAAATGCGTTCGCTTTATGGTCAACACCAAAGTGCGTTGCAGTGGTGAAACGAAACGCACTTTGGTAGTATTTTGAACATCCTCATTTTGACAATTTCAGACGATATTAAGTCCATCATCATCATCGTCGTCATCATCATCATCATCATCATCAGATTAGTATCCTCATCTTTAAAGGAACATCATCATTATCATATCATCATCATCATAATCATCATCATCATCAGATTAGTATCCTCATCTTTAAAGGAACATCCTCATTATCAGATGATAATCATCATCATCATAAATTGGTTTTAACGTCCATCTGGTAAATTTTAAGGTCAATTGAAAGAAAATTGAAAGCCACGACAAAATTAATATTAAGGAAATAGAAGAGTAAGAATAGATTCAAATATATGCAGTGCAAATGCGGTGGTTAAGCATTTTGGCCCAGTATGAATTGCATCCACGTATGCAAATTGCTTTGAACAACATTCAATATATAAGAATGTTGTATATACATGAAAAAACCACCACTCTAAAACAGAAATAATCAGTTGACGGTTATGATAATGATAATGATACATGTATATGATGGTGATTACGATGACGACGACGATGATGATGATGTATTACTGCAACGCACTTTGGTGCTATTATAGTAAAAACCAAACATAGAACGCACTATTCAACACATAAGTTGGATCCTGGGTAACGCACTTCGGTGTTCAACACCAAAGTGCGTTTCGTACTATGGGTTGACACCGAAGTGCGTTGCGTTGCTACACTGCTGCATGTATAGGCATAGCAACGTCACTTCGACGTGAGTGGGTAAAAACGTAGAATGTGCATGTAGAATAAGAGTTTACACATTCATGCAAATGTTTCCTTTCAACTAAAATGCACTTCTAATATACATTGTAGAGATAGTGTAACTAGAACGTCAAAACATTTAATTGAATTGACAACCCTAGTATATAAGCTTTAACTTTTAAGCGCTGGTATAGCTATATATTCCTGTCTAATCTGGCATACGCGCATGTTCAGTGAAACATGTATTCGTACTCTGAATATAACATTTTTAATTAAAACCGTACCGTCCCAGGTTAATGTAACGGTAATGTAAAAACTTGTAATGAAATTAATGCATTTTGATTCCAGCATATATTTGTTTTCAGTTCTTCCGCTGTTGATTTTTATTCCGTGGATTGTAGTGAAAATATATGAGGAAAACACGCTGTAAGTAAATTGTATACCGTATACTATACGTCACAAATTAATACATGAGTGCTTGCAGAAGTACGTTAGATATAGAAGGCCCTTTATGTAATGCAGAAGAAACATTGTGCTGGTGACTTTAACAAAATTGTTTGTGCATTTTATTTACCCGCCATTAAAACAACTTTTTTTTTCGAGACGTATGTATTGGCGTGTATAATTAAAGATTAAAATAAGACATATAGATCTGGAAATTGTTTACATAATTATAAAAAAGAAAATCATTATATAAAAGTAGGCTGTGTTTGTTGGGTTTGTTGTTTCATGTTCGTTCAACCACGTGTCACTGTGATTTCTTGGTGAGGTGTTGGTAAGGTCAACGTTTCTCTGTTGCCTGCCAGGTGCTGGGTGATTCTCAAAGACAGCTATGTGATCTGGATTGTCCGCGGACCTATCACCTTCACAGTTCTGGTAAGTACATGGGACTTCCAGTGGGGAGACATTCCAAACCTCTATGACCAGTACAGGGGACTTCCAGTGGGGAGATATTCCAAACCTCTATGACCAGTACAGGGGACTTCCAGTGGGGAGACATTCCAAACCTCTATTACCAGTACAGGGGACTTCCAGTGGGGAGACATTCCAAACCTCAATGACCAGTACAGGGGACTTCCAGTGGGGAGACATTCCATACCTCTATGACCAGTACAGGGGACTTCCAGTGTGGAGACATTCCAAACCTTTATGACCAGTACAGGGGACTTCCAGTGGGGAGACATTCCATACCTCTACGACCAGTGCAGGGGACTTCCAGTGGGGAGACATTCCAAACCTCTATGACGAGTGCAGGGGACTTCCAGTGGGGAGACATTCCATACCTCTATGACCAGTACAGGGGACTTCCAGTGGCGAGACATTCCATACCTCTATGACCAGTACAGGGGACTTCCAGTGGGGAGACATTCCAAACCTCTATGACCAGTACAGGGGACTTCCAGTGGGGAGACATTCCAAACCTCAGTGACCAGTACAGGGGACTTCCAGTGGGGAGACATTCCATACCTCTATGACCAGTACAGGGGACTTCCAGTGGGGAGACATTCCAAACCTCTATGACCAGTACAGGGGACTTCCAGTGGGGAGACATTCCAAACCTCTATGACCAGTACAGGGGACTTCCAGTGGGGAGACATTCCAAACCTCTATTACCAGTACAGGGGACTTCCAGTGGGGAGACATTCCAAACCTCAGTGACCAGTACAGGGGACTTCCAGTGGGGAGACATTCCATACCTCTATGACCAGTACAGGGGACTTCCAGTGTGGAGACATTCCAAACCTCTATGACCAGTACAGGGGACTTCCAGTGGGGAGACATTCCATACCTCTACGACCAGTGCAGGGGACTTCCAGTGGGGAGACATTCCAAACCTCTATGACCAGTGCAGGGGACTTCCAGTGGGGAGACATTCCATACCTCTATGACCAGTACAGGGGACTTCCAGTGGCGAGACCTTCCATACATCTATGACCAGTACAGGGGACTTCCAGTGGGGAGACATTCCATACCTCTATGACCAGTACAGGGGAATTCCAGTGGGGAGACATTCCAAACCTCTATGACCAGTACAGGGGACTTCCAGTGGCGAGACATTCCATACCTCTATGACCAGTACAGGGGACTTCCAGTGGTGAGACATTCCATACCTCTATGACCAGTGCAGGGGACTTCCAGTGGGGAGATATTCCATATCTCTATGATCAGTACATGGGACTTCCAGTGGGGAGACATTCCATACCTCTATGAACAGTAAGTGGACTTCCAGTGGGGAGACATTCCATACCTCTATGACCAGTACAGGGGACTTCCAGTGGGGAGACATTCCATACCTCTATGACCAGTACAGGGGACTTCCAGTGGGGAGACATTCCATACCTCTATGACCAGTACAGGGGACTTCCAGTGGGGAGACATTCCAAACCTCTATGACCAGTACAGGGGACTTCCAGTGGGGAGACATTCCAAACCTCTATTACCAGTACAGGGGACTTCCAGTGGGGAGACATTCCAAACCTCAGTGACCAGTACAGGGGACTTCCAGTGGGGAGACATTCCATACCTCTATGACCAGTACAGGGGACTTCCAGTGTGGAGACATTCCAAACCTCTATGACCAGTACAGGGGACTTCCAGTGGGGAGACATTCCATACCTCTACGACCAGTGCAGGGGACTTCCAGTGGGGAGACATTCCAAACCTCTATGACCAGTGCAGGGGACTTCCAGTGGGGAGACATTCCATACCTCTATGACCAGTACAGGGGACTTCCAGTGGCGAGACCTTCCATACATCTATGACCAGTACAGGGGACTTCCAGTGGGGAGACATTCCATACCTCTATGACCAGTACAGGGGAATTCCAGTGGGGAGACATTCCAAACCTCTATGACCAGTACAGGGGACTTCCAGTGGCGAGACATTCCATACCTCTATGACCAGTACAGGGGACTTCCAGTGGTGAGACATTCCATACCTCTATGACCAGTGCAGGGGACTTCCAGTGGGGAGATATTCCATATCTCTATGATCAGTACATGGGACTTCCAGTGGGGAGACATTCCATACCTCTATGAACAGTAAGTGGACTTCCAGTGGGGAGACATTCCATACCTCTATGACCAGTACAGGGGACTTCCAGTGGGGAGACATTCCATACCTCTATGACCAGTACAGGGGACTTCCAGTGGGGAGACATTCCATACCTCTATGACCACTGTGACTGGGATTGTTCATACTGTAATCTCTTTATAGTTTCATATGAAATTTATGTAATAATTTTCGATTATAAGTGTTTATCGGCTAATAAACAAAGATTTGGAGTTCTGAGGCGTTGGATTTAAACCACGAACGCCTAATTGTTCTTTATTAGCCAATAAACAACGATAATGCGAACATTATTTCAATTATAACATGACCTGACCACAGTTTATGCCATTTTAATGCAAACTATATTTTACATCTTCGGGTTGTTTATTGGTGAGTTGTGTTCGATTGTCCATAGAAAACTATGTGCGTGTCATGTTAGAATATTGGTTCATGTTTGCTACTCGATTGTTGTTTTCAATATCAAAATGTTTATGTTTTCAAGTATAAAATGTTACTGTACGCACACATACGTAAAATGATGTATCATCATATTATTAACATTCAGTTATTAAAGAACAATAAAGTGTTGCTTTTCCTTTTAATGACGTTACATGGTTGGTTTGTGTGGTCTCTATTAAGCTGTGACTGGTTTCAGGTAAACTTTATCTTCTTCGTGAACACCCTGCGGGTTCTGTGTACGCGCGCCACCATCGTCTGCCAGGTGACCAGCAACAAGCACCAGCTCAGGTAGGGGCCGGGATAGGGGCCGGGGAAGGAGCCGGGGTAGGGGCCGGGGTAGGAGCGTACTCCTCACAGTGGTCTTCCCTGCCCCGCTGCTTTGACCACGGCCTCCACAAGTTGCACATCCTAACTTGATGCAGATTCATTTTTTATTTAATAGATGTTTTCTAGGGATGGGACCGAATACTCGAACATTCGAATATTGGATAATATTCGAATATAAAAAACGATTACGAATATTCGATTTTCTCATTTATTTAAAGAACAAAATTTCTTTAAAAAATCACGTTTTTTCCCAGTTTAATTGCAAAGTTAACATGAATTCCAGTCGTATTTTCTGCCTAGCAGGTGGGCGGGGGCAGTGTAACGTTTTTACTACACATGCTATATACACAAGCTTCAAACAAGCACCATCCTTTGAACACTACGTCATTTAACTTACAAAAACTGAATATACATACCTCTTTAAATTCAGAACTGCTAATCACTGGTTTCCAGTTGAAACCGGTCGATATGAAAGAACCCCATTTGATGAAAGAACATGTAGACTTTGTAACGCTGATCAAGTTGGCTCTGAACATCACTATCTACTTAACTGTGATTTCTTTTTTGTGTGTTTCATTTCCAATCTATAACGCCGCGCGCTAAAGGAAAGAAAGCACCGCACAACTAAGGTCACAAACCACTAAAAAAGGATTCTTACTAAAAATTGCTCATATCGATTTGTATTATTATTTGTTTCTTTATAGCTATGATAATGACGTTGATTACGATGATG
Source organism: Congeria kusceri (assembly GCA_027627225.1). NCBI lineage: Eukaryota > Metazoa > Mollusca > Bivalvia > Myida > Dreissenidae > Congeria > Congeria kusceri. The sequence continues at coordinate 1,386,285 of CM051038.1, read as the reverse complement.
ATTATGATTATGATTATTACTATGACTATGACTATGATGACGATGATTATTATTATTATTATTATTATCCTTGTATATATCCTATCATTGGAAGTACCCCCCGTATATCGTTTATTATATTTTGTCGAATGTTAAAATTATCGGAAGTTAATAATTTACTAAATATTTTGCTTTGTTATATTGCCCTTATTGTATATGCTGTATACTTGGGTGAAATAAATGTCGTGTTCTGTTCTGTTCTGTTCTCTCTGCTAAACATGTCCAATTAACGACAATTGATAATTGGCAGGGGGGCCACGTCTGTACAAGGGCCGCGAGTTAACGGTTTGTAGGAGGCGCGAATATGACGCATTGTATCCACAAATAACAAAACTGGGCCATGCTGTGATAACGGTTTCGCAGTTTGCACAAGGCGTACATTGCTGTTTATTATCCTTATGTGACATCTATACGGTTAACTTGTTTACAGTAAACTACAATTACTCCCTAAGTAAACCAATTAAAATGAATCCATTATCAGCCATTATCAGCCAATCAATTTCTTTAACAAAATTAGCATGATCTGGTCAATCTTACTATACGTCACTTGTAAATTATTCTCCATTATATCAACACCGTATATTATACAAGAGTCAATGCTTGGAAGTACATTATGCGGTCATTAGACAAAACCCAGGCAACGTGTAATCTGCACAGCAGATACAAGCTTCATGGTTCTGAAAAAAAAACGGAACGATTAACAAATTCATTAACAATACATTAAACAATATCTTACATTTCTATATATTTGCCTAACACTCACAAAGTTATATCGCTCATTTACCACTGAAACAAGGCAAAACAACTAGGTACACGTAGTATACATATTTCGACTAGGTAAATATTCGGACAGGGTGCCGTATATAGTAGTATTTACAAAACGAATATTCGAATATATTCGAATACCTAAAACGAATATTCGAATATTGATTTAAGTTTTGGTCCCATCCCTAATGTTTTCATATATTGAATTAAAATATATGTGTTTGTAACAGAAGAACTGTGTTTTTACTACAATCTTAAAAATGTATCATTTTGCATTCAGACAAGAAAAAGCAAAAGTAGGTAACGCTTTGGAGAAATATTCTACTATTTCCAGTAAATGTTCATGTCTAAACACTGATCTCTTAATATATCTCCTATCTGACAATAATAACCGTTAAAACTAATTTTTCGCTTGCAGATAATATACTTAAGTGATATGGATCTATGTTGAGAACCACTATGGTCGCGTGATATTTGTTCCGGTAGTGATTAATCCCCAAAGAGGGGAGATCACTGTGATGAGTTTAAGGCGTTACATGCGAACATTAGACACACACACACCGGTATCTCTAAACGTTCAGAACACACCGGTATCTCTAAACGTTTAGAGCACACCGGTATCTCTAAACGTTCAGAGCACACCGGTACCTCTAAACGTTCAGTGCACAACGATATCTCTAAACGTTCAGAGCACACCGGTATCTCTAAACGTTCAGGGAAAGTATTCAAAAACCACACGGGGGGGGGGGGGGGGAGTACAGTCGTTTCAACTTACATGTAGACATGCATCCCACCACTTAGGGGCAGTAGGCCCTAAACCATTTTAGTTGTTTGTCAATTATTTTTAACTGAGTGCATTTTTTCGGCGTAGCTGTCTATCCCAACTTTTGATTTTTTAAATATCACATCAGTTGTGAACTTTTCCCGTGAGTAGTCCCGAATAAATAAATCGTAACATTACAAAGGCTAATTTTAAAAACAAAACATTACACTGGTCATGAAAGAGTGGATGCAAAATCCCAAATATATGGTAGACAAATTCGTAACAAGTATGGAGAACTGATGGAAAAAGAAATGTACTACTACCAACATACCTTGACGTGTATGCACAAACACCTTATGCATTTACATGTATTTAAATAACATACGCATGTTTAGCTCACCTGAGCACAAAGTGCTCATGTTGAGCTTTTGTGATCGCCCGTTAACCGTCGTGCGTGCGTGCGTGTGTGCGTGCGTGTGTGTGCGTGCGTCGTCAACTTTTAATTCAAACAACATTTTCTCCTTAACCACTTGGCAGATTTTCACCAAACTTCTCAGGAATGATCATTAGGTGACCCTCTTTCAAAGTTGTTCAAATCGTTACGGTCCGCTTCATATGTAGGTCACCAGAGCTAAAAATAGATTTAAAAAGTGTAAACTTTAAAAATCTTGTCTGAAACCGCAGGGCCCGGAGGTTTCATATTTGGTATGTAACATCCTGTAGAGGTCCTCTACAAAGATTGTTCAAATTATGCCCCTGGGGTCAAAACTGGCCACGCCCCGGGGGTCATATGGTTTATGTAAAATATATAGCACAATGACTTTTAAAATCTCCTCTGAAATCGCAAGGCCCAGACGTTTCATATCTGGTATATAACATCCTTAAGTGGTCCTTTACAAAGTTTGTTCTAATTATGCCCCGGGAGTCAAAACGGACCACGTCCCGTGGGTCACATGGTTTATATAGAATATATAACAAAATGACTTTAAAAATCTTATCCTCTGAAAGCACAAGGCCCAGAGGTTTTATACTAGGTATGTAACATCCTATAGTGGTCCTCTACAAAGATTGTTCAAATTATGCCCCTGGAGTCAAAACGGGCCACGCCCTGGGGGTCACACGGTTTATATAGAATATATAGCAAAATAACTTTAAAAATCTTCTCCTCTGAAACCACAAGGCACAGAGGTTTCATATCTGGTATGTAACATCCTATAGTGGTCCTCTACAACGATTGTTCAAATTATACCCCTGGGGTCAAAACTGGCCACGCCCCAGGGGTCACATGGTTTATGTATAATATATAGCAAAATGACTTTAAAAATCTTCTCCTCTGAAACCACAAGACCCAGAGGTTTCATATCTGGTATGTAACATCCTTTAGTGGTCTTTTACAAATGTTGTTCTAATTATTCCCCTGGGGTCAAAACGGGCTACACCTCGGGGGTCACATGGTTTATATAGAACATATAGCAAAATGAGTTTAAACATCTTCTCCTCTGAAACCACAAGCCCCAGAGATTTCATATGTTGTGGTCCTTTACAAAGATTGTTCCAATTATGCCCCTGGGGTCAAAACTGGCCATCCCCGGGAGTCAAATGGAGTAGATAAACCTAAATAGCAAAATTTCTTCAAAAATCTTCCTCTCTGAAACCGCAATGCCCAGAGGTTTCATATTTGGTATGTAAAAACCTATAGTGGTCCTCTACAAATAACGTTCAAATGATGCCCCCGGGGTCAGAACCTGCAACGCCCCGGGGGTGACATGATTTATAAAGACTTAAATAGCAAAATGACTTTTAAAATCTTCTCCTCAGAAACCGCAAGGCCCAGCGGTTTCTTATTTGGTATGTAACATCATATAGTAGTCCTCTACAAAGATCATTCAAATTATGCCCGTGGGGTCAAAGCTGGTAACGCCCCGGGGGTCACATGGCTAATATCAACTTTAATAGCAAAATGTCTTTAAAAATCTTCTCCTCTGAAACCAAAGGCCCAGAGGTCTCGTATTTGGTATGTAACATCCTCAGGTCGTCCTCTACAAACATTGGTTAAATTATGCTCCATGGGTCAAAACTGACCACACCCCAGGGGTCACATGGTTTATATAGACTTAAATAGCAAATTGACTTTAAAATTCTTTTCCTCTGAAACCACAAGGCCCTAAGATTTCATATCTGGTATGTAACATCCTTTAGTGGTCCTTTACAAAGTTTGTTCAAATTATGCCCCTGGGGTCAAATCTGGTCACGCCCCGGGGGTCACATCTTTTATATAGACTTAAATAGCAAAATGACTTTATAAATCTTCTCCTCTGAAACGGCAAGGCCCACAGCTTTCCTATATTTGGTACATTACATTGCATAGTGGTCCTCTCCAAAGAGTGTTCAAATTATGCCCCTGGGGTCAAATCTGGTGGCATCCCGAGGGGTCACATACTTCATTTGTCAGATTTACAATTATTTTTGTAGAAAGCACTGTTACTGTACTGTTAAAAGCGGCGAAAAATCCCAACAAACAAACCAGTATACCACTGTTGCGAGAATGTTGCCAGGTTTAATACCAGTGCAAAGCAACCACATCATTAACCAAAATGTTCGGCGTCTTTGTTAGTTTTGAAATGAAGGAATGAACATTCAACATAAATTATTGTAAAACTGACAAATGTGTAACTTTCTCCGCCACTTAAATGACTAGATCCAACCGACACTCAGTACTCACATACTATATCATACTAGAAAAATAAATAAATAAAAACTACTAGAAAACAAAAACAAAAAAAGTAAAAATACTAGAAAAAACAACAAATAAAAACTTAAGCTAAGTTCAACGGTGTGTAAACGTAAAATCGGCCCTGGTACGCCCCTGCATACATGTCCACGTATATACTAGTTAACGTTATAACATATCTACGTATATACTAGTTAACGTTATAACATGTCTACGTATATACTAGTTAACGTTATAACATATCTACGTATATACTAGTCAATGTTATAACATATCTACGTATATACTAGTTAACATTATAACATATCTATGTTCTGCTTAATAAGTTCTCTTAAATTCCTTAAGATATTCCTCGTAACCTTTGTATGGAGACTGTGCTACTCTCTGTTCAGGGGTGATATTCACAAAGCATCTTATGATAAAAAAAATTAATTGTCCTTACATCGTGACATTTCCTTAACTGTATAACAGTGCAGAACGAAATAACATTTTAAAATGACAGCAGTGTTAACATTTTATTTGTCAAATATCAGCAACAGACAAATGTGTGAATTTAGTAAACAAATACAATTTATTAAAGTTTTACACTCAAGTGCAAATATTTAAGAAATTACTTAAGATGTTTCGTGAATACCGCCCCAGTGCACGTGTACTGGATATTCTGTATACCTATTTCAGGAAGACTGCCAAGTTCGTGCTGGTGTTGATACCGCTGTTCGGGGTGGTGTACATCGTGTTCATCGCCGTGCCGCCCGACATCAGCCCACACCTGGCGATCGCGCACCTCTACGCAGAAATGTTCTACAACTCCTTCCAGGTAGCGTCCTGCAGGGCTACACACCAAGCAGTAAATGTTCGGAAAGCTTAAATAGGCGCATACATTATGTACATATCAGCCATGTGGTCATTACAGCCATGTAGTCGTGTGATAATTCCAGTCACGTGATCATACAAGTCGTGTGAGATCATTCCAGTAATGTGATCATTCCAGACTTGTGATCATTCCATGATCATTCCAGTCTTGTGATCATTCCAGCAATGTGATCATTCATTGATCATTCCAGCCGTGTGCTCATTCCAGTCATGTGATAATTCCAGCCATGAGTTCATTCCAGCCATGTGATCATTCCAGCCATGTGATCATTCCATGATCATTCCAACCATGTGATCATTCCAGTTATGTGATCATTCCAGTTATGTGATCATTCCATTGTGATCATTCCAGCCATGTGTTCATTCCACTGTGATCATTCCAATGTGATCATTCCAGCCGTGTGTTCATTATAGCCATGTGATCATTCCAGCCATGTGATCATTCCATGATCATTCCAGGCATGTGATCAGTCATGTGATCATTCCAGTCATGTGATCAGTCATGTGATCATTCCTATCATGTGGTCAGTCATCTGATCATTCCAGTCAAGTGATCATTCCAGCCATGTGATCATTCCAGCCATGTGATCATTCCAATGTGATCATTCCTGCCATGTGATCATGCAAGCCATGTGATCATTCCAGTCATGTGATCATGCAAGCCATGTGATCATTCCAGCCACGAGATCATTCCAATGTGATAATTCCAGCCATATGATAATTTCAGCCATGTGATCATTGCAGCAATGTGATCATTCCGATGCGATCGTTCCAGATATGTGATCAATCCAATGTGACCATTCCAGTCATGTGATCATTCCAGCTTTGTGATCATTCCATTTTGATAATTCCAGCCATGTGATCATTCCAATGTGATCATACCATTATGATCATTCCATCCATGTGATCAGTCATGTGATCATTCCATTGTGATCATTCCATCGTGATCATTCCAATGTAATCATTCCAACCATGTGATAATTCCAATGTAATCATTCCAGCCATGTGTTCATTCCAATGTGATCATTCCAATGTGATCATTCCAGCCATGTAATCATTCCAATGTAATCATTCCAGCCATGTGATCATTCCAATGTAATCATTACATCTGTGTGATCATTCCGATGGGAACATTCCAGCCATGTGATCATTCCAGCTATGTGATCATTCCAATGTGATCCGTTCAGCAGTGTGATCAGTCATGTGATCATTCCAGTCACGTGATCAATTATGTGATCATTCAAGGCATATGATCATACCATTGACATGAATACGTTCGCTTAAGGCATTCTGGAAATGAACCTTCTTTTAAATTTCCTGCAAACATAAAGAACTGCGGCAAATATGATAACTGCGTACACGAAGTGCTCGGTGAGCTATTGGTATAGGGGACCTCTCTGCGTCGTCCGTCGACTGTCGTCCGCGTGCCGTTAAAAATTTGTTTTTTTCTCACGCTGGAGACTTCACTTTTTATCCAATCTTAACCAAACTTGCACAGTTTGTGTGCGACTATAAAATCTCGGACGGGATTGTTATTGGGCGAGGTCAAACCAGTAATACTAGAGTTATTGCCCCTTGTTCATGCAAAAAGTGCAAAACAGTCTTTTTCCAACATATAGACTTGATTTTCCATCCAATCTTAACCAAGCTTTCATAGTTTGTGTACAACCATCAGATCTCAGCAGACACCAAACATGGGCTAGATCGTTTTCAAACACCGGAGTTATTGACATTTGTTTATGAAAAAATTAACGAAAGTGGACATTATTCAGGATAGAGACTTCATTTTTCATCCCATCTTCACCAATCTTGCACAGTTAGTCTATGAAAATAAGATTACAGGTCCAGTTAAATATAAACAAAATCGGACCAGAAACACATGAGTTATTGCCCTTTGTGCAAAAAAAATATATACAAGAATGGACATAATTCAGGATGGAGACATCATATTTCATCCAATCTTCACCAATCTTGCACAGTTTGTCTACGACCATAAAATTAAAGGTGAAATCGAATATAATAAAAATTGGGCTAGAAACACCGGATTTATAGCCCTTTGTTTGTGAATTTTTATTTACAAAAATGGACATTATTCAAGACAGAGACTTCATATTTCATCCAATCTTCACCAATTGTGCACAGTTTGTCTATGAACGTAAGATAACAGGTGAAGTCGAATATAGCTTTTTCGGGCCAGAAACACCAGAGTTATTGCCCCTTGTGTGTGGACAAAGAAACATCAACAAGTTATTAATGATTGGCTTGCACACACGATTTTTTATTCAATGTTGAGCAAACTTAAACAGTTTGCGAATAACCATAAAAATTGATTGATAAAATTTGATTTCAACAGTTGCAAACCTTGAATGCAGTTATTGGTACATGCAACATTGACGGCTTCAGAGCGTGCATTATCATCATTTATCATCATTGGGCAGAAAATTATCAAAGGAAAAGCAAAACTTGACCTTATAGCCTAGAGATCGCAATTATCGCATTGCAACTAGTTCTCCAAAACTGTCTGCGAAAAAGACATCAAAATCTACGGTTTCTGCATTTTCCAGAATTGTCACTGACTTTATGAAAAGTCTCAGGTGAGAATATCGAGAAAAATGATTTGAGAACCATTAGCAAAAACGCCGCACATCCACTACCCAACTCGTACTTTAGTCAATTGCACTAGCCGATGTTTTAAATCAAATCGATCCTATCCCCCATTGCGTATTGTTCAGATACCTAAATTTTCAAACCTGTCACAACAGTATGGTCTTCATCTGTACCAATTCGAAGGTGAGCGCTTTGGGCCATCATGGACCTCTTGTTATTAATTTGAAACTACATACTGAACATAAACGTGTATAATTACATTTAGTGTGTTCCTATGTAGATGAAAAGCCTGTATTTAATAATGATTTATACTTAGATTGTCGTACTTTTAAGAAATGTTGGGTCAGGTCACGGGCTATTTAAATGCATGGTTGTAACCAGGTATCTCAGTGGGAGGAGATATATATAAATATATATTTTGTTTAATCTACTCTGCAGGGTCTTCTCCTGGCCCTACTCTTCTGCTTCTTGAACGAGGAGGTAAATATGCTCATCCGTCCCTCCTGAACATCCGTCTATCCGTCTTTCCTGCACATCCGTCTTTCCTGCACATCCGTCTCTCTGTCACATCCCTCTCTCCTGAACATCCGTCCCTCCTGCACATCCGTCTATCCGTCACATCCCTCTCTCCTGCACATCCGTCCCTCCTGCACATCCATCTATCCGTCACATCCCTCTCTCCTGCACATCCGTCTCTCCGGCACATCCGTCTATCTGTCACATCCCTCTCTCCTGCACATCCGCCCCTCCTTCACATCCTACAAGAGTCTACAAAGCGTTACTCTTTGTTCCATGTAATGTTATTATCATATCTAAATGTACAGTAACCAATTCCAAAAAAAAAACGTATTTTAGTAAATCTGTCTATAGTAGTTATGATATTTTCAGTTGTTTAATTTTCTTAAGGGAAGTATACCTGATTTACGATTTCACGGCATTCTGTCCGCAGTATTAACGGAGTTGTTTAATTTTTCTGTGCAACGTGTGTTGTAATTTCTTTTTCATTCAATTCTATTTCTGCCGGGAATGCATCACTTACGTAACATCTTGTTCTTATAACGATTCAGGAGATCAATTGTTTAATACTACCGTAATTGCCAATGACACAACCGAGCGTGAACGTGTTCCACCATAATAATAGATGAATTGTTTAATCTATAACAAAAACAACGTGGAAAAAACTCGTTACTCGCTGTTTCTCTTCAATGATTTAAAGGACAATGAACTCCAAATGGGCATAAAATGTGCGTTCTTTTGTAGATATGCCTAAACGGTTAAAAAAATGGGCAAAAATGTAACTATTTGTATAGAACACGATCAAATACTGTCATAAACCGAATATTTCATTAAAAAATAGAAATTGAATAAGCTCGCACTTTCCCCCGTCACACCGGACTGGTGTTCTTACTCCGTTATTACGGCGACACAGGACGCGGTATGATCGCCATGGACGCCGTGGGGGTCGTCGTGATAACGCAGGAAGACGCTGTGGGAATCTTAAGGACGCCTTAGGTCGCCGACCGACGGCGACTACTATGGACATGTTCAAAGTAAACGCCGACGTTCTTACGGCGTCCTGGCTAGAACCGCCCTGATGACACTATGGATGCCGAAGCAATGCTGTAAGAACGCGAAGAACGCCAGAGGGACGTAGTATAGACGCACTCGAGTCGTCGTGGAAACGAGAATTGGCTCATTGACCGCCCGGAGACCCAACGGCGACCCTATTGCGTTCTTAGTACGTCTATGGGATTCTTAGCACGACTTATCGCGTTCATCGCGTTGTAATTTCTTTTTCATTACGGTGTCAGTGCGTTTGTTTTCTAAAATCGTATTTTTGTCTGCGACCTTTCGACGTCCACCATGCGTTCTTTCAACGTTCAGTGCGTTTCTTTGGGGCTCCCTCAACAACCATGGCAATTGCACCGCGTTCGTAGCGCGTCCGTTTGGCGACTATGGCTTTCATTATAAAACCCAACTTTTTATTTTACATTTATCAGTGTCTCTCAATGTCAGCAGGACTTAATGTATACTTGTTATTGTCAAAGAAGAAACGGATACCTTATTGCTGGTACAACACATGATTGACCATCAACTAGCTTTACGTCTGATACGAAGAAGAAAGAGGAGGGCAAGGCAAAGAAGATGCTGGGTTAGACGATGGCTCGGTGAAGTCCGCAGAAAACAGTTCGGTCATTACAACTGTTTCGTCCCTGAGTTGAGACAGGAGGACCCTACATCGTTCCAGAATTCCTTAGGGTCCCACCAAAAATGTTTGATGAGTTGCTTACCACCCTCCGCCAAGCAGGATACAGACAGCGACACAATAGTTTGTATGTAAAATAATTCGACTACAAACTTAAGGCATGGATATTTACAGGACTTGTACTGGTTCTTGTACGAGTGCACATCATTTGCGCAAAAGAACATATGCTGTTCTAAGCCTATATATCTTGTACGAGTGCACATCATTTGCGCAAAAAACGAACATATGCTGTTCTAAGCCTATATATGCAGACGTTTGAATATTTGCCATTGCCTCAGTTCTAGATGCTTCTTACGGAACTATTCAAACATTTCCATAGAAGTTTGCCAAACGTTATGCACACGTACCAGTACCGAGCAAGGTTGTGCATCGCTAACTCTCAAATATTAGCAATAATTGTATCTAAACTCAAATGACGTCGATGTAACAGTCCTGGCTGCTCTTCCCCGCCCACGGCCCCGTGACTTCGGCGTAACGTCGTGCATATTTATTTGGAATAAAATCAAGTCTTTACACCTTGAAGGGTAGACACATGAATGAAATGAATGAACGTCCGGAAAGAAATCAACGTTTTATTCACGCAGCGCGGATGCTGTATGGCCGATTGCAGTCGCTATGCAAACGCCATGGTCGCAGTAAAGTCTTGGAAGACACGCCTAGAACGTAGTGTGGACGCCGTTGCGTCGCCGATGATCGCCGCGCGGACGCCTTGGAAACGCAGTGTAACCGCCGTAAAAAACGCGTAGGACTTGGTTAGGTCGTGGTGTGGACGCCATGTACACGTGAAGAAAACAGATAGCAGGACCACGGTTTGACGGATGACAGGAATTTGGATTTTAAAAAGGCATTGGCGTTCTTACTGCGACTATCGGCGTTTTCCAAAAACTGACTGTTTTGGTCGCAGTAAGGACGCCAGTCCGGTGTGACGGGGGTATGAACCAGTCAACCCGGTTTTCCCGTGTTAAAACTACCACGGCTTTCCCATTACAGGCACCTGATTCAAGTGTGCGCATGGGCGACTCGACAAAACTAAACTGTTACGTGATTATCCTAAATATAAATGGCGCTATTTTTAAATTACTCGATGGGTTATAGCGTCTGCAGACGCTATAAATTTTACGACGATAAAAAGGACGAAAACTACATAAAATCATTGTTTTCCAGGTAAATAAAAACACATATGTCTAATTTTTTTTATGTGTTATATACGATTGTGTAAGAAAATCGTGTATTTTTGAGAATTTTCTTTCGTTTTTACGATTAGACCATCTGGAGTTCAGTCCCTTCAATGCTTCACATTCCGTCTGTCTTATTTTAAAGAATATTCGATGCTGTCATTTCAGAACGAGGTGTATTTATCTCATTTCAGGTGCACACGGAGGTGAGGCGGTTCTGGTTCCGGCGACGTTTCCGGGGCTCTCGGACAAGCACGATGGTGCTGTCGTCTCTCCGGAAGCACTCGGACCGCGCGTCGCGCCCTGGCGCGCACCAGGTGGCGCTGTCGCCCGGATATGACCGTGGTTCGGGCTGCCACACTCAGCACACCTCGGTGTCCCAGAGCGAGCCGCTGGACAGCAATGGCTTAGACCGCATGGCATGGAAAACTAGGAAAAACTATTTGAAACATTATGTGAGTAGCACGTCTGACCCGCTCAATGAGAGCGAGGAGAGACTGGTGTCACCCCGCGCCGGGGTGTAGAGGAGAGACTGATGTCACCCCGCGCTTGGCTCTAGGGTCGAGACTGGTGTCACCCATCGCCGGGGTGTAGAGGAGAGACTGATGTCACCCCGCGCTTGGCTCTAGGGACGATATTGGTGTCACCCCGCGCCGGGGTGTTGGGGAGATACTGGTGTCACCCCGCACCGGGGTATAGGGTAGATACTGGTGTCAGCCCGCGCCGGGCTGTAGGGTTTAGTAGGAAAAGGACGCACATGCTGTTATTGTTAATGCAAGATGTAAGCATATCATATGTATGTACCGGTATATTAAATCTGTAAAACATGCGCTTATTGGAGTTTGTTCTACCTCCTCTGTTTCTGTTTTATACATATTCCAGGCACGGCTTCAGGCCCGGGCTTTTGGGCTCCAGCCCCCCCCCCCCCCCCCAGCTGAGCCCGGTGGTATCATTTTCGGGCTGGGCTTTGATCTTACACAAGTTGTAAAGGGCTGACGTGTCAATAAGTATACCGTATATTGCCCTATTTTATGACTGTCGGGATTTGGCTTGGATCTTACACAAGCAGTAAATAGCTGGCGTGTCTCTTTGTGCACCGTGTATTGCCTTATCTATCACTTTACCCGGACATTTAATCTGGCAGCTGGGTGGTACCCTGCTGAGCATACACCAGGCCAATCATGGTGTTCGAGTGGCTGGAAACATTTTCATTGGTAGAATAATAATGATCACGGGCTCGACGTCGTTAATTAACCACGGTCGGAAGCATCCTAATTGTAATTAAGAGAGTTACTAAGGCGTAAAAAATGTTTGTTACAGGTTACCCGACCTACCCTAAAAAATATGTTTGTTACAGGTTACCCGACCTACTCTACATGCTGTATATGTTCCACCCGAAAACTCCAAATTTTTCAACGATGACGAGTTTATGGCCTTTGAAAATGAAATCTCTCAAAAACGTAATGAACATAAATATGTAATTCTTGCAGGAGATTTCAATAGCAGAGTTGGAAGCATGAAAGATTACATAACTACAGATCCCCATTTAAATGACATTTTCGATATTGATGATGATATACAGAGCCAACTTGACAAATATAAAACCCTTGAAAAATTATCTATCCCACTTATTCGTACTTCTAAAGACCATCGAACAAATACCCATGGATTCCGACTTATTGATTTATGCAAAAATAACAACATTTTTATCCTCAATGGAAGATTATCATCAGGTAATGATTGTGCTATCTTAACTTTCAGAAATAAATCTACAATTGATTATGTAATTGCTTCATCTGATTGCTTTTACTTTCTCTCAGATTTTCATATCATTGAAACAGATTCACTGTTCTCAGATGGTCATAATGCCCTCACTTTGTCCATAAACATACCACACAGAAAATGCTCCAATATTTCCACCAAAAATCTAAGTGACATGATTCTGAAACCAAAATGGAATCCTGACTTGTCCAACCAATTTGTTAACAATATTAACCTTAACATAATAGACCAAATACTCTTGCAAATTAACACTTACCCACAATCACAGCAGACAATTGAGCACATAACCAATCAACTCCAATCAGTATTCCATCAAGCTTCCACCAGCACATACCCTGAAAATAAAAAACGATTTCATTATAATAGACCAGAAAACAATAAACCATGGTTTGGTCCTCAATGTTCTAAAGCACGAAAAAATTATCATACTGCCAAAAATGACTACACAAAAAACAAAACTATAGACAACAAACAAAGAATGATCAATGCCAGTAAGGAATATAAACGCACCATGAACTACCACATTAATGCCAGCAAACATAACATGTCAAATAAACTTCGTTCAATGTCCGACAAAAATCCTAAACAGTACTGGTCCTTTTTAAATAAACTTAAACCAAAAACTAAAGTTAAAACTAGACCCACATTAGATGAATTTCATGATCACTTCAAAGAAATTAATACCAGCACAATCGATGACAATCGCTTCAATGACACAAACTCCCATCTACAAAACGACACAAGCAACAGGCTTAATACCCCAATTACTAAAGAAGAAATAGAAAAATGTATCACAAAGCTTAAACATTCTAAAACACCTAGCCCATTTGACAATATTTTAAATGAGTATATCAAGTCCACTAAACATCTACTTATGCCTGGTTACCATAAACTATTTAACTGTGTACTGGAAACAGGGTTCATTCCACAAAGCTGGCTAAATGGAATAATCATACCTATATTTAAAAACAAAGGTGACCCTAAAGATCCTAATAACTACCGACCAATTACTATCCTCAGTTGTCTAGGTAAACTTTTTACTTCCATACTCAATGAAAGATTAAACAAATTCCTTAATGAAAATAACATTTTAGATGAAAATCAAGCTGGCTTTAGGAAAGGCTATTCTTGCTCTGACCATATTTTTACATTACATTCATTGATCGAAATACTGAAAAAAAGAAAACAAAAACTATTCTGCGCCTTCATTGATTTTTCACAAGCATTCGACAAGGTTTGGCGAATTGGCCTATGGCACAAACCTATTAAACAAAATATAAATGGCAAGTTTTTACATTTAATTCAAAACATGTACAACAATATCAAATCTAGTATCTCTATTAACGGCAATATTTCAGAACCCTTCGTATCAGAAATTGGCGTTAGACAAGGCGAATATCTATCTCCAATTCTTTTTTCCATCTTCTTAAATGACCTTCAAACACATATGCACCTCAATGGCTCAACTGGCATAGAACTAGAAAATCCCCTGGATTTGTCTCTTTGGCTAAAACTACTTTATTCTGATGACACTGTGATTTTATCTGATTCAAAAATAGACTTCCAAAATAGTTTAAATACCTTCCATAAATACTGTGATAACTGGCATTTAAAAATAAACCTTAGCAAAACAAAAATTGTAATATTTGGTGCAAGACAACTACAAAACTTCCATTTCACATTAGGTGACAACCCTGTAAAAATCACTGACCGTTACCACTACCTAGGCATTACCCTTTCCAGCAATGGTTCTTTCCTCAATGCACGGAAACACTTAGCCGAGCAAGCAACAAAAGCAATGCACCTTCTATATACTAGAGCAAATAATGCAGAGCTACCTATTGATTTAATTCTTAAACTTTTCGACCACACTGTTTTACCAATTTTAATCTATGGCTCAGAAATGTTTGGTTTTGAAAATGTAGATATCTTGGAGAAAGTCCATAATAACTTTCTTAGAAAAATTACGAATGCTCGGAAATCAACCCCAATGGCTTTTTTATATGGTGAACTTGGCAGATACCCTATAGCAATTAACATCAAAAGTCGCATGATCTCTTTTTGGAATAGAATCTTAATAGGCAAAGATCAGAAATTATCTATCCAAATCTATAAATACATGATGAACTTGCCAATCTCAAATTTTAAATGGGCCAACAAAATTAAAGAAATCCTCGCCTCAGTAAACTTAAGTAACTTATGGGATAACCAATTCCTAACAACCCAAAATAATATTTGCCGCTTAGTCAAAGCCAAATTATTAACCCAATTCAAAAATCAACTACAGCAAACACATAAGGGACAAATACCAGTTTCAAACAAACTCCATCCTTTGAAGACTACTTTATAAAACTTACAAAAACTGAATATACATACCTTTTTAAATTTAGAACTGCAAATCACTGGTTACCAGTTGAAACCGGTCGATACGATGGAACCCCATTTGAGGAAAGAATATGCAGACTTTGTAACTCTGGTCAAGTTGGCTCCGAACATCACTATCTACTAAACTGCGATTTCTTTAAATCTGAAAGAGAACAACTCTTAGGACATGATCTTTATGATGCTACTGTTATTAAAATCCTAACATCTAATTCCTTACAACTATTACAGAATACAAGCAAATTTATTCGCTTCATATTCAGTAAGTTTAAGCGATAGCAAGTTATCTATTTAACTACCTGTTTTTACTAATGACACCAGCTAATACACCAACTCTAATATTGTAGTTTGTAACAATACTGCCTTTAGTTCAATGTATTTTTATTGTTAACAGCAGAACATATTTACATATTATCTCAATATAAGTGACCGTTTACACTTGTGTAATCAATATATCAAAATATTTGTCTGGTCACAAATGTATATATTTTTGCATGTATATACTAATCACATTATTTACTTTAATTAGAAATATATGCATGTAAATATAAACTGTGCAATGTAAATAATAACTTCATTCTGTATTTGTACCAAATGATAACTGCATAATTATATGTCAATATTAACGAAAGATTGCTGTATACTTATACTCATATAACAGAAATAATTGCAGCATTATATAAGAGTAGTACAAACTGGTACCACTCAAGTACAAGTGTTAACATTTTAAATATTTTTGCCTGCTATATTGATATTATATTTCAATTAAGGCAATGGAAACAATTGTTGCATTCTAAATGAGTACAACTGATACCTATATTTCACCTACAATCCTGTTTCTTTATCCTAATTAATCTAGCAGTTCTAGTACATAAATCAATAATTATACTTTTGTTACTTCCCTTTAAACTTATTCCAGCACACAAATTGTAATTTGCTTTTGCCCCATCAGTTATTTAATGTTAACCCCTCAGATAACGTCATTCTCCATTGTAATCCTGCAATGCAAAGCTGATTAGAGTAATTACCACACACAATAGGTCCTCCATCTTGCCTTTGTGTTCAACATCGACCTCGCGTGCAGGTGCACTCAAGCGTAAATCAGGACAAAAATAAATGCTGTTGACTGAAACCGTTACAAAGCTAGCTCCAGCACCATAAACGCTAACGCACACAGTCTTTCGCAACAACATGTCTTTTAAGTATTGATAATGAATTAAATTTCTGACGCAAAATGTAAACCTTTTAAAACGCGTAATCGTTTCAATTTCTCAATCCGAAACGCCGCGTGCAAACGAAAATACATCACCGCACAACTATGATCACAAACCACTAATTATTTTTACCAGTGCTAGTATTAAAATGCTCTTATAGAACTGTACTATTATTTGTTTCTTAAATGCCACGATTATGATGATTATGATAACAATGACGATTATCATTATTATGATTAGTATGATGATTTTGAATATGATATGATAATGATTGTGATAATTTTATCAAGTTTTTGGTATTTTGATTTTGATTATAAATCTCACATTATTGCTATTATTATTATTATTATTATTATTATTATTATTATTATTATCATATGTTCCGACTATGCATCTTATTATTTAAATACCCCCCGTATATCATCTACACAATTGTGTTAACGTAAAAATTATCAGAAGTTACTAATTTACTAACAATTTTGCTTTGTTATATTGCCCTAATTGTATATGTTATATACTTGGGTGAAAATAAAAGTCTTGTTCTGTTCTGTTCTGTACAAAATATGTTACAGGTTACCCGACCTACCCTAAAATATATGTTTGTTACAGGTTACCCGACCTACCCTAAAATATATGTTTGTTACAGGGTACCCGACATACCCTAAAAAAAATGCCTTGACCCTAAAACATTTTATTGAGTTTGTCAGATATTTTTTGTTTTATTTACTTTTTCCAATAATAAAAAGTTATGTTTTTTTTCATAATTTAGTGGTATGTTTTGATAGCAACCACTTCAACAATGTTTAACGATATAACCGATATGTTTTGAATATTTATTTAGTTTTAGAATCTTAAAGTTCACCATTTACCAAATATAAAATAAAACAGTAATAAAAAATAGACCCCTACCTACATACCCGATTTGTTTTTGGCATGTAACCTGAAACAAACATAATATTTGTATGCCTTATTCAAACTACATGTATCTGGTTTAAGTAGAGGTGTGGCACATACTTCATAACACATATTTTCTTACTGTTTTTAAGGCTGGTGATGGGGTTGAATCCCAAAGATTTCAGGAAAAAAATCTACCACAATACAGTTGGTTTGTACTGAGATGTATCGATACAATACTTGTATAATATTAACTGTTCTTTATACGATGAAATAAGAAGCACCTGTTTTGATGATGTGCTAACTAATAATATTTTTGTCAACCTATCTGACATTGAAAAAATAGCATTTCTTGTGGTCAATAACACAAGGCATTTAGCAAAATACATTCTGAAAGCCTTCGCCAAAAAACGAAACAGTTTGTTTTCATATTGCATCAACTCAACATTTAAATAGGTAATATATTTTAAATGTATATATTTATATTCACGATCTCATCGCAAACACGTCCATGGTGAATGTTAACTCTTGCGATTAATGTATATAACTTTAATGCACTGTTATATACTCATTTAATTATATTTAATATTATTAAACGAATTTAATGTTGTATTGATAGCGAGGTGACTTACAGGCCCGGTGGGCCGGTTGAATTCATGTGTGATGTTTTGATGTTTATATTTCGTTACTTGTACACATATCACTATAATAGACAACTTACTTACTTACTTACTATTAATAATGTTACTATACGTATATAATTTACGAATACCTCCGTAAATACGGAAACAATCAATGTGAAAGTCAATTTAGGGTGAAAAGCTCGTGATTTTAAATTTGCAAAAATATGGCTACATATGGTCCCTGCTATATAGTATATAGCCTATTTTGTTATAGGGTATAATGAATCACAAATTTATAACTTGCGTTCTATTTAGTCCAAAAATATTAACTTTGTCGAATTTGATGTACTATTAACATAAAATGGAAAAAACAACAACGAACAAAACTAGCTAAAGCCGTCACAAATGACCATTCCCAATATATTATAAACTGGTAGCCAAAACAATCTTCTTGTGTTTTTTTCTGTTTTTTTTTTTTATTAGCAAGGTCTTTCAAGGTCCATAATTGTGTGATTTTTTTTATAATGTGTGATTGATTTAAAAAAATCTACTTCTCCTACTACACCTCAACTACTGCTGCTGCGGATTCTACTACTGCAGCCGCTGCTGCTACTATTACTACTACTACTACTACTACTACTACTACTACTACTACCTCTACTACTACTGTTGCTGCTACTGCTGCTGCTGCTGCTGTTATTGCTACTACTGATGCTGCTGCTACCACCACAACTACAACAACTGCTGCTACTGTGGCAACTGCTGCTAAAATTACTGTCACTACCATTTCTACCTAATCTTAGTCCCCCCCCCCAGGCCAAGCCTGGTCTGCGTCCGGCCCTGTTATTCCATCTGCTCAACTCTGTTTATGATTGTGTCATTATTACTGAACGATGGTGTGTTCGACTAATTTTAAACTAGATCAGAAACAGAGATTTTTTATCAACACAGCAGTCGTGATAGACCTTACATCCTCGTATACGTGCAGATGCAATTTAAACCAATGATTCGTTGGTAAAATAAAGCAAATACATTAATATCAAATCTCAAATTTTATTTCAATTGGTCCTATATAAATGCAATTTCAAGATTGGTACATTGTACCAGCTTGCTTTTAAAGTAATTAATGCATGTATATAAATATACTTCAATGGAAAATGGTGTTGGCAAACTAGCGGTCCTTTGGAGAGACGGTCATCGTCTTTATGCACGGTCCAATTTATAATCACTCGTAGTTTAATTTAATAAAAGGGTCCAAACATCAATTGACGTCAAACAAGTG
Source organism: Congeria kusceri (assembly GCA_027627225.1). Lineage (NCBI taxonomy): Eukaryota > Metazoa > Mollusca > Bivalvia > Myida > Dreissenidae > Congeria > Congeria kusceri. The sequence continues at coordinate 1,366,889 of CM051038.1, read as the reverse complement.
CATACCTGTCCTATATACTATGTCAGCCCAATGTATGTTACCATTATTATCTCATACAGTAATACCGATTCTGATTTAGAACAGCGCCGTGCTAAGTGAGCCTTCTTGACAGAAGTAACAACTGACAAATTAAACAAAAGAAAACACAGAAGCAATGAATCTTTGAAGTATGCCTAATAATAACCACATACACTAACAATCTAGATAATAATAACCACATACACTAACAATCTAGATAATAATAACCGCATACACTAACAATCTAGGTAATAATAACCACATACACTAACAATCTAGATAATAATAACCACATACACTAACAATCTAGCTAATAATAACCACATACACTAACAATCTAGCTAATAATAACCACATACACCAACAATCTAGCAGGGTTTCCCGCAGGCCCGTATTGCTTGTCGGCGCCTTCAAAGCAGAACCCTATTTGGCATCATGCTTAAAAGACGTTCGCAACAAAAAGAAAATAATGGGGCTAATTTCTCCTTTTGCTTCATTTTTTCTTATTGTATATAGGTTACAATATACTAATTTCATCTCTAATGTCCATTCAAAATAAATATTTTTATAGTAAAAGTTCATAAAGCGTATATAATAATCAAAAACACACTTATGTAATGCATTTCCAAACAAATTTAGTTCAGAACTGATCCATTAAATATCCCCCATTCTATTGATACGTTGTTTATGTATGTTAAAACGAAACAGGAAACAGGCTACACAGGTACCCTATATGAAATCCAATATTTCCCAAACAAGTTCGGTGAGCCATTCTTTTTATTAATGTTTTGGTGTAAGTACACATTGATGCATGTATGTGCGAAATGTTAAGAAAATCTGTCGTTTGGAGCAAAATATGCATTTGATAAAAATGAAGTTTCAGAAAGCATTATTAGTTCCCGTTTGACACACTTAAACGTCCATTCAAATTCATTATTTAAGCAGTATATGTAGGTAAAGCGTTTTTATTATCAACATACACATGCATATTGCCAAAAAAAAGCATGTACAAACATATCATATGAAAGAACCATAACCTTGTTAGAAAAAAAACTATCCTTTATACTTAAAACATTGATAAAAATCCAAACTGAAAAAGGGGCTTCAACAGGTACCGTATTCAAAACCCAATATTTCCAGAACAAGGCCAGTGACCTCAATTTTTTAAGACTTTTTTAGTTTTAGTATACAATAACGCATGAATGTGGGATCTTTTAACAAAATCGGTCGTTTGGAACAAAAGATATTCGTATATTTGATAAATTATCGATGTTTTCACAGGCATATTTAATGCATAATTAAGTGTCCATTACAAGTCATTTGTTAAATGATAAATGTAGATAAAGCGCGTTTTATCATTAAACTGCACTTGTATATTACCAAACGAAACATTTAAAAAAAGATGCATTTTAAAAACTCCATCTTTGTTTGACTATAAACGCTTTATATTATTCAACATTCTAAGTAACACAAACTGAAAAAAAGGCTTCGACAGGTACCGTATTAAAATATTTCCGGAAAAAGGCCGGTGACCCCTAATTTTTAAGACTGTTTTAGTTTCTGGATACATTGATGCATTTTTTGTGCCAAGTTTTAAGAAAATCTGTCGTAGGAAAAAAATTGAAGAAAAATGTTGCGAACGTCTTTAATTTTGCCGACAACCCTTTTATGTCATAGCGACAAGCCTTAGGCGATTTCACATGCATCCGCTTGCGTCTGCGTTCTGTGCGTGTGCCTATTGCGTCTGCCAAGTTTCATGGCGATAGCTCTTACTGTCGCCAATAACATACAAAAACCGATGCTCTACGGGCCGTATACGCGTTTTTGCGTGTTTGTGAGAATACTATACACGACTTATCATTGACCCTTGGCAGGGTGTAAGGGGTCGTTGGGACGCACCGTTGGCACCTTGCTTCACATTAATAATGCATACGCGACCTGAAGCGCACCAATGTACGCCTATTGCTGTACTGTATACGTTAAATAGGTCTGCCGTTGACGTCAATTACGTCATCAGGAAGCTCACCTCGTGCAGGCAGTCTCGGCCTCATGGACCCTAACGGACTGCCAAGTTTCATGGCGATAGCTCTTATACTTTCGCCAATAACATGCAAAAACCGATGCTCTACGGGCCTGAATGAGGCAATTTTGGGCAGAAAATGTTTAAGTCCGTATACGCGTTTTTGCGTGTTTGTGAGAATACTATAAACGACTTATCATTGACCCTTGGCATGGTGTTGGGGGTCATGAGGACGCACCTGAAGCTTACCAATGTACGCCTATTGCTGTACTGTATACGCTAAATAGGGCTGCCGTTTACATCGTATTGACGTCAATTGCGCACCAGGAAGCTTTTTTTTCAAAAAGTACACGATCAATGCGTTTCTTTCTTTTTATTTCAGTCAAATAAACGTTATAAATGAAAAATAAACAAAAAGGTTTAAGTTAAAAATAACATACAAGTCAAGGAAAACCAAGTTCTTTTAGATAACAGATTATTTTCTCTGTTCTGTCTGCTTCAAGTTTATGCTGAGCTACCATAGAAAAGTATTAAATATGTATAATGTTATCTTCTTTAATGCCTTACATTGTCTTACTAATCTTCTATCATTGCTTGTATAAAAGACACCAAAAGTGTGTATAGGCGTTATTTGCAACTATAATTGAATTGAGATTTTTTTTCATCCACAGGGGTAAATGAATTTTGATAAAAATTGCAATGATTTTAATGAACATTTTCAAACAAAATATTTTTCATAGAAAAATCACCCTCAAAATTTGTAATTAGATCAGTGGTGTAATACAGATAATGAAAATTATATTTATAATTATGTTTGAAACATTGCCCATTACAGTGTACTTATTATGTTTAAACTGCCCACATAAGAAGTAGCTCAATAAAAATTGACACTAAATATTGACTACTGTTAAATAAATATGCTTTTGCCCGTTAACTAGGTAGCACCTATATTAAACTTTTCATCTGCATCAAGTAGTGTGTAACCTTAAAACATGGCGAGAAATTGGGTCGACAAAACTTTATCGATGCGGAGTGCATTCGTTCTGCCAGAGAAAAACAAGATCCAATGGTTTCCAGGTAATTTTCATCACAATGCATAAAATTACATAGGGGCATACAGATTAACTGTTGTTAGTTATTTTGATATCCAAAATCCATATATCACTGTTCGTACACAGTAAGCCTCGTCCCACTTGTTTTCGCCCCGTGACATTGCGCCCTTTTTAATTAATTTGAGCATATTTGATTTGCAACAATACGTAATACTTTTACGTTTATTCCGCATTAAAGATTATAAATGTATTGTTCATACTACTGTAAACTTGGTAATCACTGATGACTGTAGTGCAGTTATGATAATTTACGGTTCATTCATATAATTTTATATACACTATAAAATTTTAGTGTATAATTAAATTGTATATATTTATTTATGAGCAGTAAGTAAACATTGTAGCATTCACCAGTGGTTTAAATACAATATCTTTAAAAAAAAGCAAGATAACTTAAATTCTAACATGATACTTGCTAAATTTTCTATAGACAAAGAACAAAATTATCGTTAAACTACCCAATAAACAACGGAAAAAGTAGTCCTTAATCTTAGTGGATCATAGGATAATGTAGTTCTTATTAAAATTGCAAAAATATTTGTCAAATCATATAAGGATCGAAATAATTTTCGCATTATTTTCATTTATCGGCCAATAAAATCTGTCGTTATGATGCGTGGCTAATGCCCGCATGGTTAAATTCCTACGCACAAGAACTCCAAATTGTTGTTTATTGGCTGATAAACAACGATAAATATATAATTATTTCTTAACTATATAATCCAATAGTAATGTAATGGGGTGTTAACATTCCAGGAGATTTTAATATTTGATCTGATCAGGTGGACATTTTGTCAGATTGATTTCCTCAGTCTTACGGTTGACTAACTTTTCAGGTCATATGAAGAAAGGGGTGGAACAAATCCAGGCAGCATTGCACAACATTGACGGAGTTCTCGAGGTTCATGACGCCAGGATCCCATTCTCTGGTCGTAACAACCAACTCCGAGACGTCATACACGTGAGACCTCATGTGCTGCTCTTGAACAAGAGTGACCTGGCCGACCTGTCCAGAAAGAGAGACATCGAGAACAAACTTACTGAGCAGGGCATTGCTAATGTGCAGTTTATATCCTGTGGTAGTAGAGATATTTTAAAAGTGATGAAAAATGTTGTTACACCAATATTATTAAGGGAGGTCCAGGCAAGACCGAGATTTCGACCAGACGTGCACAACCACTACAACATCATGGTTATTGGAGTGCCAAATGTCGGTAAATCAACAATATTGAACAAGTTGCGACAGGCGTCTACAACAAGTCGAAAGGCAGCCCGTGTAGGGGCCATGCCTGGAGTGACCCGGGCAGTCATGAACAAAGTGAGGGTGAACTTTGACCCAGACATGTTTGTTGTTGACACCCCTGGTATTCTCAGTCCACGGATAGGCAGTGTGGAGGCAGGTCTGCGTCTGACGTTGTGTGACTGTATACCCAGCCCGCTTGTGGGAGAGGACACGGTCGTGGACTATTTGCTCTTCAAGTTGAATAAAACCCAGAACTTTCAGTATGTGAAGCATTATGGACTGTCAGAACCTACAGATGACGTGTTAAAGTTCTTATCACATATTGCTCTAAAACATCAGTTGGTAATAAAATCAAACAGTTTCTCCATGACTGGAGGCAACAGATACCGTGTAGACTTCATGGCAGCAAGTAAAATTGTTTTAAAAGATTTTCAGCAGGGTTGGTTAGGCAAGGTCATGCTTGATGATGATTACTTGTAGCTAAACATGTCCAAAAAAGTATCAAGACATTATATTTCTTTGTGTTTTATCATTTTAAGGGAAACATTAAATTTCCATTAACTAGTTCAAAATCTGTGTCAACATGTTTTCTTCTGCCTTTTTTATGGTGTACAGGTATACCATTACAGTTGCCCATCTAAACTAACAACCCCCAAGGCAGACAATGACTGGAATTGTGTACATAACCTTGACTGCTCTTTATCTGCCATCTAACACTGGACTGGAAATTGTACGTACACGCACAAGATCAGCGGTTGTATCACGGTGACATAAATACCGGGTTTGATGTCAGAATCCTTTCAGGGGAGGAAAATATTTTACCCCCTTCATAAAAACTCAAAATGTCCAACCAGATCATAAAACATTTTGTATATGAAATTATGAAATTTTTCTGTCTAGTAGAAATCATCTCAAAGGGGGAACATTTCATCACTTTAAATAACAACAGTTTTATCATTTTCTTGCAAATTCAAAGTTGAGAATTATGAATGTCGCATTGTAAGCTGAGCAGCGTAAAATCGTTCTTATATGTGATTAACAGCTTTATCGAAATTCAACACGAGTTTTTAATTTTATGCGAGTATATACTACCTGGACACAAATTGTTATTGATCTCTATAAAAGTGTTTTTTATGCCCCTGAAGGAAGCTTCAGGGGCATATAGTAATCACATCTGTCCATCTGTCCCGTTCTTGTGCGGAGTATAACTCGAAAAAGTATTGAAGGGATTCAAATGGTACTTCGTATAATGAGGACATTGAGAGGATGTTCAAGGACCATTACTAATTCTGCAATATTTACAGTGTTTTTACCCTTTGGTTAATTTCTTGTGCGGAGCATTAGTATTAAAGGGATTGAAAAATAAAACCACATTTGTTGATAGAGGACATTGAGAGGAAGTGCAGAGTACAAGGACCATAACTCATTCTTCAACATTTATGGAGTTATTGCCCTTTGGTTATTTTACTTGTGCGGAGCATAACTCCATTAGTATTGGAAGGATTTAAAATAAAACCACATAATATTGATAGAGGATGTTGAGAGGAAGTCAAATTTGATCGTATGTTATATGTTTTATGTCAGTATTAAAAATGATTTATAAAAATGATGTACTATGTATTGCTTGTTTAATTATCATCTGATTTTGTGATGTTAATTTATTATTGCATACTTGTTGTCGGTTTGGGAAATAGCTTTATAGCTAATGTTTTATTTGTTACAAACCCGTTTGAGATTTGTTCTGGGAATTGCCCTTCAAAATATCATATTAGAATGACATTGATCAATGAATTCAGAAAAATAAACACAGGTTTGGCTCTGATTACTTTCCGAAAGCAAAAGTTACAGCGGATACGTTTAAAAAGTGCATGTAATATAATGACAATGCTGAAATAATTAAAAATGGACCAATCATTTGCCACCGTAAAACTCGGCGAGAGCTATCGGAAAATTCTATCAGTAGCAGGCGCGCAAAGGTACGATAAAGTTTTAGGACTGGATTTTCTAATTCGCAACCTATCACATCGCAACTTTAACAATGTATCAAAACTTGAGTGGCGTACACAAACTGAGACAAACTGACAGCTTTTTTGATTTTACCGGTCAATCTGTCCTGTAAAATTGGACCGACTGGCCGGACCTTATGAAATTTTACAGGACAGGTCCGGCGGTGAGACTGTATGGCTTATTTTTCTTGTGCAGAGCACAACTACATAGTGTTATTTTCTTATGCGTATTGAAGGGAATTAAATGATACTTCATCATAATGATCGAGGCCTTTGAGAGGAAATGCAGAGTACAAGGACCATGCCTTTTTCTAGAGTCAAAACGAATCTTTGGGGGCATTTTACAGTGACATCACTGGTTCATAATAAACTCATTCCACTTTTATTACCTCTGCTAAGTAGGTAATGTTTTGGGAAGAATTGATTTGTTTTCTCTTTGTTAGATAGCAACTTCATATAAAAAGTTGTGTTGCGTGATCCTTGAATAGATCCAGAATTAGTTCAAGGCTCCTTTATTATTGGAAGATAGGTAAATTTGCCACATTATGCTGTAGAACATTATGTTGCTTTCTAGTTATATGGATTTGAACGGATTTCTCAGCAGTATATGCAACAGTTTGACCGTAATATAATTAGCATGTTGTAGAAAATACAGTTAAAATGAAGTATGTTTTTGAACATCCTAAGCTCAGGCTGGTAAAACTCCCCCATACATTCTACCATAGGAAAAAAATGCTTCATATTTGTGTGCACACAGGAAAGATCTACCAAAGATGAAAACCAATCTCCTTTCCATAGCTTACTTTTTAACAGTCATTGATTATGTTCTGTGAATCAGAATGTTAAGAATTTTTGTAGAAGAGATCCAGCCGTCAAAACTGCGCATCTCATTTAAGACGTTGTGTTTGAAGGTTTTGCTTTAATTTGAACTCCTGACTTGGTTTTCAATCCTCAAATTATCTCCACAGCAGATGTTCTGGACCCCAGAATGGCAGCAACGAGTGTTATACTGGTATGCAAACCTTGCCAATACTAGGAATACTTACTGTTTCAGTTTTTGATACTTAAATCCCTGTGTATGCAGATGTGTATCTGACACGGCTAAATCACATGCATAAAGTAACTAAAGTTACTTGTGAAAGCATCAGAACTCATACGATCATTAAATATGAATTGACATTGCATATGTTTTATTCCAAGACACTAGATATTAGTATGATAATAATACACTGCAATGCAAACCACGACATGTTTTTTGGTAACTTTATTGAAAAAAATACTCATGAGAGGGTTAGTGGAGTTATGTTGTAATAAATTATGTAGTCAGTGGATCACAATAACAAACTAATGTTGCGATGAGCAAGGAGCCGTATTTCTCAGCCAGCCACATGCGTGTCATGCTACAGGCAATATATAATAAACTATGTATCTACATTTAACGGGGCTGCCAGATCTTTCATTGCCTTACTTGTCCTTTTGAAGCAAATGATTGTCGACGCAGTAGTTATATACAAAATATTTACAAGTCTTCTTGTCCATACAAGGGACAAGTTGAGCAATATGGAAAATTGATTTCACCACCCCTGATTTTAGTGACACCGCTGTATACAAATACTTATACTTGTAAGTTGTAACTGTTGCAATTAAAGTCATTATTCTTACAGATACTGAGATGGGCTGAAGTCAGATAAAGACAGTAAAAAAACAACAACAAATATGCATTAATAAATAATTGTTCAATTTGCTTAAAAAACTATTGAAACAGAATATAACAATGGCTTATTTAAACAAACAAGACTGAAATACGATCCAAGTAGCTGAAAGCATGAACTTTTACATGTAGCTGAAAGCACAAGACGAGAACAGTATATTTACCATCACAATCATGTTATAAATTCTGAAGTGTGCGTATTGTTTATTATACTCAGTAAATATGTTTACTGCTAAGAAGCGGATTGGTTGCACCAATGTTAGTTACTCATTCATCACAAATATACACACCTGTAGTTTCCAGTAATACATTACGAACCAACAAGTTCACATTTAATATCTAAAAAAAATGAAATGACATTTACAATAGCAGTCTTGTTTTTGAAATATTTTACAGTTCACATTACTGTAGAACTGCGGTATGATTGAAGTCAGTCTATTTCTTGGTGGACTGGGCCAGCTTCATGAGGTGGGGCGTGTCAAAGGACTTGGGTCTCTCAAGGGGCAGGCCTAGCGCCCGGTCCCACACCAGGGATGCCATCACTCCCAGGGCTCGGGACACACCGAACAGCACGGTGTAGTAGTTCATCTCCTTCATACCGTAGTACTGAAAAACATACAGTTATAAGGATATAGACAAACAGTTACTATACATTTTATGCATTAAATCACAATGGCATGAATCCAGTGCTAGGAAAGTACACAAACAAATAGAATCAAAGCATCGTGAAATATGTATGGAAAGAAAGTCAATGTCATCAACTAGTGACAAAATGTAAGGAAAACGTTAAGTTTTATTTGTTTGGATTTTTCGCAGTTTTTAAAAGCATTTCAGTCATATCACGGCGGTCAGTTAACCTACTCACACTTCCTGGGCAAGCTTAAAACCTAAGTAAGCAGATCATATAAACAACAGTTGCAATGCTAGGTGAAGTGAGAAACTGGTTTACCTGTAGGAGCACTCCGCTGTGTGCGTCAACGTTGGGCCAGGGGTTGGCAGCCTTGCCCTGGGCCAGCAGGATGTCTGGCACCACCTTGTACAGGTTGGAGACCAGCTTGAACATCGGGTCATTTGGCAGCTTTTTGAGGGCAAATTCACGCTGACATGTGTAACGGGGGTCTGTCTTCCTCAGTACAGCGTGGCCGTAGCCTGGTACAACCTGTGAAAGGAATAAATACTATAGGATGCTAACATTCAAACAACCAGAAATGAATTAAAGAGTAAATTATTGACAAGTCGGGTGGCATATCATGTATTGCCCAGCTTTTCCCAAAGCATGTATGGACACTTGAAATTTACCAGGAATTTACTCCAAATATTTCTAAATGGACAAGGTAGCAAACTGCATGTCTCAATAATGGACAAGTTAAGCATTTGCAATATAAAATTTTAACACCCCTGATAACTAATATGAAGGTATGATTTCATGTCATTGCTAGTACTTAGGTCTAGATGGCTGCCTACCTGTCCACTCTTGAGGGTGTTCCATACAAACTCCTTCATCTGCTCCTCTGTGATGTTGTCCCCTACCTGCTCTCGCACCTTGGTCAGCCACACAAGCACCTCCTGTACAACAACAACAAAATAGCGCGTGAGAACACACAAGCACCTCTCGTACAACAACAACAACATAGCGTGTGAGAACACACCAGCACCTCCTGTACAACAACAACAACGTAGCTTGTGATAACACACCAGCACCTCTTGTACAACAACAACATATCGTGCGAGAACACACCAGCATCTCCTGTACAACAACATTCTTGCGAGAACACACCAGCATCTCCTGTACAACAACAACAACATAGGGTGTGAGAACACACCAGCATCTCCTGTACAACAACATATCGTGCGAGAACACACCAGCATCTCTTGTACAACAACAACAACATAGGGTGTGAGAACACACCAGCACCTCCTGTACAATAACAACGAAGCGTGTGAGAACACACCAGCACCTCCTGTACAACAACATCACACACCAGCACCTCCTGTACAACAACATCACACACCAGCACCTCCTGTACAATAACAACCAAGCGTGTGAGAACACACCAGCACCTCCTGTACAACAACAACATAGCGTGCGAGAACACACCAGCACCTCTTGTACAACAACAACATAGCGTGTTAGAACACACCAGCACCTCCTGTACAACAACAACATAGCGTGTTAGAACACACCAGCACCCTCTTGTACAACAACAACATAGCGTGTGAGAACACACCAGCACCCTCTTGTACAACAACAACATAGCGTGTGAGAACACACCAGCACCCTCTTGTACAACAACATAGCGTGTGAGAACACACCAGCACCTCCTGTACAACAACAACATAGCGTGTGAGAACACACCAGCACCTCCTGTACAACAACAACATAGCGTGTGAGAACACACCAGCACCTCCAGTACAACAACAACATAGCGTGTGAGAACACACCAGCACCTCCTGTACAACAACAACATAGCGTGTAAGAACACACCAGCACCCTCTTGTACAACAACAACATAGCGTGTGAGAACACACCAGCACCTCCTGAACAACAACAACATAGCATGTGAGAACACACCAGCACCTCCAGTACAACAACAACATAGCGTGTGAGAACACACCAGCAACTCCAGTACAACAACAACATAGCGTGTAAGAACACACCAGCACCCTCTTGTACAACAACAACAACACAGCGTGTGAGAACACACCAGCACCTCCTGAACAACAACAACATAGCGTGTGAGAACACACCAGCACCTCCAGTACAACAACAACATAGCGTGTGAGAACACACCAGCAACTCCAGTACAACAACAACATAGCGTGTGAGAACACACCAGCATCTCCTGTACAACAACAACATAGCGTGTGAGAACACACCAGCATCTCCTGTACAACAACAACATAGCGTGTGAGAACACACCAGCACCTCCAGTACAACAACATAGCGTGTGAGAACACACCAGCATCTCCTGTACAACAACAGCATCACAAATAAGCACCTCCTGTCCAACAACAATATAGTGTGTGAGAACACACCAGCACCTCCTGTACAACAACAACATAGCTTGTGAGAACACACCAGCACCTCCTGTACAACAACAACATAGCGTGTGAGAACACACCAGCACCTCCAGTACAACAACAACATAGCGTGCGAGAACACACCAGCATCTCCTGTACAACAACAACATAGCGTGTGAGAACACACCAGCAACTCCTGTACAACAACAACATAGCGTGTGAGAACACACCAGCAACTCCTGAACAACAACAACATCGCGTGTGAGAACACACCAGCAACTCCTGAACAACAACAACATAGCGTGTGAGAACACACCAGCACCTCCAGTACAACAACAACATAGCGTGTGAGAACACACCAGCACCTCCAGTACAACAACAACATAGCGTGCGAGAACACACCAGCATCTCCTGTACAACAACAACATAGCGTGTGAGAACACACCAGCACCTCCTGAACAACAACAACATAGCGTGTGAGAACACACCAGCATCTCCTGTACAACAACAACATAGCGTGTGAGAACACACCAGCAACTCCAGTACAACAACATAGTGTGTGAGAACACAACAGCACCTCCTGTACAACAACATAGCGTGTGAGAACACACCAGCACCTCCTGAACAACAACAACATAGCGTGTGAGAACACACCAGCACCTCCAGTACAACAACATAGCGTGTGAGAACACACCAGCATCTCCTGTACAACAACAACATAGCGTGTGAGAACACACCAGCTTCTCCTGTACAACAACAACATAGCGTGTGAGAACACACCAGCACCTCCTGAACAACAACAACATAGCGTGTGAGAACACACCAGCACCTCCAGTACAACAACATAGCGTGTGAGAACACACCAGCACCTCCAGTACAACAAGAACATAGCGTGTGAGAACACACCAGCACCTCTTGTACAGCAACAACATAGCGTGCGAGAACACACCAGCACCTTCTGTACAACAACAAAGCGTGTGAGAACACAACAGCACCTCTTTTACAACAACAACATAGCGTGTGAGAACACACTAGCACCTCCTGTACAACAACAAAGCGTGTGAGAACACACCAGCACCTCCAGTACAACAACAACAACATAGCGTGTAAGAACACACCAGCACCCTCTTGTACAACAACAACAACACAGCGTGTGAGAACACACCAGCACCTCCTGTACAACAACAACATAGCGTGTGAGAACACACCAGCACCTCCTGACCAACAACATAGTGTGTGAGAACACATCATCACCTCCAGTACAACAACATAGCGTGTGAGAACACACCAGCACCTCCAGTACAACAACAACATAGCGTGTGAGAACACACCAGCACCTCCAGTACAACAAGAACATAGCGTGTGAGAACACACCAGCACCTCCAGTACAACAACAACATAGCGTGTGAGAACACACCATCACCTCCAGTACAACAACACAGCGTGTGAGAACACACCAGCATCTCCTGTACAACAACAGCATCACAAATAAGCACCTCCTGTCCAACAACAATATAGTGTGTGAGAACACACCAGCACCTCCTGTACAACAACAACATAGCTTGTGAAAACACACCAGCACCTCCTGTACAACAACAACATAGCGTGCGAGAACACACCAGCACCTATTGTACAACAACATAGTGTGTGAGAACACACAAGCACCTCCTGTACAACAACAACATAGCGTGTAAGAAAACACAAGCACATCCTGTACAACAACAACATAGCGTGTGAGAACACACCAGCACCTCCAGTACAACAAGAACATAGCGTGTGAGAACACACCAGCGCCTCCTGTACAACAACAACATACCGTGTGAGAACACACAAGCATCTCCTGTACAACAACAACTAGAATTGTCACATGAGTGATGGATATACCCCCACAAAATGGCCTTGTCACAAAACTATGGCATCCGATCGAAAGAAATTGACAGAGAGAATGCATTAATTTGTGAATGGTCATCAGTGTAATTGGAAAAATTTAATTTCAATAGGAGCCATAACTCGGTCAACATTAAGTGGTTTGTAACCAAAGTTGAACTTGATCTGTATTTTATTATATATATATATCTATATACCAAAAATAAGTTAAATATGTGAAGCCTTTCATGAGTAACTGTCCATGTTTTTCGGGAATTTAAGTCAAAAAGGGGGACCATAACTGTGTCAAAATTTAGTGGTTTGTAACCAAAGTCGAACTTGACCTGTATTTTATGATGCTACACATGTGTACCAATAATTATGTAAACATGTCAAGCCATTGTTGAGTTATCGTCAGGAAACAATGTTTTTGGGAAATTTAAGTCATATAAAGGGCCTTAACTCTGTCAAAATTTAGTGGTTTGTAACCACCAAAGTCGAACTTGATCCGTATTTTATGGTACTACACATGTGTACCAAAAATTAATTCAATATGTCAAGCCTTTCTTGAGTTATCATCCAAAAACCAACAGACCGACAAGCTCACTCCTATATACCCCCACTAAACTTGGTTTGTGGGGGTATAACAACATAGCGTGTGAGAACACACCAGCGTCTTCAGTAGAACAACAACATACCATGTGAGAACACACAAGCACCTCCTGTACAACAACAACATAGCGTGTGAGAACACACCAGCGTCTTCAGTAGAACAACAACATACCATGTGAGAACACACAAGCACCTCCTGTACAACAACAACATAGCGTGTGAGAACACACCAGCGTCTTCAGTAGAACAACAACATACCATGTGAGAACACACAAGCACCTCCTGTACAACAACAACATAGCGTGTAAGAACACACCAGCGTCTTCAGTAGAACAACAACATACCATGTGAGAACACACAAGCACCTCCTGTACAACAACAACATAGCGTGTGAGAACACACCAGCGTCTTCAGTAGAACAACAACATAACATGTGAGAACACACAAGCACCTCCTGTACAACAACAACATAGCGTGTGAGAACACACCAGCGTCTTCAGTAGAACAACAACATAACGTGTGAGAACACACAAGCACCTCCTGTACAACAACAACATAGTGTGTGAGAACACACCAGCGTCTTCAGTAGAACAACAACATAGCGTGTGAGAACACACCAGCGTCTTCAGTAGAACAACAACATACCATGTGAGAACACACAAGCACCTCCAGTACAACAACAATATAGCGTGTGAGAACACACCAGTGTCTTCAGTAGAACAACAACATACCATGTGAGAACACACCAGTGTCTTCAGTAGAACAACAACATACCATGTGAGAACACACAAGCACCTCCTGTACAACAACAACATAGCGTGTAAGAACACACCAGCGTCTTCAGTAGAACAACAACATACCATGTGAGAACACACAAGCACCTCCTGTACAACAACAACATAGCGTGTGAGAACACACCAGCGTCTTCAGTAGAACAACAACATAACATGTGAGAACACACAAGCACCTCCTGTACAACAACAACATAGCGTGTGAGAACACACCAGCGTCTTCAGTAGAACAACAACATAACGTGTGAGAACACACAAGCACCTCCTGTACAACAACAACATAGCGTGTGAGAACACACCAGCGTCTTCAGTAGAACAACAACATAGCGTGTGAGAACACACCAGCGTCTTCAGTAGAACAACAACATACCATGTGAGAACACACAAGCACCTCCAGTACAACAACAATATAGCGTGTGAGAACACACCAGTGTCTTCAGTAGAACAACAACATACCATGTGAGAACACACCAGTGTCTTCAGTAGAACAACAACATACCATGTGAGAACACACAAGCACCTCCTGTACAACAACAACATAGCGTGTGAGAACACACCAGCGTCTTCAGTAGAACAACAACATACCATGTGAGAACACACAAGCACCTCCTGTACAACAACAACATAGCGTGTGAGAACACACCAGCATCTTCAGTAGAACAACAACATAACGTGTGAGAACACACAAGCACCTCCTGTACAACAACAACATAGCGTGTGAGAACACACCAGCATAACAACGTAATGTGTGAAAACTGGTAGGAATTACAATTACATCCTAGAGAAACACATCTCGGCAATAATCTGCCAGTATGAAGAACACTGGTACCTCCTCAAAAATAACCAATAACAATCAACACAAACTTCAAACAAACTCGCAACTGGTAAAATACAATGTTACAACAAGTCTTTAAACACTGGTGCAAGACTGAGAGTGTAAACATAAATGATTTTGAGTAGGCATCATATGCAGCAAACCTCAGTTAAGTTATAATGCGTGCCAGCATATTTCATAATCATGGTACGAGTTCATACAATATAACTTGACAAGGAAGCAACTTGAACGTTAGAACTCTGCTGTATCATACCACTCACAAAGTGTGGTGTTAAACATGTTACTAAAATGTATAAACACCACTGCTATTTTCCATGCGAAACAGCCATATGTACCTGGTTTGCCAATCCATGCAGGGGTCCGGCCAGACCGTTCATGCCTGCAGCGAAGCTGAGATAGGGGTCAGACAGGGCACTGCCCACCAAGTGTGTGGCGTGAGCACTCACATTGCCTCCCTCGTGGTCACTGCAACAACATGCACACATGTCAACATTCCACAGAGAATCAGTGCTCAAATGTCAACATTATACAACAAACTGTTTAGTGTATTTATATCCTTAGCCTAATGAACGATTTCACAAATGTCAACCATATTCGAACAAAAGCTGTTGGTAAAACAGGTACGCCCACTCTAGGTTAAAATCAATCTTCAAAATATCATGTTTGGTGAAGATCAGATGAAAGCTGTTGGACATATAGAGCGGAAACTGCAAAAAACATCAAATTTTAGATAATGAAGGGCCATAACTCTGCTGTTCCTGGGGCAATTTGATTGACCATCGAGCTTGGCTAAGATATTATGCTCTCAAATATTAAGTTTCGTGAAGATCGGATGAAACCTGTTGGACTTAGAGAGCAGAAATGCCATTAAGTTTGGTGAAGATCCCATAAAACTGATGGATTTAAAGATGCGGAAATGGTTAAAAAGGCCAATTTTAGATAATTCAAGGGCCACAACTCTGAAATACTTGGGGCGATACGGCCGATTATCGAACCTGGCCAAGATATTTTGGCCATACACATTTTCATGAAATTTGGTGAAGATCAGATGACAACTGTTGGAGAGTGAAATGAAATTGGTCTGTGGTAAGCCATGTTGATTGATGGAAGGACCAGACTGTACACGAATGGATGTATCTAGGATAATAGGTAAAGAGTGCTTCTAAAAAAAACCTGGACAAATTCTTCTACATTTTCCAGTAACTTGCTAAATTCAGGGTTTGTGTAACTTATTTAGGTTTTTGAATATGATTTGACCAGTCCAGGGAGGAACCCAAAAGGAGCATAGACCAGCTATTTAGACCTTTCTCTGTCATACCTGTGGATGGTGAGGTACAGTCTCATGAGCTCCACAAAGTCTGAGCTGTCGTAGCCGAGCATGGTGGCGAAGTTCCAGCTCCAGTCCTTCTTCATGTCAATGGCGCCCACTGGGCTGCCCTCTCGGTACAGGTTACGGTAGATGATGGCAGCCACAGTCGGCAGCTTGGCTATCATGTCCATGGCATCTTCATATGTGTACTGAAACATACGCCCATCGGTCCTTATCCGAGACAGTAAACACTGCGTATAATTGGAACACAAATCTTGTATTTTATTGTTTTATTTACATGCATTAACTGAAATCATTAGGCCTTAATTAAAATAAACTTTGTTTAAAATAAACCTACCCGACAAACAAGTCCCTACTCAAAGGTTTTTCGTAAATCAAACCAGTTTTTTATTTTTAGTTCTGAATATTTGATTATTTCTTTGGGTTAAATAAAAGCTTGCTCTTCTTTCATTTCAGTCGTTTTCCATTGGGTTAAAAAATTAACTTTATCAGCTAGACCCTTGCTTATAATAGGCCATGTCAAAATGCAATTGTATGTTTTATTAAACTAGTGAAAACAACGGGCTCTTTGTCAGCATTCGTTGTCTAATTAAAGATGATTGCTAGCAAGCTCTCGTTATATCAACAGACACTTGAGTATATTATCAAAAGCAATGTCTAAATGGATCATTAATAAATTTGCATTATTTTTTCCAAAAAAATTAATTGCCCACCGACCTAACCATTACCAGCAACCTTGGGTGGGCAATGGCTAGCAAACAATTTGTTAAGGTTGGCCTGAGTTCTAAGCCTTACCTCAGACAGTATGACATACCTCCCAGTATTGGGCTTTCTTGACTCCATCATTGTACGCCTTGGCAAACTTGCTCTCTGTGTTGAGTGCCGTGATGGCTGCACTGAACTGGGACATGGGGTGCAGGTTGCTGGGGAAGTTGTTCAGCATCTGGATCACGTGGTTGGGGATGGCCGCACGCTCGTTCCACTCCCTGGCAGACATCAACATGCAGTCTCAGACAAGTACATAGTTATATGATGCAATGTTTACATGAGTTATTTCAACAATAGAGACATTACAGATGCCATAAAATTTTCTGAATGTCTTGCAGATCGCTTACGAGAAACAATTATGGTCTACAATTATTGATATACACAAGACATTGTGACCCTAGCATGTCAAGGTACCAAACCTTTTGGGCGACAGTAGATTTTTAACAATCACATAGAATGTTAATTTCAATGTTGTATGTCACAAAGTTAAGCTATTTCTAAAGGGCAAAACATTCAATGTGTGCTTGATAAATGATTATTAGATACATATTATTTTTATGTTTCATTTACATTCAATGTGCTGGCATTTTTATTGACACGGTAAAAACAGGGCAATAGCTTGGTCATGACTTTGGGTGCATGGGCCATTGTGGAACCATAACATCACCGTTGAGAGACAGTGCCCCTAGCTATGTATACGCTACTGTACCTGGACACAGCATCCGCCTGTTCCTGGGTGGGCATATGACCGGTCAGCAGGAGCCAGAACAGGCCTTCCGGCAAGGGCTCCTCTCCAGTTCCACCATTTCCTGTGATGAGACGAGCTTTCAGTATACATGCAGTCTCTCTGTAGACACTTGACACACATTAGCGCAACACACACCGACTATTACAGCTCTTAAGTCAGTGTGTAAGCGTTACCCAAAACACTCATTTGGCGGTGAAATACCCCCAATTTTGTCGATGAAAGCTATAATTGTTTATGAAAAACCCTTACAAATCCAGATTTTAAATGTAATTTCCATAATTTGGTAAACACTATTGTGTTTGCGGGTCCATATAAGAGAGACGTGTTTGTAATTTATTTAACTGCTAACTAACAACTGAGAGAATGCAGCAATATCTAGTAGGCAGGGCTTATGTACAAATAGCGTTGAACGGTATGATTGGCATAGAATGCAGCACTATCTAGTAGGCAGGGCTTATGTACAAATAGCGTTGAACGGTATGATTGGAATAGAATGCAGCACTATTTAGTAGGCCGGGTTTATGTACAAATAGCGTTGAACGGTATGATTGGCATAGAATGCAGCACTTTCGAGTAGGCAGGGCTTATGTACAAATAGCGTTGAATGGTATGATTGGCATAGAATGCAGCACTATCCAGTAGGCAGGGCTTATGTACAAATAGCGTTGAACGGTATGATTAGCATAGATTGCAGCACTATCTAGTAGGCCGGGCTTATGTACAAATAGCGTTGAACGGTATGATTGGCATAGAATGCAGCACTATCGAGTAGGCCGGGCTTATGTACAAATATCGTTGAACGGTATGATTGGCATAGAATGCAGCACTTTCTAGTAGGCCGGGCTTATGTACAAATAGCGTTGAATGGTATGATTGGCATAGAATGCAGCACTATCTAGTAGGCAGGGCTTATGTACAAATAGCGTTGAACGGTATGATTGGCATAGAATGCAGCACTTTCTAGTAGGCAGGGCTTATGTACAAATAGCGTTGAACGGTATGATTGGCATAGAATGCAGCACTTTCTAGTAGGCAGGGCTTATGTACAAATAGCGTTGAACGGTATGATTGGCATAGAATGCAGCACTATCTAGTAGGCCGGGCTTATGTACAAATAGCGTTGAACGGTATGATTGGCATAGAATGCAGCACTATCTAGTAGGCCAGGCTTATGTACAAATAGCGTTGAACGGTATGATTGGCATAGAATGCAGCACTTTCTAGTAGGCAGGGCTTATGTACAAATAGCGTTGAACGGTATGATTGGCATAGAATGCAGCACTATCTAGTAGGCAGGGCTTATGTACAAATAGCGTTGAACGGTATGATTGGCATATAATGCAGCACTATCGAGTAGGCAGGGCTTATGTACAAATAGCGTTGAACGGTAGCATTGGCATAGAATGCAGCACTATCTAGTAGGCAGGGCTTATGTACAAATAGCGTTGAACGGTATGATTGGCATAGAATGCAGCACTTTCTAGTAGGCAGGGCTTATGTACAAATAGCGTTAAACGGTAGGATTGGCATAGAATGCAGCACTATCTAGTAGGCCGGGCTTATGTACAAATAGCGTTGAACGGTATGATTGGCATAGAATGCAGCACTTTCGAGTAGGCAGGGCTTATGTACAAATAGCGTTGAATGGTATGATTGGCATAGAATGCAGCACTATCCAGTAGGCAGGGCTTATGTACAAATAGCGTTGAACGGTATGATTAGCATAGATTGCAGCACTATCTAGTAGGCCGGGCTTATGTACAAATAGCGTTGAACGGTATGATTGGCATAGAATGCAGCACTATCGAGTAGGCCGGGCTTATGTACAAATATCGTTGAACGGTATGATTGGCATAGAATGCAGCACTTTCTAGTAGGCCGGGCTTATGTACAAATAGCGTTGAACGGTATGATTGGCATAGAATGCAGCACTATCTAGTAGGCAGGGCTTATGTACAAATAGCGTTGAACGGTATGATTGGCATAGAATGCAGCACTTTCTAGTAGGCAGGGCTTATGTACAAATAGCGTTGAACGGTATGATTGGCATAGAATGCAGCACTATCTAGTAGGCAGGGCTTATGTACAAATAGCGTTGAACGGTATGATTGGCATAGAATACAGCACTATCTAGTAGGCAGGACTTATGTACAAATAGCGTTGAACGGTATGATTGGCATAGAATGCAGCACTATCCAGTAGGCAGGGCTTATGTACAAATAGCGTTGATTGGCATAGAATGCAGCACTATCTAGTAGGCAGGGCTTATGTACAAATAGCGTTGAACGGTATGATTGGCATAGAATGCAGCACTTTCTAGTAGGCAGGGCTTATGTACAAATAGCGTTGAACGGTATGATTGGCATAGAATGCAGCACTATCTAGTAGGCAGGGCTTATGTACAAATAGCGTTGAACGGTATGATTGGCATATAATGCAGCACTATCGAGTAGGCAGGGCTCATGTACAAATAGCGTTGAACGGTAGGATTGACATAGAATGCAGCACTATCGAGTAGGCAGGGCTTATGTACAAATAGCGTTGAACGGTATGATTGGCATAGAATGCAGCACTATCTAGTAGGCAGGGCTTATGTACAAATAGCGTTGAACGGTATGATTGGCATAGAATGCAGCACTTTCTAGTAGGCAGGGCTTATGTACAAATAGCGTTGAACGGTATGATTGGCATAGAATGCAGCACTTTCTAGTAGGCAGGGCTTATGTACAAATAGCGTTGAACGGTATGATTGGCATAGAATGCAGCACTTTCTAGTAGGCAGGGCTTATGTACAAATAGCGTTGAACGGTATGATTGGCATAGAATGCAGCACTATCTAGTAGGCAGGGCTTATGTACAAATAGCGTTGAACGGTATGATTGGCATAGAATGCAGCACTTCCTAGTAGGCAGGGCTTATGTACAAATAGCGTTGAACGGTATGATTGGCATAGAATGCAGCACTATCTAGTAGGCAGGGCTTATGTACAAATAGCGTTGAACGGTATGATTGGCATAGAATGCAGCACTATCTAGTAGGCAGGGCTTATGTACAAATAGCGTTGAACGGTATGATTGGCATAGAATGCAGCACTTTCTAGTAGGCAGGGCTTATGTACAAATAGCGTTGAACGGTATGATTGGCATAGAATGCAGCGCTATCGAGTAGGCAGGGCTTATGTACATATAGCGTTGAATGGTAGGATTGGCATAGAATGCAGCACTATCGAGTAGGCAGGGCTTATGTACAAATAGTGTTGAACGGTAGGATTGGCATAGAATGCAGCACTATCGAGTAGGCAGGGCTTATGTACAAATAGCGTTGAACGGTATGATTGGCATAGAATGCAGCACTATCTAGTAGGCAGGGCTTATGTACAAATAGCGTTGAACGGCATGATTGGCATAGAATGCAGCACTATCTAGTAGGCAGGGCTTATGTACAAATAGCGTTGAACGGTATGATTGGCATAGAATGCAGCACTTTCTAGTAGGCAGGGCTTATGTACAAATAGAGTTGAGCAGTATGATTGGCATACTGTAAATACACAACAAACCCCCAATTATGAAAATTGTGGGAACACTGTAAAGTACTGTAAATTTAAAATGAGGCAAAGTAAACTGTACCATCAAAGACTGTGATGCAAGTTCCTGGATAGGTTTTCATAATAATCATACAAGGAATACAGTGCCAATGTTTCTTTCAAATCAAAATGATGGAACACTGTAAAGTCGAAATGCGATAATACGACTAGTCAAGGGAGATATGGAATTGTTTGTAGTATCGCATCTTTTGTAGTATCGCATCTTTTGAAAATTTATGTATTGTGTACTACTGTGCGGCAAGCCTAAATTTAATAAATAATGAATTCTAGTTATAATAAATTAAATAAAGTTTAGTATGTTTTATTTTATAGACAGAGTTCTCGCTAGGATTTCAAAAGATGGAGTCCAGGACTCCTTCCTTTGAAAAGTTAGCGTCCCAGTATCTTATCGTCAAAACAGACCCCTACCCCACCCACTTAAAAAACAACTACAGCAACAATACTTTGTGTCAAAAATCTTATTTAAACAAACTGTTTATTAACTACCCGCAATTAAACAATTAAATAGGACTTTATTCATTAAAAAGGAACAACTCAACATTTTTAATAAATTGGAACAAAAAGAAAAAGACGCCGACATTTATTTACTTTCGACAAGTACTATAAAATGTCGCTAACTTTCATTCAAATGTTGCCTCAGCCAAAGTGTTTGCATATAATCCGTGTACAGTGATAATTCTTAATAGCTATTTTATTAATAAACACTAGCAGTTGTAGTTTTTTTAATGAATAAAAACGCACGCTTGATGAGAACGGTGTACGCAAATAGTCAAGTTACACAGATTCATCTTAATTCTTATAATTTGTAAACTGTTCATTCGCATAAATAAAAATTATATTGCCTTCTTTAAATTTGTAGCAATTTATTAAAAATGCGGGTGTTAATAACACACACATAACATAACGCATACCTAACGGGAAAGTGTTACAAATCACTTACACCTTTACTAATTCAAATTAGATTGAGGGTGTGATAAACTTTCTATCGACGACACTCATTTGCATACACGTTCTTATAGGCTGACTAGTTAGCTGTAGTTAAGCTGACTCCGCCTGCATCTCGATTTGATCGATAATTGACACACTGGTGAAGAAGGGTAATGTGTTTATTGCTGTGTTTATTGCCGAGTAGGCGTTCTTTGTCTTGGGAAAATATGCGTACGCCAGAGAAAAGGGTTGCCTCCTAGAATCTAACACCGAGATGTATGGCGTCCTTTTCATACAAGTATGCGTCCAAATACGCCAAATTACGCGTTACCAAGAACTCTGATAGTTTATTAAAACATTTAAAATAATACAGATCCAAAACAAATACAACAGCTAGCTTAGATTCACATATCTAGACGTGCCTTAAACACTCTTAAGTGATATTAGGGAATAAATGTCTGGGCCTTTGTTAATAACGCCGTTGACCATGAGCGATATCCGTCAAACAAAAGTACTGGCTTGGGTCAGGTGTGAAAACTTTCTCGCTAAGTGCGAAAGTCTCAATTCAAACTTATTTGTATCGCATTAATTTTGAATGACAATTTAACGATAGGGCCAGAAAATCATTTCGTAGTATCGCATCTTTTGTTCGATCTCAATTTCGTAGTATCCCATCTTTTATTATTTAAATATATAAGGAATTCGTACGGGACCTGCAGCCTTAATCGTAGTATCCTGTCATTTTGAAGCATCATGATTCGTTGTATCGTGTTTTGACTGTATTAAGAACAAGAGATGTAAGCCCCCCGACTTGCAACCAAGTTGTGAATATGTGCAATTGTTAAGACATTTTTTTAATATGCAATCCCAAGCGGGGTCTTGATATATGGTATCTATGTATGAAGTTTCATTTAAATATCTCGATGCGTTCTCAAGTTATTGAGCGGAAACCGTTTTTTTATTTTTAGTAATGGTGACCTTGACCCCACCCATCCCATATGAAATCCCAAGAGCGGTCTCGATAAAAGGTATCCATGTATGAAGTTTCGTTAAAATATCTCGATGCATTCTCAAGTTATTGAGCGGAAACAGTTTTTCTGTTTTTATCAAAGGTGACCTTGACCCCACCCAACTCCCAAGCGAGGTCTCGATATAAGTTATCTATGTATGAAGTTTCATTAAAATATATCAATGCTTGTCAAGTTTTTGAGCGAAAAGCGTTTTTCTATTCTTAGTAACGGTGACCTTGACCCCACCCACCAAATATGCAGAGGTCTTAATATAAGATATCTATGTATGAAGTTTCATTAAAATATCTTGATGCGTTCTCAAGTTATTAAGCGGAAACCATTTTCTAATTTTAGTAACTGTCACATTGACCTTGACCAAACCCACCCATATGCAATCTCAAGCAAGGCTTCGATATAAGGTATATATGTATGAAGTTTCATTAAAATATCTCGATGCGTTCTCAAGTTATTGAGCAGAAACGTTTTTTCTATTTTTAGTTATGATGACCTTGATCTTCACCCCACCCTTCCCATATGCAATCCCAAGCCAGGTCTCGATATATGGTATCTACGTATGAATTTTCATTAAAATATCTTTATGGATCCTAAAGTTATTGAGCGGAAACCGTTTTTCTATTTTTAGTAACAGTGACCTTGACCCACCCAACCCATATGCAATCCCAAGCAAGGTCTCAATATAAGGTATATATGTATGAAGTTTCATTAAAATATCTCGATGCGTTCTCAAGTTATTGAGTGGAAACCTTTTTTTCTATTTTTAGTAACAGTGACCTTGACCCCACCCAACCTATATGCAATCCCAAGCGAGGTCTCAATACAAGGTATCTATGTATGAAGTTTCATTAAAATATCTCGCTGCGTCCTCAAGTTATTGAGCAGCGACAATTTTTATATTTTTATTAACTGTGACATTGACCTTGACAACACCCACCCCATATGCAATCCCAAGCGAGGTCTCAATATAAGGTATCTATGTATGAAGTTTCATTAAAATATCTCTATGCGTTCTAAAGTTATTGACCGGAAACCGTTTTTCTATTTTTAGTAATGGTGACCATGACTTTGACCCCACCCACCCCATATGCAAATCCAAGCGAGGTCTCGATATAAGGTATATATGTATAAAGTTTCATTAAAATATCTCTATGCGTTCTCAAGTGATTGAGCAGAAACCGTTTTTCTATTTTTAGAAATGGTGACCTTGACCTTTGACCTCAAAATGTGTAGGCGTCTTCCTTTCCTCCCAAGTAACCAGCATACTAACTTTCATGATCGTACGTCAAAGCGTTCTCTAGATATCGTGTGGAAATGAAATGGTCTACGGACAGACCGACCATCCGACCAACGGACAGGTGCAAAGCAAGATACTCCCACTTCTTCGAAGGGGGGCATAATAATTTCTACTTAATTGCCCAAAATACGGCCTTATACTTCTGAGACAACTGGCACTTAGGAAGACCTATCGGTAACTGAAACTCCCAGCCACAACTGGCACTCAGGAAGACCTATCGGTAGCTGGAACTCCCAGCCACAACTAGCACTCAGGAAGACCTATCGGTAGATGAAACTCCCGGCCACAACTGGCACTCAGGAAGACCTATCTGTAACCGGAACTACCAGCCACAACTGGCACTCAGGAAGACCTTCGGTTGCTGGAACTCCCAGCCACAACTGGCACTTAGGAAGACCTATCTGTAGCTGGAACTCCCAGCCACATCTGGCACTCAGGAAGACCTATCTGTAGCTGGAACTCCCAGCCACAACTGGCACTCAGGAAGACCTATCTGTAGCTGGAACTCCCAGCCACAACTGGCACTTAGGAAGACCTATTGGTAGCTGGAACTCCCAGCCACAACTGGCACTCAGGAAGACCTATCGGTAGCTGGAACTCCCAGCCACAACTGGCACTCAGGAAGACCTATCGGTAGCTGGAACTCCCAGCCACAACTGGCACTCAGGAAGACCTATCGGTAGCTGGAACTCCCAGCCACAGCTGGCACTCAGGAAGACCTATCGGTAGCTGGAACTCCCAGCCACAACTGGCACTCAGGAAGACCTATCGGTAGCTGGAACTCCCAGCCACAACAGGATAATACATACCTTTGGGCAGCAGTTGCTGACACTCTGGAATGCTGTAACCTCGGAATCGGATTCCCTCATTGGGATCAAGGACGGATGTTTCTGTCACCAAACCTTTGATGCCTCTCATGCCACCATACATCTGAAGATGACACAGTTAACTGCAGTTTTCACACGATGCTGCAGACATAACATTACGAGTATTAACAAAAATGACAAAGTCCCCGATGTAGCGTTTGTGCTACACATTTGCTGTGATGTTTACACTATGATATGAACAAACGAAACAGTTTGAGAAACCGTGCTCGAAAAGACATACAGTATTATCATTATTATTTATTTTTTTCCATACAGTATTTAGTATATTATTAATATTCAGTATATATAATTATTGAGCCCCTAGTCGTATCTAGAAGATTTAAGTTTTTGCTTGTTTGACCTAGCAGGTAATCAAATTATTCCAATATTGGCATGAACAAGATAAGATTTGATTTTATCCTACCACTAAATGATTTTATAGAAGGAAACTCTACCTGTCAGATAAACTTTTGCTTTATCCGACAGGCAAGGTTTATCTGACACCCTCATGTTATCTGACACCCTTTTGACGGACTACTTTTCCAGAGAATGTGAGTGACGTCATAAACAAGTAATTTTAAAGGTTGCAAAATGGGGCGATATTTAACAGTTCATCTATTGGTGGAAATAAGACACTAAACATTCAATAATTACATTTTATTATATACCTTACAATAAATACTACATTACAATAAATTAAATAGTAACACATTCGTAGAGGAAAAAGAATCAATAACATTTAGCTATCGACACAATACAGGTAGTTTCGGTTTAAAATAACTCGCCAAAATTCGTGCGCGCGCGTAATGATGAAATCAAATGTTTTACGTCATTCAGTTGAGTTTTAAGTTTACACAGTGTTGGAATTTAAAAAGAGCAATCAGATTACAATCTTTAGTGTTTCTGTGTTTTTTGGATGGATTATGACAATAAGATTTATATCAAAAAGTGTATCCATGGAATATATGGCTCGAATGGAAATGGTGAGATTAATTCCATTTCAATTTTCTATAAGTCGAGTGTATTCCAAGCTGGATTGTTGTGGGTGGAGAACAGAGTTGCCATCATAACGTGTAATATCTAGTAATTTGGATGCAGTCTTCGATTAGTTTACTTTTGAAAGGAAATTTACATAAAGGGTTATTTCTTTGATGAATAAACCGTTTCTTTGTTGGTTGATCAAAGAAAGTCTATCCACAAAGAATTACCTGCTTACACCAACTGTATTAAAAGGAATAGAAGGATTATGTTTGCACCTTTATCGATCATGCCATGTGCGGATTAACAACTCACTATGGAAGCTAGAACCTCTGTAAAACTGGACTACACGACGTTTTTATCAATGAAAAAATCGGGAGAGTAGGGTGTATTTCATTTTAATTTTATGCTGTGTCATTCTGGAATAATTGAGTCACACGAGTTGAGTGTATATTTTGAAAGATAATAGAAATGGTATATAATAAACATCTCGACGAAGATAAATCCTGCATATAAACTTTTGGAAAGTTAAAATTGCCAGCCATGGTCTTTTGTTGTTGAACAGTTTGGTCAAAACACGGACTTGCATTTGAATAAAACCTTCTTTTATCTACTATAGCGTGTAGCATTTGGCATGGTGAACATATTTGAAACGAAGCATATGGCGATATTTTATCTTGTTACACTGCGTTTTGCATTGAATTGTTTCAGACTATTTCGAGTGGCGGAAACATCATGGATATATTCCATATTACTACGCAAGGTTAGATTCAGTAAATTTAATGCGTTTTTGAGTATTGTTTCAAATAATTAAACGTTAATAGTGTGTTTGTTAAACATAAAATAAATAAATAAAAATAGGGTAGGATAAATAGAATATTAGGTTAGTGTCTTTGTGTACTTGAATTTATCCGACTCGTCTCCGAAAGGCTTACACGGCTCGGCAAGCCTCGCCGTGTAAACCTTTCTTTAACTCGTCGGATAAATTCAAGTACACAAAGACACTAACCTAATATTCTCTATATATTCCACTGTCACTTTGCCCACAACCTACCATATCCACTGTCACTTTGCCCACAACCTACCATGTCCACTGTCACATTGCCCACAACATACCATATCCACTGTCACATTGCCCACTACCTACCATATCCACTGTCACATTGCCCACTACCTACCATATACACTGTCACATTGCCCACAACCTACCATATACACTGTCACATTGCCCACTACCTACCATATACACTGTCACATTGCCCACAACCTACCATATCCACTGTCACATTGCCCACTACCTACCATATACACTGTCACATTGGCCACTACCTACCATATACACTGTCACATTGCCCACTACCTACCATATCCACTGTCACATTGCCCACTACCTACCATATCCACTGTCACATTGCCCACTACCTACCATATACACTGTCACATTGCCCACAACCTACCGTATACACTGTCACATTGCCCACTACCTACCATATACACTGTCACATTGCCCACAACCTACCATATCCACTGTCACATTGCCCACTACCTACCATATCTACTGTCACATTGCCCACTACCTACCATATCCACCGTCACATTGCCCACAACCTACCATATCAACTGTCACATTGCCCACAACCTACCACATCCACTGTCACATTACCCACAGCCTACCATATCAACTGTCACATTGCCCACTACCTACCATATACACTGTCACATTGCCCACTACCTACCATATACACTGTCACATTGCCCACTACCTACCATATACACTGTCACATTGCCCACAACCTACCATATCCACTGTCACATTGCCCACAACATACCATATCTACTGTCACATTGCCCACAACCTACCATATCCACCGTCACATTGCCCACAACCTACCATATCAACTGTCACATTGCCCACAACCTACCACATCCACTGTCACATTACCCACAGCCTACCATATCAACTGTCACATTGCCCACAACCTACCATATCAACTGTCACATTTCCCACAACTGTCTTGCCATATTCTGCACGGAACTTTTTTACTTCCTCCTGTTTTTCTGGAATCTGGCTGGCCAACACATCACGCAGGCTCTGGAAAAAATATAAGGAAACAGACTTAAATACAGACTTGAATTCGTCATCAGTAGCAATAGACAATTTAACAGAAACTGAGCCATGATTATTTCTTTAAAGAACATAACAGCTATATGTCATGAGCTAGTTACCCAAATCAGGACTGCACAGAATGATGACTTCACAATAAATACAAAGTACAGAGGATATAATTATAGTCAAATACATTGTACTTCTGTATAGGCTAGTACAATGTAATTAGTTTACTAAACTTAATTACACTGATTGGAGACATATAGTGCTATTTTCTTTTGTAATCGTATTTCTTTACACAGACTTTGGTCGAACACCCTATTAAAACGCAAGACGGAACCAGTAGAACGAGAGTGACGGATTTTTCGAAACATAACGTACAGCAATCGATGTCGTAAATATTTTTGACCAAAAATTTCATTGGTATATATCTATGGAAATTTTCACCGGACACGAGGACCAGTATTTGGACAGTTTTTCCCGGACCTTACGAATTTTCATCGTCAATGTCCGAGGTCCGATGGTCTTTCGCGGAGACTACTGAATTTAACAATATGATACAGGCCTTTTTCTACTGCTCTCACGGGTCCGATAGTCGGACCCGTTACCAATGCCAAATATGCATAATTTTTCCCAATTCTGACCCAAAAATTCCCGATTGTAACAAATCTGCATTTTTTTTCGAAAATGAAAATACGATTTTTCAATACTTTACAGCAGATTTTTTTCACACTGGCTTTTCATTTGGATATCCTCTAATTTTATCGTTGAAATTGTTTAAAAGGGGAGAACACTCTAATAGCTGTGTACTAAAATGGGTAACACAAGAAAAGAAAAACGATTTGTTTTTCCTCTATCATGATGAAATGTAACCTTAATTTGGGCAAATATTTTGTTATTTACATAAGTGGATATGTCAGTTAATGGAAGGATTTAAATATAAGGAGGTAAAGATTGCTTTTCAAGTTATCACAAATTTTCGCGACCTACGTAATGTAGGCCCTGCACAATTTTTATTAACACATTAAAACTAAATAATGTAGACAGTAGATCCCACAATTTTATTTTGGTGAAGTTGGTCAGATTTGATGATGCTTTTTTAGAAATATACACATTCTTATAGGAAATGAGACATGCATACGATTACAAGCTCTTGGTTGCCTGGCTTGCTTAGGTATTTATCACTGCTGTTAAATCATTATTTATTGATTTAAACCTGTAAATTTTGTCATTATACTTACAATTTAGCAATAAGAATTTTTCCCAATTTTGACAATTTTACGTCGTGAATTTCCCAATTTAACCAAGGTACTTTTCCCCAAAAAGGTCAGAAAAAGGCCTGTGATATTGGGGGTGGTGAAATCTAATCTTGCATTACTTGTCCATTTTCAAGAAAAGCTGTTTGGCACTTGTCCTATAGTGAATTCTGGCAAATTTTCACTTGCCTGTAGATCCTCTGGGACAAGCTGGGCAAATCAAATATCCTAATGGACAATTGATTTCGCCACCCCTGGGGATAACATAAGATTTGGCAAAAACAATTTAATCTAACTAATATATAAAGAAATTATGTAAAATCATGAGAAACAACAATTCATAAGTCATATTTATAGGAATACCACTTGTAATGGCAGAGATTTTACTAACCGTTGAAGCTGCAGTGGCATATCTGCTGGAACCCAGCGCAGACTGAAAAAGGAAGTAAATCATGAAATACTTTCAGGGCAGTAATAAGTTCACGCAGGTCTGCGTTAATGTTGTCTGTCATTGGAAAATTCTGCAAAATGTCCGTTAAATGTCTAGATAATAGATATCAGATGTAAGTTTAGATATATTAAACGGAGATATAAGTTTAGTTATAGTAAAAGTTCTTCGTTCTAAAATATTGACACATAAAATAAACTCTCCGATCGAATTCTGAATCAGTGCTGCGCCAACGAACCTTGTGATAATCTGTATTTCATGATACCCATGCGTCGAGATATCGCGATGCTAAACGTGCAGTTTTACATTCACCCCACCCCCTTTATTTTATAAGGCTTTATTCAAGGTGTTGTCCTTGGCATTGCTAAAATGTTAAATACAACATGACACTAAACAATATCATTTTCCTATTAAATGTGTTCCTGTAATAGAAATTATGAAAAAATCTAACAAATACCTGCTGATTTATAAGAAAATGGACTAATCTGTTCCGTAGAAATGCCATTTTTTGTTTTCTGCACTGTGCTCCTGTCTCACCGGTTTTGGTGGAAGTGACGTACGCGGTCACGTGCGATACTGGTGCATTCGTTCCAAGTGATTTCGTCCGCTCTGATGTATGTCAACTCCTTTTAATCAAACAGAACTTAAAATCCATAATTATTATTTTCAAAGAGAGCGTGCATTTAATTCCATGTATTACAGGCATATATAGAATACATGCGAATTATTTAAATTTATGCAACAATAAAACGAGCTGATCATATGATCAAAGCACCGAAAACGCTTTAAGTCTAAAATAATGGTACCGCAACTTATATTTATTGAAATAAAAGTAGCTATCATCAGCATTTACACTCTATTTACACAGCTCCTATAACTGTAAATGCGAATTATTTAAATTTAAGCAACAATGAAAGGAGCACATTAGATTGTAAAGTGCAAGGGGTCGGGGGTGTAGAATTACCGAAATCCACGTAATTACCGAAGTCCCCGAAATCCCCATATATTTAGGCTACTCTCTTAATGATTTTGGCAAATGTGATGAAATAATGGTATTTATAGTGTTTAAATGAAATAATATATCATTGTTTTTAAAACCAAACATGTATGATTGTCTTTTCAATGTTTTACAGGGATTTCGGTAATTAATATGCTGAGGTATGCATAGTTGCGCCTCTAACACGTACTTGGGGTACAGCAATCCCATCTGTTGCCACAGTTAAAGTAAATTTACATTATATAGAATATTGCTACAAGAGAATTACACAATGGAAATATTTAGACATGCACATATAATGTATTTTATATTATCCAAATGACAAATTTTGGGGGATTTCGGTAAGTCCGTACACACTTTCACGGTACCGAAATCCCCTACATAGCAACAGTTATAGGTCTTATTCATCATATTTAACATTGCTAAAATGTTGTTAGTCGATGGTAATGTGTAAACGTGCAAAAAATATATACTTTGGTCCGTTACTGAAACAGAAGAGCGAGTTTTATTGGGGATTTCGGTAATTCTACATACGGAAGTTGCGCCTATTTCACCCTCGGGCTGGTACCGAAATCCCCTACATAGCAACAGTTATAGGTCTTATTCATCATATATTACATTGCTAAATGTTGTTAGTCGACGGTAATGTGTAAACGTGCACAAAAATATAAACTTTGGTCCGTTACTGAAACAGAAGTTTGAGCGATATTTATGGGGGATTTCGGTAATTCTACACTTTCGTCCGTTACTGAAACAGAAGAGCGATTTTTATCGGGGATTTCGGTAATTCTACATATGGATCTTACGCCTCTCACACCTTCGGGCGGGTACGCAAAGTCAAGGTTCTGCTAGTGCAAGGTAGTCGCCAGCAGAAAATCAAGAATCAGCTCTCACCAGCTTTATCAATTACCTTAATTGATACTATCTTGCAGTACTATCTTGTTCGGCACCAGGAACTGAAAGATATTTTAATTTTGGAGTGGTCTTGTGATGTGGGGGGAAACCGGAGTACCTGGAGGAAACCCCACCTGTTCGGTATAGTGACCACAACCGAACTCACATCATAATTTGCTCTGTATATGCCTAGCTGACATCCCTGTCTAACTTACACGTAAATACTAACACAGAGAAACAAAGAGACTGGGCCATTGTTGTTGCAAGATGATCAAAGCACCGAAAACATTTAGTATGAAATAATTATACCGCTACTTATTTTCACCAGTATCCAAAAGTTAACGAGAGGTTTCTGTGATGGCCAGTAAAATACTTCTGTAAGCAAACAGTTGATCGAAGTTAAGTTCTATCAATAAACATGTTTGTTAATAGATCTCTGGATCGAAGAGATATACAGGTTGTTAACCTATTTATTTTAAAATCTTATAATTAAAAATTAAAACGGAACTATCTTTATTGCTTTGAGTTTTTAAACAGCTTTGTGGTAGTTCGCTCAGGTTTGGTATTTTCAGGTACTTTAAATAAATTCCCTTTGTCTGTCTTCTTTCCATGTGCATGTTCTGTCATGCATCAGAATACTTCAATTTATAAATCTTGACGCAAGCTTAAAAACAGCAAGAACAAAACTATGCTTCAATCTGGTGTAATAACACTTCGGTTTGAAGACTTCATTCAAAAGTGATTAGTTATATATGACTCATTTTGTTTATATAATAATTATTTGTTATAATGTGATTACCGTAAGTATTGACAACTCATTTTATATTATAAAATGGACATTCTGAATACATTTCTGTGTAGATCTATTTTTGGATTATTATAATAATTTAATAATAACTACGAACTCGTATTCAATGAAACTTTATGAGCAGCATAACTACCAAAACGACATGCACAGATTTACAGGTCGTTCCGGTCTGAAGATTATGCATGGAGTTATTGCCCTGTGATTATGCATATGATATTTTAATAAGGTATTTTAATTGCCGCGCTAGTTTTCAGGAACTCAAATTCAATTAACCTTTATGTGCTTCTGTTTGATGTGTTTTTCATGGAGTTTATTGCCCCATGGATGTATTTTCGTTTTCCCGCTCAATATAATGAACTAATGATTCAAATTCAACTAAACGTAATTTGCATCATCACTATCAAATGGACATGTGCATATTGGTTAAATGGTTTTGGAATGTTGATATTTCTCGGCCTTATGACTTTTGATCATAAAATGTTTTTTTTTGTTCACGCTACGGTAAGAAGCACCACCCTACCAAAAGAACATGCGCACATTAATGGGTCATTCCAGTATGATTATTTTTTACCAAGTTATTGTCATTTAATTGTAGAATTGGGTAGTTTTGTTTCCATGCTATTTCCCTGGAAATAATGAATAGAATTCAATAAATTGTTATATGCAGCATGGCTTCAAAGACTGGACATAACAATGATGTTCCACCTCAGTGATTTTATAACATTTTAATGGCCTTTCATTTTTCTAACAAATTAACATCTTTTGTATGGTAGTTTTTTCATGTGCCTACATAGTTTGTATGGTACTTTGTTCATGTGCCTACATAGTTTGTATGGTAGTTTGTTCATGTGCCTACATAGTTTGTATGGTACTTTGTTCATGTGCCTACATAGTTTGTATGGTACTTTATTCATGTGCCTACATAGTTTGTATGGTACTTTGTTCATGTGCCTACATAGTTTGTATGGTAATTTGTTCATGTGCCTACATAGTTTGTATGGTACTTTGTTCATGTGCCTACATAGTTTGTATGGTACTTTGTTCATGTGCCTACATAGTTTGTATGGTACTTTGTTCATGTGCCTACATAGTTTGTACAGCTGATGTGGTCTTGTTGTATGGTACTTTGTTCATGTGCCTACATAGTTTGTATGGTAGTTTTTTCATGTGCCTACATAGTTTGTATGGTAGTTTGTTCATGTGCCTACATAGTTTTTATGGTAGTTTGTTCATGTGCCTACACAGTTTGTACAGCTGATGTGGTCTTGCAGGTATAGTTATTGTTAGTTAATTTTATTCTTTTTCTACTGCTAAATAGCATTATCGTAAAGCATCCATCAGTTTCTATGATATTCTTGTCTCGTTTTAATTTTAATGTAAAAATTGTAGGTTATCTTTTGTAGTGGCACATACAGTTTGCACATACACTCACACACGTCAGAATAGTGCACATAGTTTGAGTTTGCTAATTGTCATCATGCTGTTTTACTTATACATACTCTTTGTCCCTTTAATTTGATTTCATATCAAATATTCAGTTGAACTGATTTAAAGTAGGTGTTTTGACAATTATGACCAATAATTGTATCCGTCTGTCATTTAAACACATTTTATTTTTAGCGAGGGTTGGGATAGTGAAAACATAACACAAACTTTGACATGTGCATTTATGTAGTATTTTTATAAAATAAAATCATAATCAAAAACATCACAAAAATCGGATTAAAGCATTAAACTATTTGCTACACATTTGGATCTGATGACGACCGACAGAAGGTCATGTTCTCCTGACTTTTTAGCCAACCAATCAAAGTCTAGCTTTCATGGTCATGGCAAAAGTCTTCCAATAAAAGTGGCAAATATAAAATCACATTTTCATGCATGACCGGACAATTTGTTTGTATAGTGCGAAAGTATAAACCTGACACTGCAATCGAGATTTACTTATAGATACCACGACAAGTATCGAGCGTAGCATAGGCAATACTACAACGTACATTGATATTGTATTGGTTTAGATATCGTAAAGCGTTAATGGTGTAGCGGAACAAATACCGCGATTGCGATGCGAAGTTTAGAGTTCGAGTCTCGGCATCGACATTTTTAAAACACTTTATTTTACAAAATTGCAGGTAAGTGCCCACGTTTTTCACGGTTTATCCGTTGGGTGTGTGATTGTAATTAAAAACCTTGGTAAATGTACTATAAAAATAATTAAAAATGATACTAACACAACACAATATTCTACATTTTTAATTAATATCTCCCGATTTGCACATTTTAAGAATAACTCATAACATTTTACAAAATGTTGCTGTCAGACGGAACTGAACTCGGTTCGATAGCGCGCGGCGCTAGCACTTATACCACTAGACCATTAAATACCACTCTCGCAACCCCATATTTAAATCTATATCAACATAAATTCCAATAACAACAACTCGTCCAAAACAACGCAAACAACCGAACACACGGTTTGTCACGAAGATTAATGAGTGTCAGGTTAATAATTCTGCACTATAGTAACGCATCTTTCATAGTATCGCAAATTTGTAAAATCACATATTTTTTTATGTTACACATATAGGGAAAATGGGCGGGAGCGGCACCCTTATTTGTAGTATCCTGTCTTTTCGTAGTATTGCAATTCGCAGTACCGTGTTTGGACTGTAGATCACTATTTCTTAAAAAAATTTGCATTGTAATTAACCTCCCAATCATATGCAAATGTCAGAACACGCACTATGCAGAAAGCCAAGTTCTTTGTAAACAAGAGGGCCATGATGGCCCTAGGTCACTCACCTGAGTTTAAGGCATAATGGCTAATAACAAGAGGGAAAAATGGCTCTAAACGCCTTACCCGAGTATAAAGATCTGGGCCTTGCTATTTCAGATATTTGTTTAGTCTATATAAACCATGTGACCCACAGGGCATGGCCACCTTGTACCCCAGGGGCATAATTTGAACAATATTTGTCGTGGACCACTTTTCAATGTCACATACCCAATATGATTTCACTGGGCCTTGCAGTTTCAGAAGAGATTTTTCAAGTCATTTTGCTATTTAAATGTATATAAACCATGTGACCCCCAGGGGGTGGCCAATTTTTAACCCTGGGACATCATTTGAACAATCTTTGTAGAGGACCACTCCACAATTTTTCACCCAAAATATAAAACCTCTGGGTCTTAAGGTTTCAACAAGGAAGATTTTTAAGGCCCACTTGCCGTATAAGTCTATATCAATCATGTGACGCCCCAGGTCATGGCCACTTTTTACCCCAGGGGCATAATTTGAACAATCTTTGTAGAGGACCACTATACAATGTTACATATCAAATACGAAAAAACTGCGATTTCAGGAGATTTTAAAGTCATTTGGCTATTTAAGTCCATATAAACAATGTGACCCCCAGGGCAGGGCCAGTTTTGACCAATGGGACATCATTTGAACAATCTTTGCAGAGGACCACTATAAAATGTCACATACCACATATGAAACCTCTAGGCCATGCAGTTTCAGAGGAG
The DNA here is from genome assembly GCA_027627225.1 of Congeria kusceri. NCBI lineage: Eukaryota > Metazoa > Mollusca > Bivalvia > Myida > Dreissenidae > Congeria > Congeria kusceri. The sequence continues at coordinate 1,330,073 of CM051038.1, read as the reverse complement.
AAGATTTTTAAAGTCATCTTGCTATTTAAGTCCCTATCAACCATGTGAGCCCTGGCGTGTGGCCAGTTTTGACCCCAGGGGCATCATTTGAGCAATCTTTGTAGAGGACCACTATACAATGTTACATACCAAATATGAAACCTCTGGGCCTTGCAGTTTCAGAGGAGAAGAATTTTTAAAGCCATTTCGCTATTTAAGTCTATATAAACCTGGTGACCCCAAGGGTGTGCCCAGTTTTGATCCCAGGGGCATCATATGAACAATCTTTATACAATGTTTCCAACCAAATATGAAACCTCTGGGCCTTGTGGTTTCAGAGGAGAAGTTTTTTGAAGTCATTTTGCTATTTACATTTATATTAACCACGTGAGCCCTGGGGTGTGGACAGTTTTGACCCCAGGGGCATCAATTGAACAATCTTTGTAGAGGACCACTATACAATGTTATATACCAAATATGAAACCGAGTGGGCCTTGCGGTTTCAGAGGAGAAGATTTTTAAAGTCATTTTGCTATATAAGTCTATATAAACCATGTGACCCCTGGGGTGTGGCCAGTTTTGACCCCAGGGGTATCATTTGAACAATTTTAGTAGAGGACCAGTAGAGGATGACACATATCAAATATGAAAGCCCTGTCCAATATCTGGTACTAAAAAGTTGTTCTTCTGAGAAGAGGCCCTTGGATGGAGGCTGCCAACAAAGCATTAAGAACTTTGTTGGAGAGACATGATCTGTGTGTAGTTTTTTGTGTGCTGCACACATTTAATTAAACTGTACAAATGAAAGGTTTAAAGTAGATGACTAGACTTTAGGCTCTATGCTACGTGTTTCTGTACATGCTGGTGAAACAGACTGCAGTGTCAGAGCCACAAACTCGATTGCTGCATCATTTTGTCTTACAAAATATTGTGCAGTTCCACCTAAGTTAGACTACTTATAGATCTAACGCTATCATTTCATTATTAAATTAGAAATATAAACTTTGCCTGTAAACAAATTCAATGTAGTAGATCTAAAGTGAAAATATATAATATAAGACGGTCTTATATACTAAGACTGATTGACTAAATTTCTTACACATTGCCTAAACATTACATCCAGCAAATTTACTTACACAACAACATGATTAACCATGCTGGTGGGTAACATTTTCTATGCATTTCAATGGTCATCTCCAACGCTTCTCTAAAGCACTCTCACAACACTGTGTAACTGGCTAGCTGGTTTGATAAGATCTAAAAATAGCACACTGAATACACCTGGCTGGAATGTCGTCTGCTGTATTGATTTTTGAGTGTTGGAGGCTTATTGAAATTATAGTGCTGCAGTATAAACAATGTGACCCTCATGGTGTAGTCAGTTTTGACCCCAGCAGCATAATTCGAACAATTTTTGTACAGGACCACTATACAATGTTACATACCAAATATGAAACCTCTGAGCCTTGCGCTTTCAGAGGAGAAGATTTTTATTCATTTTGCTATTAATGTCTATATAAACCATGTCACCCCTTGGGTGTGGCCAGTTTTGACCCCTGAGGCATCATTTGAACAATCTTTGTAGAGAACCACTATACAATGTTACATACCAAATATGAAACCTCTAGGCCTTGCGGTTTCAGAGGAGAAGATTGTTAAAGTCATTTTGCTATACAAGTCCATATAAACCATGTGACCCCTGGGGCGTGGCCAGTTTTGACCCCAGGGGCATCATTTGAACAATCTTAGTAGAGGACCACTATAGGATGTTACATACCAATAATGAAACCTCTGGGCCTTGTGGTTTCAGAGGAGAAGATTTTTCAAGTTTACACATTTTAAATCTATTTTTAGATCTGGTGACCTTCATATGCAGCAGACTGTAACGATTTGTAACAGTGAAGTTTGGTGAAAATCTGCCAAGTGGTTTAGGAGGAGATTTTGTTTGAATGAAAAGTTGATGACGCATGCATGCACGCACGCACGCACACATGCACGAGGGACAACGGGCGATCACAAAAGCTAAAAACACACAAAGAATTCTCTAAAAAAAATCACAAACTGATAATATACTGAGACAATGTACATGTACTTATAAATACCGGGTAAATATAATACAGTACAGTATAACAGATATTCCACGGTTTTATATACACAGTACAACAGATGTTCCATGGTTTGATATACACAGTGCAACAGATATTCCAAATATATCAAACATGCATATCTAAAATGAAACGTGAAAATATTTAAACTGCAATAAATACATGCAAAAAACACTAGCAATCATTTGCAAAATAATAAATTAGCATGAACAATTATTTATTCAGTTAATAATCAACTAAATGAAAGTTTCTACAAATCATATTTGTTTCTTATGATTACTGGTAACTCAATGTTAACTTTAAAATGATTTGTGACAGATAACAAATTGTGTAAATAAACAACCAATGTCACTAACAACATAAAATTGCCAGACAAAAACCCTCCTAGTGGTTGCGAGATTCAGATCAGCGGAGATGTAACAGCAAAAACAACTCGACTACAACAGTGGGGTGTGGTTAGGTCTCCCATAGAGAGGTTTGAGCATTGGTTATCCCAATGCATTTAACTAGAGATTCTAGAAGAATTTAATTTCATATTTCATCATGTTTGATAGCAAACAATATTTGGACAACAACAGGGGTACTAGAACCTGGTTCTTATACATGTTTCTTGATTTTATGGTACATGTAATATTTATTATATGATTATGCAATGAGTTCATATGAAAAAAGAAATTATATCCAGATTCATGCCTCCAAGTTGATGTGTTACTGTAAGCACTGTACTGTAAATCTAAACTTGTTTCAATCTTTACAACAAATATTTCTAAGCAAGGCATTGATGGTAATAGTAGTAGCAACTAATGCAACATGTTACTACCCTGCAAAGTGGCAATCATAGCATTGCTGAATTCAAATGAATAACTATCAGTAACAAATGTGTCGCCACTAGAATTTCCTGCAAGAAAGTCCCACTACGTACAAATGTTTTGAGGACCTCGAATTTCAAACTAGTATAACCCTGTCATTTAAACCAGTGCACCATGATGGCCCAAAGCGCTCATCTGAGAACTGGCACAGATGAATACCGTCCTGTTATGACAGGTTTGAAAATTAAATTGTCTGAACAATACACGTTTCCGCAACAGGGGATAGGATCGGTTTTATTTAAGACATCGTTTAGTGCAATCGACTAACTGAAGTATGTATTGGGTAGTGGATGTGCAGTGTTTTTGCTTATGGTTCTCAAATCATTTTTCTCAATATTCTTACCTGACCCTTTTTCATTAGTGACGATTCTGGAAAATGCAGAAACAGTAGATTTTATTGTCTTTTTTGCAGACAGTTTTGGAGAACTAGTTGCAATGCGATAATTGTGATGGCTGTGCTATAAGGTCTAGTTTTGCTTTTTATTTGATAATTTTCTGTCCAATGAAAATTATGTTAATGCTCTGAAGCCATCAATGTTGCATATACAAATAACTGCATGTAAGGTTTGCAACTGTTGGAAATCACATTTTATCAATCAATTTTATGGTCATAGGCAAACTGTGTAAGTTTGGTCAACATTGAATAAAAAATCGTGTGTGGAAGCCAATCATTGATAACTTGTTGACTTATATTGGACTTTACCTGTAATCTTACGCTCATAGACAAACTGTGCACAATTGGAGAAGATTGGGTGAAAAATGAAGTCTCTATCTTGGATTTTTTTTTTCACACAAAAAGGGCTATAAATCCAGTGTTTCTGGCACGATTTTGCTTATATTCAACTCCACCTTTTATCTTATGGTCTTAAACAAACTGTGCAAGATTGGTGAAGATTGGATGAAATATGAAGTCTCTATTTTGAATAATGTCCATTTTTGGATATCTTTTTCACAAAGGGCAATAACTCTGGGATTTCTGGTCCGATTTTGTTTATATTCTAATTGGCCTGTAATCTTGTGGTTATAGACAAACTGTGCAAAATTAATGAGGATTGGATGAAAAATGAAGTCTCTATAGTATCCTGAATAATGTCAATTTTTGCATATGTTTTTCACAAAGGGCAGTAACTCTGGTGTTTCTGGTCAGATTTTGCCTATATTCAACTTCAACTGTAATATCATGGTCATAGACAAATTGTGCAAGATTGGTAAAGATTGGATGAATATATCCTGAATCATGTCCATTTTGTATATTTTTTCATAAACAAAGGGCAATAACTCCGGTGTTTGAAACACGATCTGACCCTTTTTTGGCATCTGCTGAGACCTGATGGTCATACACAAACTGTGAGTTTGGTTAAAATTGGATAGAAAATAAAGTCTATATGTTGGAAACAAGACATGTTTGCACTTTTTTGCATGAAAAATGGGCAATAACTCTAGTGTTACTGTGGTATGATCTGGTCCAATAACAATTCAGTTCGACATTTTATGGACTTCAAACTGTGCAAGTTTGGTTAAGATTTTATAAAAAGTGAAGTCTCTAGCGTGAGAACGAAAAAAATTGTTGATGGCACACGGACGACGGTAAACGCAGGAGAGGTCCCCTATACCAATAGCTCACCAATCACTTCATGCTCAGGTGAGCTAATGAGTACAAGCACTTTGTGCTCAGGTGAGCCAACGAGTACAAAAACACATAAAAAGCCAAATGCCACATAATAAACTTTGTATAACAAGGCTTTGATAGTATTGCAAGCAATACAGGAAAACCCCCGCTAATTAAACATTGTGCAATACCATCAAATCGCCCTTAATCTGTAGATGTACAAAGTTTCATATTCAAATCCCATTTGTCACTGCAGTATCAAGTTCTTATTTTTCCTATTTTAGTAACATTGACCAGACATTCGAGTTACTTTTTGAGTTATTGCAGTACTAAACTGACAGAGGGCCATCATATAGTCCATTCTGTGTACCAAGTTTTTTTATCATATGTTATGTTCTTTTCGAATTATTACACTATTAAGTTTATTTCTATTTTCAGCAACAGTCACGTGACCTTTGACCTCTGGTGAAAAATAAAGGGTCGTGTACAATCCTCACCTTGCTGTTTCTATGTATACAAATTCATCAAAGTATCTTCAGTACTTTTTGAGTTATCGCAGAATCCAGGTTTTGGGGACGGGACAGACAGACAGAGTAAAACTGACGTACGAACAGACAGACAGACAGATGCACACAGACCGAGGGCAAACCCATAGTCCAATCTGTGTACCAAGTTTCATGAAGTTTCATGATCATATCTTATGCACTTTTTAAAATATTACAGTATTAAGTTTATTTCTATTTTTAGTAACAGTCACGTGAATTTTGACCCCTTGTGAAAAATACAAGGTGATGCATAATACTCACATTGCTGTTGCTACGCATACAAAGTTTCATCAAAGTGCCATCAGTACTTTCCGAGTTATAACCGGATCCAGGTTTTGAGGACGTACAGACAGACGGACGAACAAACAGACAGAACGACAAACACACTGAGGGCAAACCTATAGCTCAATCTTTGTACCAAGTTTCATGGTCATATCTTATGTCCATTTCGAAATATAACAGTATTTATTTTATTTCTTTTTTTAGTAACAGTCATGTGACCTTTGACCTCTGTTGAAAAAAAAAGGTCGTGCATGATCCTCACATTGCCACGTTGCCGTTTATATGTATACCCAGTTTCATCAAAATAAGTTCAGTACTTTTTGAGTTATTGCAGGAACCAGGTTTTGGTGACAGACAGACAGACGGACGGACAAACTGACAGAACGACACACAGACAGATGGCAAACCTATTGCTCAATATCTGTACCAAGTTTCATGGTCATATCTTATGTACTTTTCGAATTATAACAGTATTTAGTTTATTTCTATATTTAGTAACAGTCACGTGACCTTTGACCTCTGGTGAAAAATAAAAGGGGGTGCATAATACTCACATTGCCGTTTATATGTATCCCAAGTTTCATCGAAGTATCTTGGGTACTTTTTGAGTTATCGCAGAAACAATATTTTGCGGGCGGACGGACTGACGGACAGATGGACGGACGGAGGGAGGGCAAACCTATAGTCCCCAAGTTCTATCGCTGAAGATCCTTCTTTTAGAGATGATATCATTGATGCACCCCCCACCCCAGTTCTATGACAACACGGATCCACCGAGCCAGTTCTAATGCTAAAGATGGCATAGTTGACATAACAGATGCACCCCCCAGCCCCATCCCCAGTCTCTAGAGCTGAAGACCCTTCTTTCTGAAGACAACATCATTGACCCCCACCCACCCCACCCAGTACTAAGACCTTTCTGTCTGACGATGATGTCACTGACTCCCCCAACCCCACCAACTTCTAATGCTGAAGACCTTTCTTTCTGAAGATGATGTAATTGACTCCCCCCACCCCACCAACTTCTAATGCTGAAGACCTTTCTTTCTGAAGATGATGTCATTGACTCCCCCGTCCCAGCGAGACATCTGCAGCATGTTATCGTAGCCCTTTTTCTCCACATAGGTCTTCAGGTCCTTGTCCTTGCCCACCTCATGTATGTACTCCACCGTCATCATCTTGATGTTCACCTTGTCGAAGGGTATCGTTTGCAGCACCCGCAGCTCGTCCCCCTCCACGTCGAGACTGAAGAAGTCCACGGTGAGCTGGTTCAGTGCCAGCAGCAGTGAGTACAGTGGGAAGCACTGCACGGACACCTCGTCCTTGAAGATCCCCTGCTGTTGGATCCACGCCTTCGCCTCACTGTTGTCCACCACGCGACCACGGTTGAATGCTTTGTTGAACGTCATCTACAATGGTAGATATTTCACATAGATATTACCCATCATCTACAGTGGTACATATCTCATACAGATATAATATACTGGCACATTTAAAGTGCAAACATACTTCAATTAAAAATGCTTTATTGCACACCAGCTACACAGGTAAATATCTCACATAGATATACAGTTGAATCACGATTATGCAATATTGCGAATCACGATAATACAATAATTGTTTTTTGTTCTTTATTCAATGTAAAAAGTATATGGGTATACAAAAGAATCGCGATTATGCAAATTGTAATTCAGATGAATCGCGATTTTACGAAAGACCTGTATTTTATTATGTTAAACCTGCGTAGTAAAAATTATTTAAATCTGTCAGGCCTTTTATGAGTAATACTGAAACAGTGTATTTGGAAAAAATCACCAGTAACTTCAAAAGTTCCATAACTCTGTCAACATTTAAGGTTTGTAACCAAAGTCAAAGCTGACTTGTATTTTATGATGTTACCACATGTGTACCAAAAATTATTTGAATATGTCAAGCCTTTCTTGAGTTATCATCTGGAAACCATGTTTTTAAGGAAATTAAGTCGAAAAGGGGCAATAACTCTGTCAACATTTAGTGGTTTGTAACTTAAGTCAAACTTGACCTGTATTTTATGGTGCTACAAAAGTGTACCAAAAATAATTTGAACATGTCCAGCCTTTTTTGAGTTATGGTCCAGAAACCATCAGAACAAATTGAACAACAAGCTCACTCCTATACACCCCACCCCTCTAAACTTCGTTTGTGGAGTTATAATGACTAGAGTAACTTAACATTGTAGGTGGTAAAATGAACCAATCAGTGGGGAAGCAGCCTAAAATTGGCTGCACAGTGGCAGATCTAGGGTAAACAGCATTACATAGGGTAAACCCACCATAGCTGGGTAGGGGTGAGGGTTCGAGCTGGCATTACAGAGGGTAAACCTACCATAGCTGGGTAGGGGTGAGGGTTCAAGCTGGCATTACATAGGGTAAACCCACCACAGCTGGGTAGGGGTGAGGGTTCAAGCTGGCATTACATAGGGTAAACCCACCATAGCTGGGTAGGGGTGAGGGTTCAAGCTGGCATTACATAGGGTAAACCTACCATAGCTGGGTAGGGGTGAGGGTTCAAGCAGGCATTACATAGGGTAAACCTACCATAGCTGGGTAGGGGTGAGGGTTCAAGCAGGCATTACAGAGGGTAAACCTACCATAGCTGGGTAGGGGTGAGGGTTCAAGTTGACATTACAGAGGGTAAACCTACCATAGCTGGGTAGGAGTGCGAGTTCAAGCTGGCATTACAGACGGTAAACCTACCATAGCTGGGTAGGGGTGAGGGTTCAAGTTGGCATAACAGAGGGTAAACCTACCATAGCTGGGTAGGGGTGAGGGTTCAAGCTGGCATTAAATAGGGTAAACCTACCATAGCTGGGTAGGAGTGAGAGTTCAAGCTGGCATTACAGAGGGTAAACCTACCATAGCTGGGTAGGGGTGAGGGTTCCAGCTGGCATTACAGAGGGTAAACCTACCATAGCTGGGTAGGGTTCAAGTTGGCATTACAGAGCGTAATCCTACCATAGCTGGGTAGGGGTGAGGGTTCAAGCAGGCATTACAGAGGGCAAACCTACCATAGCTGGGTAGGGGTGAGGGTTCAAGTTGGCATTACATAGGCAAACCTACCATAGCTGGGTAGGGGTGAGGGTTCAAGCTGGCATTACAGAGGGTAAACCTACCATAGCTGGGTAGGGGTGAGGGTTCAAGCTGGCATTACAGAGGGCAAACCTACCATAGCTGGGTAGGGGTGAGGGTTCAAACTGGCATTACAGAGGGTAAACCCACCATAGCTGGGTAGGGGTGAGGGTTCAAGCAGGCATTCACTGTGAATGCCTTTCGGTTCTTTGACTTCAAAGCCTGGTAGTTGGACGGGTCTGCCTCAATTAAGAGTCCGTTCCATTTGCGGACCTTTTCAAAGAAGAGGGTGTTGGATCCTTTCTCCCCATTCAGGGCTCCACACTCAACATAGAAACCTCCCTCCTGAAATAACAGACAACAAAACACATTGTACACCTTCAAGGAGCAAGACACATTCACCATTTTCTTTTTAGGCAATAAGGACCCTTAAAGTTTAATACTGAATATTATTATTAGTAGTACTATGATTATTATTATTACTATTATTATTGTTGTTATATTATTAGGTATATAACATATAATAAATAATATTGTTAAAAAGTTAGATCTAGGTAAAGAAATAAGTAAGGTAGCTAGAACTTTGTCACAGCAGTAACAACAGGCCCCAAATGTTTAAAGGAGGGGTACAGCCCAAGGTCAAGGTCAAAGTGAGGTTGGATGATATTGGTGGATTGGGGATGGTCATAAGTAACAACTGTGTAAATATCCAAGTGTTGTAGCAAGCGGTGTTGGCGCTAGTCGAAACAGTAAAATCTAGTTAACCAAGAAACAGCGCATTTGAATTATTCTAAGTGAAAATTAGGTCAAGGTGAAGGTGAGATTGGGTGATATGGGTGGATAGGGAATGGTCATAAGCAACAACTGTGTAAGTATCTAAGTGTTGTAGTAAGCGGTGTTGGTGCTAGATGAAAAGGTAAAATCTATTTAACCTTGTCACGGACAGAAGGACGGATGGAAGGACGGATGGACAGGACAATCACTATATGCCTCCCGAAGGGAAAACATTGCAGTGGGATAACTTGGGATGAAAAGGATCGAAGATGAAAATATAGAAATGCATGAAGATAAATTTAAATAGGCTGTCATTTTTAATGCTTCTACCATCATTTAGTTACTGTCCTATTTCTGATAATAAAACAATCATATCATATCATCATATCATATGTCATTTACTCCTCTCCCAAACTTTCGTTTTAATAAGAAAATGTATCAAGTTGAAATAAAGATTAAGCCAAAAGTATCATTAAGTTGAAATACCATAGTTTTTTTTCATGAACATGTTAGTTTTATTTTCACTCCCAACGCACAACTACAAGAATGAAGACAAGTTTCAAGAAAATTCGTTAGAAACTGTAGGCTGTGTTGCATTCACAAAGAATTGTCCATATGTATTCTATAGCAAAAATAATCAAAGGGCCATAACTTCTAAATGGAGGAGACAAATTTAAATGTCATCTTTACACACAACACATTACCCTCAACAATGAAGAAAAATTTCAAGCAAATCTGGATACAAAAAATTAAAAAAGGGCAATAACTCCAGCATTATGAAGTGCAGTGCACGCCTCCTTAATCTATCCACCCATGAACAGAAGTTTCAAGTTAATAACTCTTATACTTTTAAAGTTATGCTCTGAGGCAAAATTATATTATAAAAAAAAGAATGAAAAATTAACAAATGGCAATAACTCCAGAATTATGAAGTGCAGAGTACTGCGGAATCACTCATTTTCGCAGAGGTCTAATTTTCGCGCACTTCGCACTCCCGCCATTGCGCAAATTTATGACCACCACTAATACTTACCGATTTAATCATTTAAAAAGAACTTCAGAGATATCACGTTCATTCATATGTACATAAGAAGTTGTTCATAAACGATGAAGGTATGTGTGAATGTCGTGAATGTTTTATAAATTATTTTCCTGGTTAATATAACAGCATAATTTTCCTGGTTAAAATAACAGCATATTTAAATATAATCTGTTTAAAGAAATAACACATTGAATGCTATCAACAGTTTAATTTGGTATAAAACGGGTAAAAAGCACAAGCTGACAGTTCGTCTTCACAAGTTGGCATATTCAGTAAAGAATAAGCACCCCCCGAAGTGGAGCCTGTATTTAAGTCAGCAATCAATTAACAACATGTTGTCAGATTGACACGATGTGATATCAATTATCTATGAACTTGTCTAATGATGCCACCCCTATTATCAAGAAGTGGAGAAATGGAACCCAGCTATTAATTCAGAACCTAATCCAGTTCAGATAAACATATTTATTGCAATAAACAAGCTCACAAAAGGACCCCTACTAGCACTTTGACTAGTCCAGCGTTACACCTATCAGTCATTAGGTATTTTTTGTAAATAAAACAACTCATCTTTTTTTCAAATCGGATCCGTGCAAATATGTCCGCGCTCACATTTGCGTGAAATTTGTACCCCACAAATTTAAATGATTCCACAGTTACAGTTCTTTTTCACTGCACTTCTCCTTAATGAGATCTAAGACTATCCACCTATGAAGTTCTAAGTTAATAGCTTCAAAGCCTTTGAAGTTATGAAGGAAAAACATGAAAAATGTGGACAGACAGATGGACTGATGGACAGACAGGGTGATTAGTATAGGGCTCCCGCCAAAAATGTGGGGGGGACCCTAAAAACAGTTACTTTATTTTTAATTGATAGGAAACAGTTGAAAATATAGATTCTTTATTCTATTACATAGAGAATTTATAGTCAGGACTGTGTCGTGATAGATTTGGCTGTATCAGATCAGATTCGGGACTGTGTCGGGACACTGTCGGGACAATATCCGGTGGAACGGGAATAATATAGCATAACAATTATATATACAAATATCAAGTCTGGTGTACAGCATGTGTGTTGTGCGTGTTTGTGTGTTTTTTTTCCTTCATGGAAAGGACGTTGACTGGCCCACCATGAATGCTTCCCGATTATGGGTTAAGGAAATAATTTTATCTGTTCACAGAACGCCTAGTCAACGGTCCACAATTGTAAGCTTGCAGACAAGATACCATATAATTGAGTCTGCTGTCAATGAAGGGTGTTTGTCCGTTGGAATACTCAAGTCTCTCAGGGTTGTCTAGATTGTAAGGCTCCATGGAAGGAGGCTCGATGTAGTAGTCTCGGATTAGCCTAACCAGACGGGGGTCGTCCTGGCTCACTTTTGCCTCGTTTAACTTCTGCATGGCAGATTTATAGTCAAAAGTCCCGTTTCTCTTTAACGGTATAACCATTGGCTGAAAGCTCTGTTCGTGGACCACTGAGCGCCGTTCAGCTGAAAAGGCCCCCTGGAGATTCTGGCTCTTGTAGTTGGAGGGTGGGGCTTGCATGTAGACGTCTGAGGCTGCGACGGGACTGGTCTGGGTACGGTACAGCAGGTACATCAGGGTTATCAGCACTGCCGTCCCAATAAAGTAGCTCAGCGTGGTCAGCTTCATCCTGTCAACCAAACTGAAATGTGAAATAAACATGGAAGGTTTTGATGTGTGAAGTTTGTCAAACAGATGTGTTGAATACCAACAATAAACGCTGATCTGTACATTGTATATCAGAGCCATGAGAACTGCTGTCAACCCAAACAACTCACTGATCTGTACATTGTATATGAGAGCCATGAGAACTGCTGTCAACCCAAACAACTCACTGATCTGTACATTGTATATCAGAGCCATGAGAACTGCTGTCAACCCAAACAACTCACTGTTATAAGCTACATGATGTGATTGAAACTGAAACGTAACAAAAACAAACCCACAAAGTTTTATGTTTGAAGTCTGTCTTTACAAGGTTTTCAATACCAACTATACTAGTTGATCTGTAAATATTACTATCTTCAAACACAACAAGAGGGCAATCCATGATGGCCTAAAGCGCTCACGTGAGACCATACTGTTGTGCCAGGTTTGAAAATTTAGGTATCTGAACAATACGCAGACGGGGATAGGATCAATTTCGATTTAAAACATCGGTTAGTGCAATGGGCTAACTAAAGTACGAGTTGGGTAGTGGACGTGCATTTTTTTTGCTAATGGTTCTCAAATCATTTTTCTCGATATTCTCACCTGACCCTTTTTCATTGTCATTGACAATTCTGGAAAATGCAGAAACAGTAGATTTTGATGTCTTTTTCGCAAACAGTTTTGGAGAACTAGTTGCAATGCGATAATTGTGATGTCTGTGTTTTGCTTTTTCTTTGATAATTTTCTTTCCAATGATGATAAATGATGTTAATGCAGGCTCTGAAGACATCAATGTTGCATGTACAAATAACTGCATGCAAGTCTTGTAACTGTTGGAAATCAAATTTTATCAATCAATTTTTATGGTCATGCGCAAACTGTGTGAGTTTGGTCAACATTGAACCAAAAATCGTGTGTGCAAGCCAATCATTGATAATTTGTTGATGTTTTTCTCCAAACACAAGGGGCAATAACTCTGGTGTTTCTGGCCCGATCATGCTTTTATTTGACTTTACCCGTAGTCTTACGTTCATAGACAAACTGTACACGATTGGCGAGTATTGGATGAAAAATGAAGTCTATATCCTGAATAATGTCCATTGTTGCATTTTTTTCACAAACAAAGGGCAATAACTCAGGTGTTTCCGGTCCGTTCTTGTTTATATTCAATTTCACCTTTAATCTTATGGTCATAGACAAAATGTGCAAGATTGGTGAAGATTGGGTGAAAAATGACATCTCTATCCTGAAAAATTTCAGTTTTTGCATATTTTTTTTCACAAACAAAGGGCAATAACTTTAGTGTTTCTGGTTCGACCTTGCTTATATTCCACTTCAACTGTACTGGTTAGCGACCAATTTCTTTAAGTAATTCTTGTTGGAATGACTGAGTTTCATGGAAATTGAAAATAGATAATGGGAAAACCTCGTTAGTTTCTGTTAGGTTCCTTGAAAGTACTGGCTAGAATGCACTGCAATTCACTGGTATACAAGGGCCAGTGAATACCTACGCTGCAATTCACTGGTATACAAGGGCCAGTGAATACCTACACTGCAATTCACTGGTATACAAGGGCCAGTAAATACCTATGCTGCAATTCACTGGTATACAAGGGCCTGTGAATACCTATGCTGCAATTCACTGGTATACAAGATCAATGAATACCTACCCTGCAATTCACTGGTATACAAGGGCCAGTGAATACATACGATGCAATTCACTGGTATACAAGGGCCAGTGAATGCCTACCCTGAAATTCACTGGTATTCAAGGGCCAGTGAATACCTACGCTGCAATTCACTGGTATACAAGGGCCAGTGAATACCTACGTTAGTCAGGCAGTTCTTGTTCTGATGTGATCGTGAACACAAGCAAAGAACCTCAGAGGTATTCACGGTTCTGGATAGAAATTTGTGATATATGGTTATTATGCTGGCTTCAAGTTTGCAGCAGAGCTGCCCATGTCTCAGTTTATGTTAGTGTCTCAAAGAATTTCATTCGTAACTATTGGGTGTTCTGAGGTGGGAAGCTTTGTGGAATCGTCAGGCTCTGAAGCAGGTGAGATTCAAACTTCAGAGAGACTTTGCTGCAGTCAGACAGGCTTCAGAGGTCAGATTCACAGAAGCTGGGCACTGTAGGATGTGCTTAAAAGGAGAACACCTGGGGGGCTGAACCTCAGGAAAATGACATTGGTCTCCTGTATGTCACCTATTGTAAACATTAGTGCCACTTTATTTATTTTGGTTTTATTAATAACAAGGCCAGGCAGCCCGAGAACATTTTTTACTTATATTGTATTATACAGTAGATCACTGTTATTTCGAACACCGTTAATCCGAATTCCTCGTTATTTCTAAGTTTTTTTTCGGTCCCGATTTTTCCTTCTTATTTTAATTAGAATTTTGATGTTTAATTCGAACTCCGTTATTTCGAATTATCGCTATTTCGAAACCATTACTCCGGTCCCAACACCTGTTTTTCAGTGCATTTATCAATTGTTAATTTGAAGTGTTAATAATAGAGGTGGAGATAATTTTCACACCTTTACCTTAACCGTATCAACTGTGACAGCATTTGCTCTCTGCTTGATTTGCACACCTTTCCGGAGTTAATAATCGATTGAACCAAGCTGTTGTGTTTGTATAATTAAAGCGTGGCAAGCTATTGCTTTAACAAACACGGATGTCAAAACATTTGAGCAATTATTAGGTTTCTGTATTGAAGTTAGACTTGCATTTGTCAGATCATCAGTTCGTATTTACTTGCGCTAATATTCACGATGTCAGAAGCAGTAATAAATACAGAAAACATCAATCCCATTGCCAAGCAATCTGGAGAAGGGCACGTACATCAAGTTATCGTATTTATTCGTTTTTATAAGTTCAATCAAAGTGTGTAGTGAAACCGCATCTCAACTATATAACTATGCGATTTTTACAACAAGCTTTTTTCTCAAGAAAATCTAGAAATGTTTAATTCGAATAATCGTTATTTCGAAGTATTTTCCCTGGTCCCGACAACTTCGAAATAACGAGTTTTGACTGTACTAGCATATCGACTGTCGTAGGCTTTGGGAAGCACCACCAAAGAGGCTTACCGTATTCGTTCTAATAGACGCGCCGCGGCGCGATCATTTTGCCAAAGGTGCGCGGCAATTAGGGACTTAATTTTGACAAACAAAACATACCAAAAACATATTTTTTTGCCATCTGCATGTACAATTTCTTAATGATGTTACGTACATTGCTGATCCGCTACATCGCAATCCGTTATTTGGCGTTGTCCAATTTATCCCGAATCGGCCGTCGACCGATGCACTTTAATTTTCTTTCTATTATAATATCCGACTTTCATGACTAGCTCCTGTTTGGTCAGGGCTCAGGCAGCCAAGCACACCGTCCATAAAACGGCGGGAAAATTTCCTCGTGCACTTTGTGCCTATACGCGTCAATTTTTGAAGACCCATTGTACAGAGGATATATTACTGCGGGAATGGGTTTACTATCTACACGTGGCTTTTGAAAATCTATAGATACAGCATTATTTGTGTATAATTGAGAGAAATAGTATTTTCAAAGACCTGTATTTTGCGGAAACTAGCATCATTCCAAGACAAGGAACCATCGTGAGTGAACGTAAAAAGTCATACACAGCTGCATTTAAGCTAAATGTAGTCGCGTACGCTGAACAGAATAGCAAACGTGAAACAGCTAGACATTTTAGAGTTGATCGACGTCGGGTGCAGGAGTGGTGTGCACAAAAAGAGCGGCTAGAAAGTCTACCGAAGACTCAAAAACGACTTGGTGGTGCAGGACGGCACGTTCGCTATACAGACATCGAATTTAAATTGATCAAATGGTTCCAAGAGAGAAGGGAAAAGGGCGTTCGGGTGACGGGAAAGTCGCTTAAACAAGAAGCATTACGTCTACACAAAGAAAACGGTAGCCAGTCCTTTAAAGCTTCCTGCGGCTGGTTCCGAAAGTTTAAGAAAAGGAACAATATTTCTTTTCGACGCACCACACATATTGCGCAACATGCGGCTGCCATCACTGACGACCGCGTCGACTCCTTTTTGAGATTCGTAATGCGTATGCGACGAATGATACGGGTGATAAAGAAGTATCGGTGTCATCAACAGGCCATGAAAAGGAACGGATTACCGTCACCCTGGCAGCATATGCAGATGGAACGAAGTTGTCTCCTCTTGTCCATATGCCGGGAGTCCTCCTGTTGCCAAAGGAAGACATACCATCAGGAATCGTTATATACATGTGCGGTGCACGCCAGAAATCACGGGCTAACGAAGGCAGCATTATATTCTGGCTCACAAAACTGTACGGTGTCAGAAACACTGCCCGTCGCTTGCTAGTTTGGGATGCGTTTCGAGCACACAAAACGCAAAAAGTGAAGGATCTTGTCAAAACCAAGTTTAACAGTGACACTTATATGATCCCTGGTGGGTGTACCAGCAAGCTACAACCTGCCGATGTTTCATGGAATCGGCCCTTTAAGGCACGAATTGCCGAGTTGTACGACGAATGGGTATTCGACGGTCCTGTTGAAACAACAAAGGGTGGGAATAGAAAGGCCCCATCGAAGAAGTTGATCCTACAGTGGATCAAGGACGCCTGGTTAGCTATTTCGCCAGAGATCATTCGAAAATCGTTCAAGAAATGCGGTCTCACTGTCGCTATGGATGGGACAGAGGACCACCTGTTCCAGGCCGCTTCGGGAGAAGAAAGTGACGACGATGACAACGCATTCGAGGGTTTCGAACAGGAAGACGTCGACGAAGTTCAGCAGGTATAATATGAAAACATCGTATTTAAAAATTATTAACAACGCCATGATTAAAAAAGGAAAACATATAAATAATTTTATTTTTACAAAATGTACAAGCTATTTAATTCTGTTTCAGGTGCTCGACAACGCAGACGTTGTTCTGACTGATGAATCGGACGACCAGTCTAGCAGCGATGACGACGACTATGACGACGTATCCAGTGATCCAGACAGCCCTGGCCACTAGAGATCGATTGTTAATGTCAACTGTTTGTTAATAAACAATGATCTGTAATAAAGTTGTTATTATAAATACAAAACGATGCAGACATGTGGTAAATCAAATTAATTAATGTGTACGTCGATCTTAATTCCTCTTGCCATACAAACACTACGTGCTTACAATGTACTTTAAATAAATGACGCTTCTTAAAACCGCTCAATACGATATACGGAATTTAGTGTAATGTGACCGCAGAGTGCGATTATCACGACACAATATTTTTGGTGACTATAAAGAATCGATGTGAAATGAGCCATTTTGATCAATTTAGAAGCGTTCTTTTTTATTTTTTTTTACTTTAATCATAACCATACATCTAAAAAAAATGGGGATGCGCGTTTAATAGGGCATGTGCTCCAAATGGAACGAATACGGTACGTGTGTCTGTCTGAGACACAGACAGCTCAACTGTCTAGCTATATAAATAAACAAGGCTTGTCACAGGATGTGACATATGCCTGCCAAGTATATGCTTGTCAGAGGAAGGCAACACAATGTCAGTTACATGTTGGAAAAAATCACGCCTCCTACCAATAGTTATGGTCCTTGTACTCTGCACTTCCACTCAACATCCTCTATCAATATATGTGGTTTTATTTTAAATCACTACAATACTAATGGAGTTATAAACTGGATAAGAATATTAATTGAAGGGCAATAACTCCCTAAAAAAGGAAGAAAGAGTTGTGGTCCTTGTGCTCTGCACTTCTTCTCATTGTCCTCTATAATTGTATGAAGTTTCATTTGAATCCCTTCAATACTAATGGAGTTATGCTCCGCACAAGAAAATTAAACAAAGGGCAATAACTCTGTAAATACATTAAGTTTCCTTTGAATCCCTTCAATACTAATGGAGTTATGCTCCACACAAGAAATTTAATGCTTCACATAAAGAACAAAAACAAAAGGCAATAACTCTGTAAATATTGAAAAAATATGTGTTGCCCTTGTGCTCTGCACCTCCTCTCATTGTCCTCTATCATGATATGAAGTTTCATTTGAAGCCCTTTAATAATTATGGAGATAAGCTCCGAACAAGAAAATGTATGCTTGACATAAGGAAAAAAAACAAGGGGCAATAACTCCATAAATATTGAAGAAAGAGTTATGGTCCTTGTGCTCTGCACTTCCACTCTTTGTCCTCTATCATTATGTGAAGTTTCATTTGAATCCTTTCCTTACTTATGGAGTTATGATCCACACAAGAAAATTTAAAAAGAGCAATAACTCTATAAATACTGAAGAAAGAGTTATGTTCCTTGTGCTCTGCACTTCCTCTAATTGTCCTCTATCATTATATGAAGTTTCCTTTGAATCCCTTCAATACTTAGGCCACAACAAATTGATCAGATGTTCGTCCAATTTACCCCACCTTAAATCGTAAATAAAAAAAATATATCATTATTTTTCTTTTTTTTCTGCACCCACACCTACAATTTTGCCCCGCACCCAATTTTTTAAAATGAAGTTTTCACCAACGAGTCTCATTTTACGTTAAACGCCGACTTCATGGTGTCCCCAAATCATAACAAGCAATTGGTACTGATATAGATGTGAATAAGGCACTTTGCGGAGACTGGTTTATGTACACAGCACATAATTTATGACCCAAACCGTTACTCTCCAAAAGCCAGTCTGGCGGTTACTGGAAATAACAAAATCTACATGTATCTATCGGAATCTACATGAATCAATCTAAATTATACTGAAATCTACTATAAAACTTTATTTTTACAACATTTTATAATAAATTATTATAAAATAGATGACAAATAATACAAAACAGTGTAATTTACCAGGTATTTGAATTTGTATTCACCATGTATGTCAACAACAAAGTATAAAAGCATGTAACCAGCGATGAATTGTTATTCATAACATTGAATGAAGTTGCAAATACCTAATAAATAATATATAATATGTATAACAAATTAGCAACCAATACACATGTTCACAATGAGCAAACTAGTAAAATTGGCTGATCCATCATGTAAAACACGCAAACAACTTACAAATTGCCATGCCATATGAATCGATCAATATAAAAACCAGCATTATCATCAAATGACGCACATAATTTTTCATAGCAATGAAGGTAATAAAATTATTTGATTTACATCTAGAAATAATTAGAAAAACATTTTTATATGCATATAAAATAACATGTGATATGAAGTGAACACTAAGGTAAAGTAAGTCCCATTTATATCATTACAATGTGTTCTTATTTCAGATGAAACTGTTGTTTTTTTTTAATTTTAGGGTTTATCTTTTATCAAACAAAAAAGTAACATTTAAATGATTAACTGTTTGAAAAACAACAACAACATTATAACCTTTATAAATACTAATTGAAATTTTCAAACATCATAGACCGCCATGCCTAGATCATATTTCCATTAAACTTTATGAAGCAGATTCTTTAGCAATTACATGTATATGTATATAACAAAAACAGTAATTATTTTAGTATATTAGCGTGTATGATGAAATAAAAAAATAATACACATATCATTATACAAAACATGTACAACACCAATTCCGGCATGTTAACTTAATATATATTTTTATAACATAATACATTTTTAAAACAAGTATATATACTGTTATTACTGTAACTTGTAAATATTGGGACACCCCTATTTTTGATCAAAAATATTTTTTGAGTTTCTTAATCTTGGGTAACATTTTAAGATTGAATTGTTTTCTTCCCTTAATATATTTGAACATCAAAATATAACCTTCATAATGTCGTTACAGTGGAGACTTTCCAGACCTGCAAATGCACAGGTTGATTAGCGACAACTTATCTATCTATACACCATTAGTAACACCTGCAGGGACTTGCTTAACTGACACATGGTGCAAACTGTCAACTCCACTGGAGCATGATCTACTCAATGACACTGTATTGTGATTGCTTATCTATACACCATTAGTAACACCTGCAGGGACTTGCTTAACTGCCACATGGTGCAAACTGTCAACTCCACGGGAGCATGATCTACTCAATGACACTGTATTGTGATTGCTTATCTATACACCATTAGTAACACCTGCAGGGACTTGCTTAACTGACACATGGTGCAAACTGTCAACTCCACTGGAGCATGATCTACTCAATGACACTGTATTGTGATTGCTTATCTATACACCATTAGTAACACCTGCAGGGACTTGCTTAACTGCCACATGGTGCAAACTGTCAACTCCACTGGAGCATGATCTACTCAATGACACCGTATTGTGATTGCTTATCTACACACCATTAGTAACACCTGCAGGGACTTGCTTAACTGACACATGGTGCAAACTGTCAACTCCACTGGAGCATGATCTACTCCGAATCCCATTTTTATTAGCATGCCCTCAAGATAGAGAACTGAGAAAAAATAATCTAAAACCATACTAATGTCACGGACCATTGCTGATTAAGTTCCAAAATCTTTTAACACCCAATCTTAACAAAAAAAAGAAGAAATAAACAATCTGGCAATATATTTCTTTTTCGAAAATCAGCTTACAGAATGACATGAAGTAATATGTATGTCTAAAAAACATACTGTAAAGTGTAATGATTTCTTATATTGTTATTTTACTAAAATATATTTATTTATTATATAAATGAAGGTTGATCTGTTAAGATTTGATAATTGATGCACCAAGAATTGTTTTTGTACTTTCTCCACTTACATCTGTTATGTTTGGAATAAGCATTGCATAATGTTTTAATGCAATAAGCATATTAAATCGTGTCGTATCAAATAAACAATAGGATTAACAAATTGATTAAAAACCAATTAATTAAACGTGATAAACTAATTAACTTGTTTTAACTGTTTTTAATTACATACGATATAAGTAACATTCAAAAAGGCAATGGTATGTAAGGGCCCTTTTTTTGTTACTTATTTCGCCAATACTTCTCTTTGTTATGAAATATGTCGTTCTGATTATTATGTCATTGAAACATGCCAAAATACATCATTTTAACTAAAAAATACATAGTTTTATCGAAGATTTTGGTATAATTTAGATAGATTCATATAGATTTCGGCAGAGTTCGGTATTTCCAGTAACCCCCAGTCTGGCAAAGCTGCCATGTGTATTTGGACTCAGCAATTTCTTATCATGTTTTATCAAACTTGTGAAACACAACCAGCTGTTTGTCAGCATTCATTGCCTTCTTAAAGATGATTGCTAGCAAGCTCTGTAATACATTTGTATCAGCAGACACAACAGTTAATTGGAGGATTATCTTGTTGATAAAGGATTGTGAAATTGGATGTCTGGAATATGTCAAATGGACTGATTATCGGGTATGTTTACATTTCGGACAGGTTTGACCAGTGGTTTGTCCATGTTTTCTTACTTCTAATATCCACACAATTAATTTGTATTTGACATGTCCATTTTATAAATTCAAAGTATCTGTTTGGTGTATATTTTGTTCAGCTTTTATATATTAAGGTACATTTAACAGGGCAAGCCAATTCATTATGTTAGTTATTAATTTCAATTTATTTATGGATATATTTTGTAAACATCTTGTAGATATTTTAAGAGTGTACGTTGAAATAAAAAATAATTATCCAAGTGTACTGCAATGAACAATAACAAAAATGTTAATACATGTATAACAATGTAAATATAATAATGCTTTTGTTAATGCCATAATGCGATTAATATACAGCACAATGAAGTATAATTTTATAACAATTAAAACAATAAGATATAAACATTCCCTGACATAAAAAAATTGGCTCAAGAAAAATAAGAGCCAGTGTGAGTCCTGGTTTACGGTTTAAAAAAATGGTGGCATCCAGTTGTTTTGTCGTGTCGTTTAAAGATACAGAATTTATACTAGTCATTCCTAAATTGTTTTGTGTTAATTGTATGACATTTCATATTCATGTTATTAAACTGTTGGTACATGTAGTGAATGACTTGGTGTATAAAATATCTATTTTGATAATGACAATTACCTTGTATATGATCTACTTTCTTATAGTTAAGATATGGCTATTTAGTATTTACTGCCCAGTGTTAATTTAATAGCACAATCACTATTGAAGACTTGTTGCACAAAACCCTTTGCAGGACATGGTCGAAGAAGAAATGGAGAAATTAGTTGCCTAGTTTATTACATAGATATTGATTTTGACAACAATTTATGGACCAGAGCAGATTAAGAGGACATTATTGACAAGATATCAAGTTATGATGGCGTTTGGCAGAAATTTTCAATCATTATGGGCAAGATAGGATTTTTTTTATTTTGCGCTTTTTGCTCGCCTCCGATTTGATAGAAAATGGATTTTTTTTTCGCTCGCTCGCTCCATTTTTTTTGGGACAAAATCTGCAGAACAACTGATCAATTTGTCGTGGCCTTATGGAGATATGCTCCGCACAAGACAATTAATGCTCCACATAAGGAAAAACAAGAGGGCCAAATGGTCCTGGGTCGCTGACCTGAGTTTCAATAGTTGAACAATTTTCCATGTGTTAGATTTTTATACGGATAAGGATGTACTGATGCGGACTGATGGAAATGCAGCCTTAATCATCATGGTTTGAAAAACTTTCGTGACAACAGACATTCAAAATTTGTACATATTGAAATTGAAGCTTTTTCTTCAATTTGACCTAATGACCTAGTTTTTGACCCCACATGACCCAGATTCGAACATGGCCGGGATACCATTGGAACAAATGTTCTGACCAAGTTTCATGACGATTGGGCAAATATTGTGACTTCTAGAGGGTTAACAATCTTTTTCTTCAATTTGACATAGTGACCTAGTTTTGACCCCACATGACACAGATTCAAACTCGGCCGAGATACCATTAAGACAAATGTTCTGAGCAAGTTTCATAAAGATTGGGCAAAAAATGTGACTTGTAGTGTCAACAAGCTTTTTCTTAAATCTGACCTAGTGACCTAGTTTTTCATCCCACAGGACACAGATTCGAACTTGGCCGAGATATCATGAAGGCAAATTTTCTGACCAAGTTTCATGAAGATTGGGCAAACAATGTGACTTCCAGAGTGTTAACAAGCTTTTTATTACATTTGACCAAAAGACCTACCGGTAGTTTTTTATCACAAACGACCCAGATTCGAACTCGGCTAAGATATCATTGGGACAAATGTTCTGACCAAGTTTCATGAAGATTGGGCAAAAAATGTGACTTCTAGAGTGTTAACAAGCTTTTTCTTGAATTTGACCTAGTGACCTAGTTTTTGACCCCACATGACCCAGATTTATACTCTGTTGAGATATCATTGGGACAAATGCTCTGACCAAGTTTCATGAAGATTGGGCAAAAAATGGGACTTCGAGAGTGTTAACAAGCTATTTCTTCAATTTGACCTAGTTTTTGAAGCCGCATGTCCCAGATTCGAAATCGGCCAAGATATCATTGGAACACATGTTCTGACAAAGTTTCATGAAGATTGGCCAATAAATGTGGCCTCTAGAGCGTTCACAAGGTAAATGTTGATGACGCACGACGGACAAAAGGCGATCACAAAAGCTCACCATTAGCACGTTGTGCTCAGGTGACCTAAAAAGGGAAATAACTCCGTAAATATTGAAGAAAGAGTTGAGATCCGTGTGATCTGCTCTTCCTCTCATTGTCCTCTATCATTATACGAAGTTTCATGTGAATCCCTTCAATACTAATGGATTTAAGCTCCGCACAAGAAAATTCAACAAAGGGCAATAACTGTTAATATTGAAGAAAGAGTTATGGTCTTTGTGCAGTGTTCTGCCGTGAATTTGGACTATTGGGGACATGGGCCCTTTAGGCTTGAAATAGTGGGGACAAATAACAAAAATGAAGGGACACAGACAAACAAGTTTTACACCTCGTGAATATTCCCAAAGCAGATTTTTGTTTTGAAAGCAGGTACTAGCTGTTTTAATTCATGTTTGTTTTTCTTTTCTGTTCAAAAAACGATTAATACAGAATATTGTGTTATTAATTAATTCATCACGCTCTGTTGGTCTATGTTAAACTGCATTCTAAAATACATTATGACCTTGCATTAGTAATTCCAATTTGAACAAACAATAAAATCTGTTATCAACACACGGCTTAATAATGAAACCTGTAAAAACTACAAAGTGTAACAGTGGGATGTCATCAATTAGCCGGGCATCCAAAACTGCAAGCCGTTAGCAACACCCATAGCAACGGTGTCGGTTAATTCGACTTCAAAAGGCTGATCTATCTGACAAAATGCGGCTGTGGTCAAGCGGGGTTTGTCACGTTTTTCACGCTAAGCATGCATGTGGACCGCATGTACAATTATCGATTGATACTATTGTACACAGTATCTGAACTGCGCAATCGCTGCCGATACAGCGTTAATGAATTAGTGTTTGAGGGAAAAAAATTGTTATAAATTGATGTGACGTGACAATCAATGATATAAATTTAACTAAATATGCAGCATTATTTACTTGTAAATTGTGTGCGCCAGAGGACCCGCTCACGAAAATTTGGTGGGGACAAATCATTTATTTTTGCTCCAATGGCACAAGGCCGCATCCACGGCAGAACACTGCTTGTGCTCTGCAGTTCCTCTCATTGTCCTCTATCATTATATGAAGTTTCATTTGAATCACTTCAATACTAATGGAGTTATGCTCTGCACAAGAAGCGTGACGGACAGTCGGACGGATCGACAGACGGACAGACAATGCGATTACCATAGGCCCCCCGAAGTTCCCTTCGGGGGCATAATAATAAGACATGAAACATTTATGAAAATCATTACATATTGATTTTTAGTTTTACTGGATAACCCAATTTATGTGTCTGAAGCAGGTATGATCGACTATGAATGACAGACTTGGTGGCACCTAATTAACACCCAATGTTCTGCCATGAATTTGGTCTATTGGGGACAAGGGCCCTTTAGGCTTGAAAAAGTGGGGAGATATTACAAAAATGTTGGGACAAAGGCTAAATTTGTTATTTACTAACCTCATGAATGTAACCAAAGCAGATTTTATTGAAAAGTACTTAGCTGTTTTTGTTTCAGTTTATACTTATTTTATAATCATAAACTACCAATCAAATTAGTTTATAACGCACACTTTTTTACCCTAAATTTCAGCTATGAAAATTTGGTACATTTATACACCGTCACGGAACCAGTCAGTTTCATTCATCTGTTCAAAAAAAGGTTATTATATAATTCATAATATTTTGTTCTGAATTAATTCATAATGTTCTGTTTATCAAAGTTATTTAGAATTCTTATTACCTTTCATTATTAATTCCAATTCAAACAAACAATAAAATCTGCTAAAAACATGAGGGGTTAATAATGAAATCTGTACTGTAACAGTTAGCTGTACTTGTAAGCGCAATGCAAACATTGAGCTACTTTTTATACGGGCAATGTTTGCTGACGGGCTGTACCGGGCAACAGCCATTTCTATGGTGGAAAGTTTTCCTTCTTTGTCTATATTGTTCCAACAGGATTTTGACCACTACTTTCACGTCCCGAAATTAGATAGTTATTGTCAACGGACTGCAATAAAAGTTACATACCTGGACAGATAAACCATTCCTAATTAATGTTCCATAAATATTTGTTAATACAAGTTTAAATCGGAATTAAATGCATATATAAGGTAAATTTCGGTTCATATTAATCCGTTTTGTTGTTGTTCAAGTAAAATACGTTGATAGATAACTCTATTTTTGCAAATAATGGAAAATTAGGAAAATTTAAACTTTTAGCTTTCCACCATATAAATGGTCTTTTGGCGATGAGACGTTCCAGCGAATTTAGCCCTATATAAAAAGTAACACTAAATTCGCAGCACGTCTCATGAATTAGACTTCTGTAAAGCCAGGACTTTTGGATTTTACGGTTTACAAAGCCGGCGAACATAAATTTTCAAAAGTGAAAAAAAATAAATTATAATTACGAATTTTTTTTTACCGATGGGGGACGAAACGTTCAAATTTTCTAAATATTTTGAATACGAATATAATAATTTGCTCGGTAAGTCCGTTTATTTCCGTGAAACTGCTTTTTGTTTTTGACGGTATCACACGATGATTGCCGATCGAGATCAACAAATTGTTCCGGAATTTCACAGACAATTTTTTTAAGCAAGGCGTCCGCCGTTGTTTATGTACATGTATGCCATGTAAAACCAGTGTTTTCTACAAAAGACTGCGAAATGTCTGCTGAAACACGACGTCACGTTCCACGCATGGAAAGCGTGCGTGTACCGATCATGTGCTTTACTAAATACAGGTCTTTCAAGACATTGGGTGTCCTAGTTTCCAGTCAATGTTAATCCCATGCATGATTTGTGCAGGGAGAAATCCCGTTATTGTGGTCAGTAAAGTGTTTCAAGTTTGAGGGTCATCTCATAAATCTGTACTAGTATCCAAAATTGAACAAAAAGATTGGTACAGCAAATGGAGAAAAAATAGGTAAATTATAAACAAATTGGCGTGGTTTTTCCATGCAAATTTACTTATTGGTGGACAAAAAATTAGCAAGTGATTTTTAGTTCGTAAATTGTTGAATTTATTATATATTGTTCAACATGTTTCATAGACGGCCCTTAAAATGATTTGTCCATTTGATGACAGTTAATATTACCGTTAGAAGTACAGTTATTCATGGAAAGAATGAAACATGAGAAAATCAACACTGTTTTTAACAATAGAGTGACATTTGTCTTTAACATTTGACGCGCAGACACGATGTGCACGAGGAAAATTTCTCGCCGTTTTTGCAAGAACAAAGCATGTACATAATATAAATATATTTTAATCAAGATCTTTACAATTCACCAATTATCCAGTCAGTACTATGTTCAACAGCTGTCACGATTAAAACAGTGTTAAAACACTAAATACATGCCCATATGAACATAATTAATCGAATAAAAAAGGCTCCATCAGTAGATCGACTGTAACCTAAAGATTCGAGAACGACGAGAATAGTGGGTTTGGACATGACGTCACTGTGCGAATGTGATGCGCACTGGACATACACATCCGGAAAAAATTATTACGTTCAGTTTCGCAACAACAATGATGCTTTTGCTTTTAAAAGGCTAGAGGTATGCCGTTCATTTCGTTTAAACTTGTACAAAAAATTGAAAACATCTTAGCCTTAAATTTAATAGCTAAAACGCACCAGAGAACGTCATTTGACACATGCCGCAAAAAAAATTGACGTACGGAGGGGATACCCCTCCCTAACCCACCCCTCTCGGGACGGGGACGCCAAAAAAAATCCTGTGGAATGCACTGGATGTATATTTTCAGGTGATATTTGTAACAAATAATATCATTAGTGACAAGATCTTCTTGGGGGCACATCGAAACGAGGATGTGGGGACAGACAGCTTTGTCTTGTATACACTTAAAAGAGAAAGTCATGGTTGCATTTTGTTGATGATGTATATTTTCGCGACACAATGAGAATTTCTTATTTGCCTTGTATTTTGTTTCTGTCACAATTGTAATGCAATAATTTAACACACACTAGCAGTTCAGTTTATATCTGATAAATTTCATATATACATGAAGAATTAGCATTTACACACAGTTGAATATTTAAAAAAAAAAATATGTTAAAACTGGTTTCTCATTTTTAATAAGAATTAAGACTTAATAAGAATCCAGACAATTGACGTCATATTATTTGGACTTTTCTCTTGATATAGTTAAATTTAATATGTTTTTCGAGACTTCACAGCAATTATTTTCAAAATTTGCGCTGTGTGGTTAGATTAAGCTCATTTTGCAAGGTCTGTGTTAGGGCAGTTGTGGATTCCAGTCCTGCACAGGTTAACTCGTCTTCTTTTAAAAAGGCATCTCACTTTACATTTTGTAAATCCATATAAGTATACAACTTTGTGGTAAAATCAATTTTAATGATGCCGTTAAAATATATGCATCTATTACACTTATTTACTCTGTAAAATTCATAAATACAAATGGTTAAACTGCATATAAAACATTGGTGTAATAAAACAGTTTATACCATGTTTGACGTCTTATTCTAACTTCAAATAATAGTGTGTTTTAATGTTGATATTGTTATTAATTATAAATTGCTAATGGGAAATCGTTCGTTGTGTTCAGATTTGAACCTTTTTTTGTTGTTTTTTTCAACCTGCCAGTGGACATGTTCCCCAAAAATTTTTGTAAACCAGAAAATAAAAAAGGACTGGCCTAACAGTGTGACATCATCAATTAGCTGGGCATCCAAAACTGCAAGCTGTTAGCAACAGCCATAGCAACAGTGTCGGTTCGACTTCAAAAGTATTTGATGAGGCTGTTAATGTTGTGGCTGTCATTTAGCAGTTTGTTGCTCAAGCACGTGGACCACATTTACAATTATTGATCGATACTACTGTACCTGAACTGCTCAAGCGCCATCAGGACTAAAATGTTATTAATAAAATTTGGCATTTGTGCGTGCGCCGTGGACCCACTTACGGAAATTCAGTGGGGACAAATAAGTTTTTTATGCGCCAATGGCGCAATGCGACATTCATGGCGGAACACTAACAGCGATTTTTTTTGTCCAATTGGGAAAAGTACCTGTACCGGTCCAATTGGGAAAAATTGAGTCGTGAAAACCTCAAATTGGGAAAAATCGAGTCGTGAAATCCTTAAATTTGGAAAATCGCGTCGTGAAGTTTGGGTCTTATTGAATACATCATACTGTTCATACTTAATTGAACATACCCATTAAAATAATCATTTGCAGGCATGCCTTAATGACCATTAAGTAATAAAGTTGATATAAATAACAAAATATTATAAAGAACACACAAAATCAATAACTAGTTGTTTTAATCTCTTATAAAGCAATGTCTCTCTCTTTCATTTTTTTGAAAATTTCAACAATCTTTGATGTTTGATCATCACTCAGTTGCTCGCATCCCTCTCTGCACAGCATCATTAGTGCTGTCAATGTGTCCTGAGATAGACGGTTTCGATTGGTTCTGCAAAGATTGTTCATTAGACTGAACACCCTCTCCACAGAGGCAGTGCTGGAGGGCACAAGTCTGGACAGCAGCAACAGCTGGTACATGCAGGGGTAGGTTGTCCTAAGATGTTCATCCCCCAGCATCTTCTGCAGCAAGTCCACAGGTGGATTGCTGTTTCTGAAAACAGAAATAATATAAAACTATATGTTTAGGTCTACCAGGGTCTAATTAGATGATATATGATCATGGAGTGTCTATGAAGGAGAGCTGGAACAATTATGTATTTTAAATAATAAATATTTTTTAAATATTATGTAAGATGCATGCATTACAAACAATTTCATTTATATAAACATGATCTTGAGAAGAATAAATTGTATTGAGAGAAAGAAAAGGAAAGCAAGCAAACTCTGAAACAGTAGCTAACTAAGAACTGTATAAACCATACATAAATAAATCTGGAATACTAGTCTAAAATGAACAAAAGCTAAATAACAGCAAACAAGTAAGTTCATTTAAGTGTGTGAATCATTGTTTCCTCTGCCTTTCATTTCACAGATTTTTTGACAGTTTTATTAAAGTTTACATCATGTATGATGTTGCTTTAAACATAAGCAGTATTTGTATAACTTAATTGAAACTTGTATTTTGCAAAAATCATACTAATAAATTTGGGTAAGCACAGAATTTAAATCAATGTAATCACATAGAAAACAGACCTTTTGGAACTAAACAATCGGAATGGTCACAACAGAACTGTCCAAAACATCAACCAATACCTATGCATGAACATAACATATTTAAAGCCGTCAAACTCTGCAAGGGCAGTAGCCTTGTTGAACAATGGTGGGCTCTGCGATGTTTGACCCTTGTAGGTGTCTTCTTTTTGAAGCCCATAGTGTGAGGTCAAGTTCTCAATTTTCGCCTTAATAAAGTTAGTGTTCTTTGTAAGGATAATCATCTCAGGCCTTTCTGTCTCTAGGTAACTTAACTAATTTAAATTATTGATGACCATAATTAAAAAAAAATCTCAAAATTAAAAGTAATATAATTTGTAAATTAAAGTACCAAAGAATGAAATAAACTGTATATCTTTACTATTCTTCTGTATGTTCTTAATTTCAGGCAAAGCCAGTTATACCTTTCCATAGTCTGATTCTCGCAGTTCCACAATGGTTTCAGGCAGATTTGTCAATGTGAAGACTGAGAAGGCTTTCAGCTCTGGCGACATGAAGTTGAAACCGCTATCTAGTTCTTCTAGGAGTTTGTTGACCATAGGGATGGCAAGCTCCTCCACTACCTGAGTAGGGGTGTAACTGTCCTTGTCTCTGAAAAGAAATAATTGTTAAATGATCACAAACATTAATCAACTAATGTATACAACATGTATGTCAATCACATTGATAAGCAAATATTTCTGTAAACTACCTTAGTCTTCTTGAATAAACTGTTCGTTGATCAATTTCTGCAAAGAGGGTGCTCATGCGCGACAGATATAGGTCATCTTCCACTTCCGGAGGTTGTAGGCATGCCCTGAATCTCTGGGTTAAGATTTCCAGGTTGTCTGTCAACTCCTACAAGAGAATCAGGTACAGTATTGATATTATTGCAGTCTTTCAGCTCGAAATAGTATGAAGCTTATGTTATAATTATGATAAAAGAAAATGCACCTTACACTATAAAATACAGTGAAGATCAGTTTGTCAGATGAACCTTTAAATGAATTCGCTTTTATCATAAAACAAATCGTATCTACTACCTTTAATTTTCTTGTCACATCTGAGAAATCAATTGCAGAACCCTGTAGAAACTTGCAGAAGATGTTCACTGGCTGGAGCATATCGCACATGACCAGAATAGCTGCCACAGTGTTTTTGCTCGTGATCTTGTCTCGAATGGCAACAATCTCAGGCTCTCCTTTTCTTTCCAGAAGCTCATCAAGTGTATCAATGATCTGCAATTAAACAAAAGAAATATGCCTGAAAGTGACTTAAAGTATCCCCACACCACTTTGAAGCAAGCATAGCAAATGACATGCCTATGGCTAAGTTTAACTCAACTCATAACTCAAGAACATATTGATCCCAGTGCATGAAATTTTTTAAATATATCTTGCGCATCTACACTTCATGGCAATGACATTAGAGTTTAAATTATATCTATTATAAATTTTATAAGAAATTTAATCTACAACCCGATAAAAAGTATATGCAGACGAACAAACCAAACAGCTGACCGACAAGCAGCAGGACTAAAAAAATACCCCAGTGTCAAACTGCATTTGCATGTTTAGAAATTATAATAGCCTAACTGTAGATTGTGAAAGGAATGTATTAACTTTTTAAAAGCTAATAAGGTCAATTGTCAAATATCTAAGATAACTTTTGACAATATTGTTTCAGATGTTAATATAATAACATATTGAACTGTTTCTTGATTTTTAAGTTGAAATCAATACGTCATCAGAAGTAAAATGTGTAGCTACCTGGACATATCGATCTATGAACCTCCTACAGGCCACGCCATGAGACAACCATCTAGTAGCTGCTGCTCTGACCAGCACCAGCTCTTTGACATCATATGAAGACTGGACATCCTGAGTAACAAAAACATTATACAACCTTGTGCAAAATGTTATACAAGTAAATTATCATATTTGGTTTGTTGTTCAAGAGCCACTACTTGAATACTATTAAATTGTTCATTTGAAGTATAAAATTTATATTCAAAACGTTGCCCTGTCATTTAGAGTTCAATAAGGAAGCTAAGCATGATTATTTTAAATTAAAGTAAATTATTTATTTAGATGGCCAGTTAACAATGAAGAAACACATGCATTTAACAAAGAAAACACACTACCTTGAACACGGCAAATTTCTGGGGTGAATACTCGAACAACTTGTAGACTGAAAGCAGGACATAATCCACCTCCCCGAGAACTTCAAAGTGTTTCATCAGGTGTTTCACGCAGAGAGCTAGTTTATGGTTTCTGCAGTTGACGTACTGGGAATGAGGAACCATATTCCTGAAACGTCTCTGCACACCTGTCATAAAAAAGCATAATGTTATGCATTTAGATGGTGTTAATTGAATTCAATGCAGTTGAATGTAAAACAATATTTTAAAATTGCATTTAAGAATCATAATTTAATCATGCAGGACTGTAAACAGAGCAAAAATTAGAAATATTATTTTTCATTTTATATTTAGTTGAGAAAACTATTGATATATACCATTCTGCTCTCCACTCATGGTATTGCAGCCGTCAAACCCTAGGAACATCACCTTGTTGATATTGATATCCTTTGACTCCAAAAAATTGACTAATGCCTGAGTGAGAGTTTCGGCATCTCCCCGTTTGACGTTAACAAGTCCAACAAAGTGGTCTTCCACATTGTCGCAGTCCAGGTAGCGAATGAGAATCGCCAATTGACTGCGACCAGCTTCGTCTGTAGACTCGTCAGCTAGCAGAGCAATGTAGTCACTTGTCCTAATTTTATCAAGTTGTTCTTGTTCAAAGTAGGAACTGAGTGCAGAAACTATTTCTGTAATGGATGTTGACGAGGTATACATGGGAGAACTTAATTGCTTATAATCAGTTATATTGCCACAGTTTGCTTTGGCCATATGCTCTACGAGATCAGGAATGCTATCCAGCGCCCAGTGATTGCGCACAACAAGGTTTGCAGTGTTAATCAAACATGTGATGTATTGTCTGTTTATCTTTATTTCTGTTTCTGAACTGTTTTTACCCTTTTGCCTCTGTAAAAGTTTGGGAATAGTTTCTGTCTCTACACCCTCTTTAGCCTTCACATACCTGCTGAGGCTGTCCTTGTGTAATTGGGTTTCCTCATGTGCAGTTAGTTTCCGAACAGGATGATCCCCAAGGACAGTGCCTGTTAAAAAAGGCGATGGTACACCACGGGCTACCTGTTTTGGTCCAAAAATTTCACAATACTTGCACAAAAAGCAATTTTTGCTGCTGCTAAAATATAGCCAATCATAGTTCCATTCATATTTTGCATTGATTTTAATTTGCTTTTTGGGGAGTGGGGAAAGTGTGGAAGGTTCATTTTCAATTTTTTGGGCAATCAACATTTCAGATGAAAATATTTCATGGCCAGACTGGGATGTATCTTCAACTTGACTATCACCAAAACCACTTTGAGTTGATACTGATTCAGAAGCCTCAGGAGCCTGGTTAAAATCGGCCTCAATAGATTGATTTATTTCAGTATCAGGGGTCTGGTGTAACTCGGCCTCAACGGCCTGGTATGACACTGTCTCGGGGGCCTGATTTGACACGGCCTCATATCCACCAGCCTCAGGGGCTTGGTTTGAAATCTTGAAACCAAACTGCGTCAGTGGAAGGGATCCACTTGCCTGATGACTCTTTTTAAGTTTTTTTGCATAATATTTGCTATTATGACTCATTTCAAATTACGATCAGGTTACAAACCGACGTAAAACAGAACGCTGGCTGCCTGACAACAGAACCGGAAACAGAAACGACTCTATTGATTGAATGCGCTGAATAATATAACCCGAAATTAATCGAGCGCGTGGTTACACACAACTATACGATTTTCTTTGTTCGCTCGCCGAAAGTTCGGTTTTGTTACGAAATTTTCGATCGTTTTGAACAAAATTCGGACGCCGATTGGGATTTTTTTCAGATGCCGATTGGGAATTTTCGCATTTTCGCTCGATTGGGAAAGTACCGTTTACCGGTACTTTATAAAGAAGGAAAAAAATCGCTGACTAACCACCTATGTTATGATGCCATAACTACGCTAAGTCTCACAAAGCGTAAACAAGAGAATAGCCGAAAATATTACTAAACCGAAAACAGGCCAGTCGACGGTATGCACGTCCGAAATATAGCTGTACTTGTAAGCCCTATGCAAACATTGAGCTACTTTTTATATGGGCAAAGTTTGCTGACGTGCTGTACTGGGGAATGACCATTTCTGTGGTGGAAAGTTTTCCTTCTTTGTATTTTCCGGCAGGATTTTGATCGATACCTTCACATCCCAAATTTAGATAGTTATTGTGAACGGATTGCAATAAAAGTTACATACATGGACAGATAAACCTTTCCTAATTAATGTTCCATAAATCTTATATGAAAACACTTTCATTTTGCATGCCTGAGCCATTTAAACCTACCCACTATTGCATTTTTATATAATCTCGCTGTCCCCCGCTGTGTAAACTTTAATCGATATTCTGCTATGCTGTAGAAGTGATACGTCATTCTATTGGTCAGTATCAGGATAGCCTCACTCTGATTGGTTTGAATCTAAACAAGGCTGCAATTATGAGAACTTCTAAATACATGTAAATTTCGGCACGTTAATCAGTTTAGGTGTTGTTGAAGTAAAATATGTTGATAGATAACTCTATTGTTGCAAATAATGGAAACTTTTAGGTTTCCACCACATTAATGGTCTTTTGGGACGTTCCAGTGAATTTAGCCCTATATAAAAAGTAACAATAAATTCGTAGCACATCTTATGAATTAGACTAGTCCGAAATACAGGTATACTTTACAACACCTGTCCATAACTTTGGACTAAGTCTCTATACAAAAATTACGTCACGAACGCAGAAAACAGTTCAAATACGTCAAACAAATTTTCAACATACCGTTAGATCAAAATGCTTGGTGATAAATTAATGAAATTTGTCAGCTTTTTCTGGAAATCTGTATCAACTTGACGGCTGTTGGTTGTTGTTGTCTTACAACATCTCGCTATCGAAGTAATTTGACGTTGTCAACTCCACTGTCTCGATTACGATGTTCCACTTTGTTGTAGCCCGGTCTAGTCTTTATAGCTGGCTAAGTGGACCGACAGTCCACTGATTTCAAAATTTATTAGTGAAGACTGTTTATTGTGTTCAATTATTTCAACAAAATAGCATTTATTTGCTGCTGCTTTCACATTGACCCAATCACGTGTTAAAAAGAAGGATCGTGGTTCCATTTTATTTGTGATTTTTTTTTTCTTTCAATCATTTGTGTATGTTTAGGTGCAGTAAGCTACAAAACAGCAACCACAAGAGTGTCAACAGAAAGCACGGATGTGTGTAAAACACTATTAAATTGCAAAGGTCAGTTCCTAATAAGTTTAATCTTAACCTTAAATATGCAAATTTTATAAACGGTAATTTTCCATATAGAAACAGTTCAGCATTAAGCCATACAATGAAAGTAAAGGCATATGAACCACATTTCCATGTGTTTGTTTAGCAACTAATTTTGAAACATTCCAATTGTGAACGTAAGATAAAATATTAGAAAACTGACTCCAGGTGCTCAAAATTGTTGTATGTCTATATTTTACTCAAAGACATATAATGAGTGAAATACTGAATTTAAACATACATTCCAAGGCATGCAAATCACATAAAGATCGTAATGCTATTTAAATACGTAATAAGACCAACGGTGGATCCATAACAACTGAACATTACATAAACATTTTATTTCAGCACCCACAGAAATTGATTGTAGCCCAGTTGCTTCAAGTGAAATCCAAAAATGCACATCAATGGGTAATTATCATCCACATATTTTTATTGTTGGAAGCATAATGCATTTACTGATAAGAATTAACATTAAAGTGTGTTTTTGATTAAGAGATAACTCTTTTAATTAACTAACATCAAAATTTAATGTTTACACTAGACAAGCTGTAAGTTTGTTATTTACACAATAATGTTAACTGTATCTATAAGTGCATTTTGAATATAATGCTATATTCGAAACACACAAAATTATAAAACATAACACAATGTTAGAACAACATAACAATTAACAGTATAATTAACTCATGTTTCAGCCAGTACGATTGAACAGAAGCCAAGTGAAACACATAAGAAGTCATCAAAAAGTAAGTTTTGAAAATAAAAGTACAACAGATGATAATTGATATATAAAAAAAAAGGAACTTTGAAATAATCTATATGAATTAATTGAGTTGAATAAGTATTAATTCTAAACCCACGTATGCATTGTAAATTTCTATTACGAGTTTTCTTGTTTAAACATGTATTATAAATGTCATTGCAGGATCCTTTGATGAAACTTTCTTGGAAAATCAGAAGAGAATGATGGACAGTCTGGAGAGTATCCGAGCATCGTTGGCTGCCATAGTGGAATTAAAAAAACAAAAATTATCATTAATGGCTGCCAACAAGGTCAGTGACCTTACGTCAGATATATTTGAGCCTCGAAATCAAGCAAGTGTTATATTACTACTGACCTTGGCAGACGTAGTTGGCTTTGTTTCGTAAATAACGGCAGTTTAGTCACTTTAAACATTTACCAAAAAAAGAATACTTGTTAACAATTCCTTTTAATTACACAGTTGATATCACTATCTTAACAGTATCAATGTGTATAGGCTTGTACCAACATTTATTAATGAATAACAATGCTCTTAAAATAATTTAAGAAAATCTAGGACTGGCAAACTTTAAGTCATAATTAATTGGCACAAGTTCTAATCAATGCAAGTGACGTTTATTCGACTAAACACTGTTTCTTATTGACATCACTTATTAGGTCATTTAAATATCACAATAGCTGTTTGTGATACAGTTAAAACCCTTCAAGATTAAAATTAATATGTTAAATATCAAGAGCCTAAACTGGTCATAGAAGTGAATTTTAAATAATAAATCAGGTGCCATAACTATGTATTTCGTGCTTATTTGATAAGTCATGAAACTGTGTGAATGGCAGACAGCCTCCTGTCTTGTGTAGGCATCTGAAATATGAAATAACATTTTTGCTCAAAACTAAAAATGTTGATCTATTAATTCTCAAACGTCAAATGTACCTTGTTTTATTTATTGTTTAATTACAATTGACATGTGTTAATTTTATTTTTAATTGGGTGTTATGAAATAAGTAAGTAACATTTATTGCCAACAATGAATACATTTGTTACTGTGATACATATTGTGAAACTCTATGAAAACGAAAAATGACATATACATTGTATTTTGTAATTTCATTGTATATTAATCCTGTATATTTCCATACAGTAACATAACTGAGTATTTCAATGTGATCTCTGTTGATCAAATGGGATTCATTGCATAAGTGATTGTTTGTTTCAATGATGTATTGAAAAAAAAAAGTTTACATATTATTCGTAACATCAATACAAGATTGAATTCATTTAACCTGAATCTGCCTTTCAATACTCCAAAGGCTCTCTCCACAACTACTCTCCCTCGTTTGTGAGAAGTGTTGAATCTCATCTGTGGTGGATTTTGCGGTGTGGCAAACGGAGTGAGGCAGTAACGCCGCAGAGTGTATCCATTGTCTGCCAACAAATGGCCCACATCATTCCTCTCTAGATATTCCTGAATGGAGCAACATTCTGTTGTTGAATATGCAAGAATTGCATCAATGTAACATGTTGTGTAAGGATGTATACATGTATATGATACATAGTCTAATGACATAGCAGGATATGATTAGTTATGACGTATTCAGATAGTGTAATATTACATATATGAATACAGACCATCTGTTGAGAAGTTCAGGTTGTATGCAAGTATATTAACTGCCTTATTAACAAAAATAGAAACTGGCATATTTAAATGTTAAATAGAATTTTAATGTTTTGTATAACATTTAGGCAACAAACCAATACCTTTAGACCACATCCTTCAAACATGAATGAATCGTGACTTGACCCGGGGTATGTAGACACTACATTCAGGAATCTGAAATGCCAATTATATTTTTTAAACATGACTTGTGACACAGTTGCAAATAATTATTTCATTAGCTTTTTCACATAGAATTAATAAGTACATGATACAAAAGCAACGCCTCTCTGATGTGCCGCCTCTCTGACAGGCCGGTATCATGTTGAATTCCATAGAGAAGTACATCACATGATTTATACACTTAATTATTAAGTTATATGAGAATAAAACTAATAAATCTGTAAAAAAAATCATCAAAGGAGATCATCCAGCTCCACTTGGTGACGGCTTCAATTAAATTTCTATAAAAATCTGAAAGTGGCTGTTACAAAATAATGCAGTCGCGAATGATGTAATTTATAATTGTTACAACTTGAACAAGTCAGATGAATTGAACGAAGGTAATATTGGGATAAATATTTGTGTTCTCATCAAATATTATATCAATGTATTAACCATTTTATCCTCAGATAATTGTTGTCTTTTACCTTAACTACATACACAGGGTTTTCATTAACTTTTGAATTCAGGAAGTTTGAATTTCCTAGCCTCTGATTTTGGCAGTTTTGCTCATAATCTTTGGAAGGTTTGTCAGTATTGCGCGACATATGTACGAAATGTAATTAAGTATAAAACTCAAGGTTTGTTTAAGGTCATTTCTTTTTCATCAGGTGTTTATAATATGCCAATTTAATTACTTAAAGAGGTATTCATTGAGATGAACAACACTTCAATTTTTCATCTAACTTGGTCATCTTTACATGACGAAACTTCCATGGCTGCAATTTTGGAAGTCCCGTTACAAAAACTGGGAGTAAATTACTCCTAAACTTCCCTTAATGCAAGCCCTCAATACCGAACTGTTATTATACAAAAATTACCTTAATTCAGAATCAACAACTCCATGCACATTCAATGCGTGATACCCCTTCCGACAAACAAACACTTCTTCGTGCTCTTTTGGAGCTATTATTGGTATCAACGTACCATCCACTGCACCCAGAACATTTGGTAGGCCACACAGCCTAAAGAAGCCCAACTTCACACGTGTCTGCTCTTCTAGATCAACTGGGAAACTGCAGAACAAATACCAGAATGTTAAGTTCAGTAAAAAGTGTTCTGTCCACAGAGTGGCAAATAACACAATATTTTTTCCTCATAGATCTTAAAAATAATATAAGTATTAATTTCAATTATCATACAACTAAGCGAAATAATTAACATTTATGACAAAAAAATTAACGTTGTTGAAAAATGTTGAAAAATACAAATAAATAGTTTATGAAACATTTGTTAACGTTTAAATAATTTGTTTTAATATATATTAATGCATAAAACATAAATAATTTGGGAAAATGTTTATTACAATGTACTAATTTTAGCAACAGTTTGTTATTTTATATCTCTGTGCTTTATGGTCTGAGTACTGGAGAAAACAAATCTTTGGATTCATTTTTCCATATCATGTTTGTTTGGTGAGGCCAAAAAAAAAAAATGCTTGTTTCAGGTTACATGACACCCCCAACAATAGGGTAGATTGTGGGGATTATATTATTACTATTATTTATGTGACAAACTAAATAACATGTTCTAAGGTCATTGAATTATAAAGGTTTGGTCACAAAAATTGAAACATTTTCTTTTTCTGTACACCTTAGTCTAGCTGCTAATATACAAGTTTGATGAAACATGATTAGAATTGCATTTTGAAATGGCCTATTATAATAAAGTGTCTAGCTGATACAGTTAATTTAGTAACCCAATGGACAACGATCAAAATGAAAGAAGAGCGAGCTTTTATATAACCCAATATATATATAAAGTGTCGTCCCGAATTAGTCTGTGCAGTCCGCACATGCTAATCTTGGTTGTCACTTTCTGCCTACAGTGGATTTATATTATGATAAGACTTCCTTGAAACAGAACATACAATAAAAGAGAAAAGTTCTGTCCCAGATCAGCGTATGCGGACTGCACAGTCTGATATGGTACGACACTTTAAGCACATGCATTAAGCCCGGTTTTCAAAATTATCCGAAATCCATCCAGTGCAGAAAGAGGCCAACAGACGCCTTAATCATTTCGTAAAAAAATGATTAGAGCAACGGAGGGCACAATATCATCAAGTGCTGTAGAATAATAGCAGATTTTTTATAATGTAAGTAATTCACAAAAAGATTTTTAATCAAATATCAACACTGTAAATCCAAAAATTAAATAAGTCCGAAGAAAACTAAAGGGCAGTAACTGGGGTGCGCTCGTAACCGTGTTCTGGATGTGATTCACAGCTGTTCCTTGTTACGAACGCTAAAGAACAATGTTCAGGACATGTCAAATATGTGCCCACGAAAGAG
Source organism: Congeria kusceri (assembly GCA_027627225.1). NCBI lineage: Eukaryota > Metazoa > Mollusca > Bivalvia > Myida > Dreissenidae > Congeria > Congeria kusceri. Next base: position 1,289,947 of record CM051038.1, on the reverse strand, counting down.
GAGGAACAGTAAGAACAAAGATGGCGGCACCGTCCACTTCTAAGATGTTATACAAATGCGATTGCGGGGTGTTTTTTTATACATTAGAGTCTGCAAGGGACCACCAGTGTCAGGAAGGTGTGCACATACTTGGATAAATGATATATAATCTAATAATAGTTTTTGAGACCTTTAACGATGTCTTATTTATATTCTAAGCTGTCGAACATTTATGTCTCCAAGCAGTTTCGATCCAAAGCATTTTCGGTCAATTCTTAAAATATTAACATAGCATGGTGGATTTGTTTTGATTTACTTTTCCGTATTGTACGTAATAGTTTTAGATCTACAGATATATGCAGATATTGGATATTGGATAGAAAGGTGGACTCTGTTGAGTTAACAAGGTGTTTCATTGACCAAATGATTTTTGGGAACACTGTACAGGCCACATTTCTCATCCGATGGTCATCAAACTTGCTCATAATGTTTACACCATTGATCTTTTGGTGCCTTTTGAACATGGGTCATTTGGGTCAAAAACTAGGTCACCAGGTCAAGTCAAAGACAAACCTTGTGAACACTGTAGATTCCACATGTTTCATCCAATTTTCGCAGAAGTTGCACAGAATGTTTAGGCCATTGATCTTTCGGTTGCTTTCAAAATGGGTCATGTTAGGTCAAAAACTAGGTCACCAGGTGAAATCAAGGAAATACCTTGTGTACAACATAGAGGCCACATTTTTCATCAAAGGTGCTCAGAATGTTTATACCATTGATTTTTTGGTTCCTTTAAAAATGGGTCATGTTGGGTAAAAAACTAGGTCATCGGGGCTAATCAATGAAACACCTTTTGTTAACTCATCAGAGTCCACCTTTCTATCCAATATCCACCAAACATGCTCATGTTGGTTGCGGTTCATAGTTGGTTCATTTGAAAATTGGGTCACGCCTGGCCAGAAACTAGGTCAAAACATGGTTAAACTTGAACTACATGAGCCAGTAGAGCAATACAGGCTCTCAGGGGCCTATTGTTCTAATATTGTCTTGATTTTTCCCACAACTATTGTCATTGCTATTGTCTCTCTTCAGGGAAGTGTGTCGAAGAGTTTGAATTCACAGACAGTTCGAAGACCATGTTTCAATGCGAGGATTGTGAAAGTTTTTTCACAGATATGGAAGTGTTCAAAAACCATGCCTGTGTCCCACATCAGAGAAGTTCTGCAGAAAGTTTGTTTTCGGATGAAGGTAATGACAATAACATAAATCAGGTATGGAACAAGGCGCAAACGCAACTGCTCATTAGTTCTTATCGGTTGCTTGTGGGAAAAGTTGCCCAGGGAAAACTTACAAATCTTACAAAGCTTTATTGTTGACCAAGGTCAGAGAGACAGAGAGGAAGCAGAGAGGACAGAAAGGAGGCATCAAGAGAGAATGCAGCTAATGAAGGGTTTAGTAGAAGCGATAAAGCAATCGGCGTCCCAAGCTCCAACGAAGAACAGGAACAATTAAACACTTCGTGTAATTGAAAATGTTTTTAATAACACTATTTAAACTCCCTTTCAAGAATAAGCATATATTGATTAAGTTTTACTTTCAGATAGTGTAAGAAGTGCTTTGAAACCAAACTGATCAAGAATATGAAAAAATTTAAATTTCATTTGTATGATGTTGTGAATTAATTAGAATTACTTGCAAGTTTTTTCATAATGAATTATTTAAATACCTTTATGAAGCATTGATTTTGTTTTCATTTGATAAGCATTCAGTCACATTTTGACAAGTATTTGACATGTAAATTTCTTTATATACAGTAACAGTAATAGATTATGTATCATAATCATATATATCTAAAGTATATTGTATCAAGCTGAGATTATAAGAATAGCCTTCAATGTGATACCTTAAAATAGTTTTTTATCATACGCCTTTATCTTCTTTCATGCTTGTGTTTCTTTCTTTCAGATTGTGTGATATGTATGGACAAAGTCAGAGATGTGGTCTTGGTTCCATGTGGCCACATGATGTGTTGTTACAGCTGTGCCAGAAAGTTAGAAAAACGGTGTCCACTGTGCAGAAAAGCATTTGATCAAACTGTTAAGGTTTTTAGAAATTGATAATCCTAACTTTTTGAGTGCCCAAATGGTTTTGTCACCGTTTTCATATTATTAATATAGTAGTTAAGTTTGAAAGAAACGCTTTATGAAAATGTGTTTTCTTAATCTACATCTGCTTTTGGAAAGTATGACAAGTTTCGAGTTGTATTTCTGTTTTTTTACCAACAATGCGTATTTAAAAACATGACAGTTGATATCAGATTTGACAAAATTTTTACAAGTAATTAAGCAAACCATTTCTATCATTTCTCTGACAGGCATCATAAGAATGTACAATAGTGTTCGCATTTCTAAATGTTTCGGAGCTGTTTGTCTTGTCTTTTTTCACAAAATGACATTTTTGAAAAAGCTTTATGTACAGTTTTAGTCTGATTTTGATTTATTTAGATGATTAACTTTCCACGAGTAGTGGATGCCACAAGTGTGAGATGTAGTTCGTCTATTGTTAAGTGTGTTATTTTTGCATACCTGAGCAATTAACAGTTACTTATACAAAGACCAAATTTGTGTTTGTAGCTTTATGAAGGTTGGTTACCGTGTTTGTTTCAAGTATTTGACATTTTAAAACTGAGTCCTGATCAAAACTAGGTCAAACTTTAGAAACCACAATTTACACTGTAGAGCCCTACATCTGGGTAGTTTGGTACACATACTTAAAGCCATAAAAGTTAATTTGACATATGTTTTGATTTCTTCATACATTATATCAAATGTCACAAAAATCTTATATAAGCCACTGAAAACTCTTTTATCTTTACAATTTTCTTTATACACATACAGAGCATTTTTCAATCCATTACCAAAGTTACACCTTAGAACATTTCAATTATCTGTGTATTGTTTTTTTTTCTAGCAATTGTTATGGGGATATTGTTAGTAAGAAGCAACTGCAAATATATTTTCTCCAAATTCTACTTTTGCATACTAGTATTTTGAGTTTCAAATAAACTTTTCTGGCTTTAAAGAATGATCATGTTTCGGTGTTAAAATCAGGACGAATACCATTTTAATGTGTTTGTTTGTTATATTTGTTTTTCTATTTTTATTTTATTTATTTGAATAGTTTCCCTAGGCAGGGAATGAATGAATACACTTTCATACCCCTATGTTTATCTTTCAACAGACAGTTTATTTTGATATTTTTATTTTTATGTTTCAGTTAGGATATTGATCTATAGTTATCAGTGCAATTGTCATGTTTATGTTAAGTGCAATTAAAAATTGCACATTTTTCACGATTTTTGTTGTCAAATTTTATTTAATACACATTCATTGGCCTGATTGTGCATGTACATGTATGCTGGGAAAACGTTTACACGTTCAAAAGTTTATTAAACTGTTGCAACTCTTCAAAAGATAGTCAAAACTTAATGAAACTTGAAACAATTGATCATCATAGCATGTCCTTTACATTAACATGGTGCTGACCTTGACCTCATTGAGGGTCAAGGTCACTATTACGCAGTCCTTCATTTTGAGCAATCTGGCGCCTCTTGTTTAAGCTCGGTTTTGAAGACTGTCAGTGATGAGACTTAAACCCAGAACCTCTTAAACATACTGGCATATATTAGTCCCTCACATAATCTGTCTTGATGAATGAATGAATGAGATGGGGTTTTATGGCATGGTGACACAAATAGTGGTCATAAAGCGCCGAAGTCTTGATCAATCATTTGGTAAAACACAGGAAACACTGATGTAAGCTGGATAGTTCTGAACACCATCGTCAATTTGTGTTGGCCCATCGGTTGTTTTGGATTTAACATTCGGTCACTGTATTAAAAACAAGGGTCAATAAAGGATTTCTGCCAGGACCCATCGGATGCCAACATCTTTCCTCTTCATATCTTTTTTGTCATATTCATTACTGGGTCAGCATTTTAATTGTTTAACAATTAAAAGTGAAAGTAGAGAAAAAACAACATAAAAATAGATTTCAATGCACACATTTTTTTTAACAGTTCAATTAGTACAATGTGGTAAAGATGCAACAACAAGAATTGATATTTTTTTAACATCTGCATTTTTATCTCAAAATTAATATATTTTACGGGAAATTGTCTTCAGTTCTGTTACATCAAGCACATTTTTTGTAGATATAATATTTAAAAGATGATATATTGGCTAAAGCAATAGTAGTTAAATACACAATCATTTGGATCAGTACCTACATTTATCTTGAAACACAGACATCATGAAACTTTTCAGACATGTCTGACAAAAAAATATTGTCCATAATAAACATGAAACCCTGTCAGCAATAAAGACTGGCAAAAATGCAGAATGACACAAATGAAATAAGTAGAATGCCTGGCAAAACTTCAAAAACATTATTGAAAATTGCTTACATTGCTTTTAAAGATGCACTCACACGATGAGTAAAGCAACCAAAATAAAAACAAATTTGCCTGAATTTAAAACATTGCTAGGAATCAATATGATCAAAGTATGTCAATAATTGAAGACTATTGATGATTTTTGAAACTATAATCAGTATGAAAGAGAAATGTGTCTTTCCCCATCTCAATAAGTAAAGCATTACATAATTTATTTCTTTAAACAGAAAGAATTTTGTATTCAATAGAACTGCAACTTAAATGTACGTATTCCGAATAACTACACTATTGAGTTTACAAGTAATTACAACAAATTTCTTGCAATTACATTTCTCTTATCGATTCCGTCTCTATTCTGGTCATTATGAACATTTGCATTTTCAACCTCGCCTTCAAAGTCCTGTTCCATGTACTCCTCTAGTACATCATACTCTAAAATGCAGAAATTGTGCAACACACAACATGCCATTATAATATTCACGGCCGTTGAAATAGACGCAGTGTCAAGATAGTGAAGTCTCCTAAAACGACCTTTCAATAATGCGAAAGCCCTTTCAATAACAACTCTGTTACTTGAATGGTAGGTGTTGTATTTTTTATGCTCAGGGGTAAGGTGTCCATTGTCACGATATGGTGTCAACAGCCACTTTCGCAAAGGATACCCCCCATCCCCAAGAATGTTATAATTTCTACCACATTTATCTGGACAACTTTCCCATAAATCTGATAACTGGAGTACTCTTGAGTCGTGGACACTTCCGGGATATCCAGTAAAAACATGACTAAACAACATGTTGTTTCTACACACACACTGAAGTTGTAATGAATGATAGTGTTTTCTGTTACCATAGCTCTGGGGATGGTCTCGCGGAGCTTTTATCTGCACGTGTGTCCCATCAATCGCACCAACTATGCCAGGAAATCCATTTCGCCTTTGAAATAACTGTTCTTCAGTTTGCATTTCCTGGGGATTGGGCCATCTTATTATGTTCTGTCTCATTCCTATTAAGGCAGAAATAATTTTGTCCCTACACACTACAGCTGTAGATTCAGACACTCCAAATCGATCAGCTATTTTTCTCTGAGTATCAGTTCCACCAACATACCACAATGTAATTAGTAACTGTTTCTTGATGCTGATTGGGTCTCTTCTACCATGACCGAATGGCTGCAGTTTTGGTAGAGTCTCCAAGTGCTCCAGAAGAAAGGAAAATGTTGTTCGATTCATCCTAAACATTCTTCTGAAGTCCTCATCGGTATACGCAGGTACGACTTCTTCCACATAGCCCCTCACTCGAGACTTTTCTTCTCCTACCCTGCCAAAAAAAAAAACATTTTTTTTTTCCATACTTATTATTTTAATATTATAAATATTGACCCTATGATTCCTCTGAAATTTCACCCGCGTCATTTGTAATTTATGTAATGATTTGCAACTAAAATCATGTTAATGTCAAATGATATAATTTTATTTGATACAAAACTAAGACTGCACTGTTGAAAAGTTTAAGGCAACCTGACCCAGTGTGAGCTACAACCTACAGACTAACACTTGCAAGTTAATGCTCTATCAGTGATTAAGCTACCTAGACGCATGCAGATACCTCTGTAGAGGTATTATTTAACTAATTATTTTTCCTTCTTTATTTAATATAAAATTAGTGTAAAATGCATGAAAATATCAATAAGTTCTAAACAATGGCCAGCTCAGTGACCTATATGCATCGAAAGATATACCTTTCTGTTACAAGAAAATCCAAACAAAAAGATATTTCAATAACATGCTGAAAATAAACTTGGAAACCATGTAAGACATAAAAAAGGACAAAAACAGTCTAATAAGCACCATTCAGGTGTTTATGGGATGATATTTTTATCCAGGAATTTTTTTGGGGTACTTTTTGGACATGCACCACCGGTCTACTTTGCAATTAGTGGAATGTAACTATGAGAATGTTTGACTAGTTATTGCCTAATCACCATGTATACGTTTTAGCAAGACTAAACATATCATGAAAACATACAATATTGCCTGAGTTCCTGTTAAAGTTGCAGCAAGAAATGTCGTAATGCTGGCACGCTTTCTGCTACGCTTCCGAGAAACCATTTCATCGTCTATATCTTCGTCTATGAGTTCCTGCAAGGCAAGACTGATAAAGCTGGCAATGTTTTTCTGACTTTCGGCCATCTTGAATTAATAACTTCCTGTTCCGGTGTGTTCGAAAAGGCAGTGCCTAGAACACTTGTGAAATCTGTATAGAACATCCGTTACGAATGCGCCTCTGGAGTACACTATTGATCGGAAAGTAAAATATAAAGAGAAAAGTAACCGCGATCTACTGACATTTAGAAGAACATGGAGTACCATGGACTCTGTAATCGAAATGTGTGGATTTTTTTTTTACCTTTGTTTCCACAGAGATTGCTCGTCCTCGAACTGTCTGTGGCTCTACATCACGCCTCACAAGTTCTACTATTTCACGGACAATCACTTTGCTAAAACGATATTGGGACATAAAGACATCATCCGGAATATCGTCTAACAAAAGACGGGGCGAAAACCGTCTTACCCTCCGTCTTCGTACAACATATCCGCCATCCATTTTGTTTAGAACGTCATTACGAGTGCTTGTTACGTCTCGCATACTTACGAGAGGATTCTACGATATCGTAAATTACGATGATTTATTGAAACGCAAAATGATAAGTTGCGAAAGTCGCAACTGGTTTACGAGTCGTAACTTACTTACGAGGGCTTATTGAAACGGTCCCCAGCTGCGGCCATAATGAGTCGTTTAATACCTCTTCTTCAAACCAAAAAGAATCGTAGGAAAAACAATCGAACGAAAAATAACGTACATGTTTAAAAGAACACACTGAAACAAACAAATAAATGTAAAATGACAACAGATTCCTCTTTGGGCGCACACAACGGTTATATACCAAAAATATGCACTCGTGAAATTCCGCATGATCAGCAGTAGAAAACCCATTAATTTCAGCCCAAGGTCCTTTATTTCAGACAATTGACCAATACATGAAGCATGAAAAAAACAAAAACAAGAATAGAACACAAATCACAAATACCGGTATGAACTGGGGTGGTCGCTATTTTACGCTTGTTGATGCAGCGACCGTGCAGTCACGCACAGTGCGGTAAACGCACGGGCACATCACGGCCTAGCATCTACTTCGCCAGCCGAGAGACCGCACGGTTCCTTGACTTACGGAATCCTTACATCTCCTTTGTGTAGTCCGTTTTTTGTTATAAAATTATAAATGTGTATTTAATACAATGATTCTAATATCTTAATTTGTTTTGTTTTCTGAGTATTTTCTTCAAACTAAGTGCTGCATGATGTATAAAATAACAATGAGCAGATCACATGAATCATACAGCGATATACAGTCACAATTTATGTTACATAAAATTTAGTCATTACTTTTATTGCATTCCGTTTAACAGGTTGATACCTTTTCACAAGGTCCTTTTTCGATATCGGGTACATTGTACAAATGTGTTTTTGTTTTTGTTTTTTTTTGCTTTTTGGAAAAATTCGGGTTGGCGGATCCGAGAACCAAGAAAAAAAAAAAACTCGCTTTATTCTCAATTGTATGGTCCCCATACGGTGACGGTCACCATGATTATTGCCGTGCGACAGACGCACGGCAAGCGTACGATTTGCAGACGTATTTGGTGACATTGTAAACACACGGCATTCATTTAAAAAACGCATGCGTTGGTCCTGCGCATCAAAAATTCAAAACCGTGTGGTGACTGTATGCAGTGGGTTGTGACCGATGCTTTTTTACACAGCAATGAGGCCGCACGTGCAAACAAAATGTATTTATTTTGTGATCATTTCTACATCTGGCATTTCAAAATTAGCGCACATTCCCGCTCTTTGTATGTTATAATGGTGGCACATTTTGTCCCGTTTTGAAGTCGGCGCTGTCACATGTTATATCAATCACAACACTTACACAAATATTGAAACGCTAATGTTATGTATGTACGATTCTTTGGATTTAATTTAATTAAGTTCACGAGGTTTTTGTTTTTTAAGAAATTAGTAAACTATCTGCACCTAATTCACAACTTAAACAATGCACATTGAAATTCTACCTAGGTCCCTTCTGTAAATATGAGTTCGATATTGTTTGTTATCATTTTATATTAATTTTGAATGATTTTTCATGTTTTATTTTTGTTCAATATCTGCCCCAATAACAACAAGAGGGCCATGATGGCCCAAAGCGCTCACCTAAGAACTGGTACAGATGAAGACCATACCGTTGTGACAGGTTTGAAAATTAAGGTATATGAACAATATGCAAAGGGGTATAGGATCGATTTGATTTAAAACATCAGTTAGTGCAATGGGCTAACTAAAGTACGAGTTTTGTAGTGGATGTGCGGTGTTTTTGCTAATGGTTCTCAAATCAGTTTTTTCGATATTCTTACGCGACCCTTTTCATTAAGTCAGCGCCAATTCTGGAAAATGCCGAAACACTAGATTTTGATGTCTTTTTCGCAGACAGTTTTAGAGAACTAGTTGCAATGTGATAATTGCAATGGCTGTCTGTGCTGTAAGGTCAAGTTTTGCTTTCTCTTTGATAATTTTCTGTCCAATGATGATAAATGATGTTAATGCAGGCTCTGAAGACTGATGTTGCATGTACAAATAACTGCATGCAAGGTTTGCAACTGTTGGAAATCAAATTTTATCAATCCAAAGCCAATCATTGATAACTTGTTAATGTTTTTCTCCAAATACAAGGGGCAATAACTCCGGTGTTTCTGGCCTGATCATGCTTATATTCGACTTCACCTGTAGTCTTACATTCATAGACAAACTGTGCACGATTGGTGAAGATTGGATGAACAAGAGCTGTCAGAGGACAGCGTGCTCGACTATTCGAAGAATTTCAGTTGGTAGATATTTTGGATAGTGGAAGGGGCATAAATTTGTTAAAATACAAAACTTTTAAGTGAAGCCTTGTATAGTTTATACATTTTTGGAACAAAAACTTCAACAACAAAGTCTATGTAATAAGTAGGCTAACTCTGCCAAAATACAAAACAGAGTTATGGTTAATGTTGCCATTGATACTAGAGTTGATGACGAAGGTTAGTTCCAAGTTTCAAGTGAATAACTTATGTAGTTTTGTGAAACATGGGCATAACTCTGTCAAAATACAAAACAGAGTTATGGGTACTGTTGACCCTGATACTAGAGTTAATGACAAAGGTAAGTTCCAAGTTTCAAGTGAATAACTTATGTAGTTCTGAAGTTACCAAACTTTTGAATATTAACTTTAAACAGAAAATCTAAGTGAAAAGGGGGCATAACTCTGTCAAAATACAAAATAGAGTTATGGGTAATGTTGCCCCTGATACTAATGTTGATGACAAAGGTTAGTTCCAAGTTTCAAGTGAATAACTTATGTAGTTTTGAAGTTACAAAACTTTTGAATATAAACTTTAACCAGAAAATCTATGCGAAACAGGGGCATAACTCTGTCAAAATACAAACAGAGTTATGGGGAATGTTGCCCCTGACACTGGAGTTGATGACAAAGGTATATTCCAAGTTTCAAGTGAACAACTTTTGTAGTATTCAAGTTACAAAACTTTTGAATATAAACTTTAACCAGAAAATCTAAGTGAAAAAGGGGCACAACTCTGTCAAAATACAAAACAGAGTTATAGAGAATGTTGCCCTTGATACTGGAGTTGGTGACAAAAGTTAGTTCCAAGTTTCAAGTGAATAACTTATGTAGTTTTGAAGTTACAAAACTTTTGAATATAAACTTTAACCAGAAAATCTAAGTGAAAAAGGGGCATAACTCAGTTAAAATACAAAACAGAGTTATGGGGAATGTTGCCCCTGACACTGGAGTTGATGACAAAGTTATATTCCAAGTTTCAAGTGAATAACATATTTAGTTTTGAAGTTACAAGACCTTTGAATAAAAACTTTAACCAAATTCAGACGCGGACGCCGGGGGTAGTAGGAAAGATCACCTATTCTTCGAATAGTCGAGCTAAAAATGAAGTCTCTATCCTGAATGATGTCCATTTTTGTGTATTTTTTCACAAACAACGGGCAATAAATCTGGTGTTTCTAGCCTGATTTTGCTTATGTTCGACTTCACTTCTAATACAATGGTCATAGACAAGCTGTGCAAGATTGTTGAAGATTGGATGAAAAATGAAGTCTCTATCCTGAATAATGTCCATTGTTGCAATGTTTTTTCACAAACATAGGGCAGTAACTCCGGTGTTTCTGGTCCGATTCTAATGCTTACATTCGACTTCATTTTGTATATTTTTTTAATAAACAAAGGGCAATAACTCTGGTGTTTGCAAACAATCTGGCCCATTTTTTGGCATCTGCTGAGATCTGATGGTCGTACACAAACTGTAAAAATTTGGTTAAGATAAAAATCTATATGTTGGAAAAAGGCATTTTTGCACTGTTTTGCATGAATAAGGGGCAATAACTCTAGTGCTACTGGTGTGATCTGACCCAATAACAATCCCATCCAAGATTTAATGGTCATGCACAAAATGTGTAAGATTGGTTAAGATTGGATAAAAAGTGAAGTCTCCAGCGTGAATACGAACCTAATTGTTGACGGCACACAGACGACGGAGGAGAGGTCTCCTATACCAATAAAAATAGCACAGAATCCACCGATTACGTCTATTTATTTGGACTATGTACGTACGCCAGGGCTGCTTTTTGAACTAGTATGAAGTGTATGCGCTGTCAAGTGGCAGCATGTCTGTAAGGTCGATAAACTACCATTTTTTAAAGGTCAGTGTTGTAAAGGGACTTACAGATGTTTGTATTTTTGAAAAAATTAATTAAATGTCTTAACTGCAGAAACTAAGGCAGTTGGACTAACCAAAAACAAATATTATATAAAGAAAAAATAAGTAATAAAAAAATGCCTTTGTGGGACTCAAACCTAGGACCACCAGGATTACAAATCTGTTGCACTGACCACTAGTCTTTCTGACTGACAATCATACGACATATTGGTTAATTGTTAACGCTATGTTCGTGATACAGGTGTTTTCCAATATACCGATGAAAACCGTTACAAACGTATTATAATTTTATCCATTTCATTTGATGACTTTTCGACACTGTATTGCCAATATATTTCTTTGTTAGTAGTGTTATTTCGCTTGTTTATAATGCAGTTTGCTTTTGGGATCTGACAAAAAAATTGTCGATTTGCCAATCTGTGAACAGGTCCCTTTAAGAAGATGCAAACATGTTATATGAATTATTGTAATAAACAAAGTTACAAAAATCATCGGAACAGAAAGTGGTGGTTACTTTTTGCTTCATTTCGAAATTTCACAAGAAAACTGTGGATTAAACACTCTGGCGAACATGGCTCGTATTGACAAAACTGTGGATTAAACACTGGGGCGAAAATGGCTTGCATTCACAAAACTGGATTAAACGCTCGGGCGAACATGGCTCGCATTCACAAAACTGTGGATTAAACACTCGGGTGAACATGGCTCGCATTCACAAAACTGTGGATTAAACACTCGGGCGAACATGGCTCGCATTCACAAAACTGTGGATTAAACACTCAGGCGAACATGGCTCGCATTCACAAAACTGTGGATTAAACACTCGGGCGAACATGGCTCGCATTCACAAAACTGTGGATTAAACACTCGGGCGAACATGGCTCGCATTCACAAAACTGTGGATTAAACGCTCTGGCGAAAATGGCTCGCATTCACAAAACTGTGAATTAAACACTTGGGCAAACATGGCTCGTATTCACAAAACTGTGGATTAAACACTCGGGCAAACATGGCTCGTTTTCACAAAACTGTGGATTAAACACTCGGGCAAACATGGCTCGTATTCACAAAGCTTCTCGGGAAAAACTTACTAATAAACAGTAAATTTCTTAAAAAATAAATAAATTCCTAAAGTCCGTAACATTGTTATGTATTGGTCATTTACCCTGTTGACAACCTAAATCATTGCATTTCACATGGCAAATTCCACTCAAGTACAACTGAACTAGAGCTGTTTTGTTTGTCAAACAGTTATGCCCCCTCTAGAACTAGAGCTGTTTTGTTTGGCAAACAGTAATGCCCCCCTCTAGAACTAGAGCTGTTTTGTTTGTCAAACAGTTATGCCCCCATCGCGGTTGAAAGCGCCTTTAAAGGGACAGTTTCAGTTTGGGGTTGGAAACGTTTCTCTTAAAATGGAATGTTTAAACAGGAATTTATCCATTTTTAAACAGGAATTTGTTGAAATCAATCTAAACTTTTTGTTCTTTATGATGTTTTGGTTGCAAAACAATTATTTTGATATTTATGATGCATTTTTGTGTAAATAATTACTAGGGAATGTTAAAATATTAGGCAAAAGTTAAACTTTGCACAAGCAATGTGCTTTTCAAACCTTGAAATATGAACAATAAATGTATTATCAAACAGAAAAAAAGTAACTTTAAAAGAATTATTTCTCACAGCCGAAATCTGTGAAACTGCCCCTTTAAAATATCAAGTTGGATGAAAACTGTTTGACTACGAGAGCGTAATGTGCTAAATAGCTAATTATATATAAATCAGGGGCAATAACTCTGCAGTTCCTGGGGTGATTTGTTTGATCATCACACTGAACTAAGATATTACAACCTCAAACATTTCCATCAAGTTATGAAGATCGAATGACAACTGTTGGACTTGGACAGCGTAAAGGCTTAAAAGGCTCATTTGAGATAATTCAAGGGCCATAACCCCACCATTCCTAGGGCGCGTTGACTAATTATCAAACTTGGCCGAGATAATATGCCTACAAACATTTTCATGAAGTTTTGTGAAGATCGGATGAAAACTGTTAAATTAAAATAGTGGAAACCAATGTGGTTACTTACCTACTGATATTAGCAAACCAATATACCCCACCATCTTCGTGAGGGGGGGGGGGAGATCAGATGAAAAGAATATTACCCAAGGTACCATGAGATTTTATTTCAAAAAGTCGTGAACATCACTAAAACATAAACACAGCAGTATCAGAAGTACATAATGCAAGCTAACATGATATTCTCATGGAAATGAAAGCTTGCAGTCAACAATCTTATATGTAAGAATGTTCCTAAACCAATATATTATTAAATATTCTCAGCTAAACGGTTGACATCGTCTGTGATGCCCCTTGGCCCTTTCCATAGCACTTCTGTAATGGTCGACTGGTCCCCTACTGGACCAGTGTGGTTTAAACACAATATCTACCAGTGTTTGTTTAAAATCATGTGAAAATTGTGATAAAATTAACATGAAACAACAAAAAATTCAGGAGTTCCTCTTCATCAGTGCCAGTATTGGATGTGTGGATGGGGCGTCAGTGAAAAGACACCCGACGTAGGCGTGGGTGCCCCAGACGTGGTGCCGGATGACCTTACAGCAGCCAAGATCTTCTATCTCGAAGCCCAGCTTGCGGTACCGCTCATCTGTCTCATACAGGGACGCATTGGTGTGCTCTCCCAGAAACTGCAGGATAAACAAAGCAGATTAAGAAAAGAATTCAAGAGGACCAAAGTGATCCTGGTTCACTCACATGTAAACAGATTTACAAAATAAAATAAACAGCAGGTCACACTGTTTACACTTTTAGAAATCCATTACAATAATGTGCAAAACACATTTATTTATCACAAGCAGGAGGTGAAATAAATATGCAACAATAATACAAGTGCCTACGTAAACACCTAATGAACTGCATACAAGTCCAGTCAGAGATTTTGAAATGCAACCAACATGCATAAAACACCCCCAACCTAAATGGCATGTTCAGATAGCCAGATATATGCACAAGACATTGTGTGGCCACTGATATTCCAGAGTAAAATTCCCCGATACTGTCACATGAACTTGCTTGATATGCATTATCAGGTTACCAGTACAATTAGTGCACGGTAATTACAATGTTTATAAATACCGTATGTGACCTCCAATCTCCCATTCTAGCCAATTGTACTACAAGTTTACTGGTACTTGTTTTTTTATACTTATATGACATTTTTAATTGTTTATTGTTACAAAAGTGTAATTGTTTTTCAAAATCTGTACCAAACATTTTAAAATCAGATACTTCCTGGGTTGTTTTTTTCAACTCTATTAAATTCCCTGATTTTTCCCTTCACATAAATTTTCCGACATTTTCACTAATTTCCAGAGTCAGTGGCCTCCCTGATTGTAGACTGAATAAAGATACTTACAGGTTTGCCACCTGATTGTAGACTGTATAGAGAGATACTTACAGGTTTGCCACCTGATTGTGGACTGGGTAGAGATACTTACAGGTTTGCCACTTGATTGTAGACTGTATACAGAGATACTTACAGGTTTGCCACCTGATTGTAGACAGTATATAGAGATACTTACAGGTTTGCCACCTGATTGTAGACTGTACAGAGAGATACTTACAGGTTTGCCACCTGATTGTAGACTGTATAGAGAAACTTGCAGGTTTGCCACCTGATTGTAGACTGTATAGAGAGATACTTACAGGTTTGCCACCTGATTGTAGACTGTATAGAGAGCAACTTTCAGGTTTGCCAACCTGACTAAAGCCTGTATACAGAGCTACTTACAGGTCTGCCACCCTGATTGTAGACTGTATAGAGAGCTACTTGCAGATTTGCCACATGATTGTATACTGTATAGAGAGCTACTTGCAGGTTTGCCACCTGATTGTAGACTGTATAGAGAGCTTCTTACAGGTTTGCCACATGATTGTAGACTGTATAGAGAGCTATTTACAGGTTTGCCACCCTGATTGTAGACTGTATAGAGAGCTACTTGCAGGTTTTTCCCCTGATTGTAGACTTTATAGAGAGCTACTTACAGATTTGCCACCCTGATTGTAGACTGTATAGAGAGCTACTTACTGGTTTGCCACATGATTGTAGACTGTATAGAGAGCTACTTACATGTTTGCCACCTGATTGTTGACTGTATAGAGAGCTACTTACAGGTTTGCCACATGATTGTGTACTGTATAGAGAGCTACTGCAGGTTTGCCACATGTTTGTAGACTGTATAGAGAGCTACTTACAGGTTTGCTACCTGTTTGTAGACTGTATAGAGAGCTACTTACAGGCTTGCCACCCTGATTGTAGACTGTATAGAGAGCTACTTACTGGTTTGCCACCTGATTGTAGACTGTATAGAGAGCTACTTCCAGGTTTGCCACCTGATTGTAGACTGTATAGAGCGCTGCTTACAGGTTTGCCACCTGATTGTTGACTGTATAGAGAGCTACTTACAGGTTAGCCACCCTGATTGTAGACTGTACAGAGAGCTACTTACAGGTTTGCCACCCTGATTGTTGACTGTATAGAGAGCTTCTTTCAGGTTTGTAGATTGTAGACTGTATAGACTGCTTGTAGACCGTATAGAGCGCTACTTACAGGTTTGCCACCCTGATTGTAGACTGTATAGTGCACTACTTACAGGTTTGCCACCCTGATTGTAGACTGTATAGAAAGCTACTTACAGGTTTGCCACCCTGATTGTAGACTGTATAGTGCACTACTTACAGGTTTGCCACCCTGATTGTTGACTGTATAGAGAGCTACTTACAGGTTTGCCACCCTGATTGTAGACTGTATAGAGGGATACTTACAGGTTTGCCACCTAATTGCAGATTGTATAAAGAGCTACCTGCAGGTTTGCCACATGATTGTAGACTGTATAGAGAGCTACTTACAGGTTTGCCACATTATTGTAGACTGTATAGAGAACTACTTACAGGTTTGCCACCTGGTTGTAGACTGTATAGAGAGCTACTTACAGGTTTGCCACATGACTGTAGACTGTATAGAGAGCTACTTACTGGTTTGCCACATGATTGTAGACTGTATAGAGAGCTACTTCCAGGTTTGCCACCTGATTATAGACTGTATAGAGAGCTACCTGCAGGTTTGCCACCTGAGTGTAGACTGTATAGAGAGCTACCTGCAGGTTTGCCACATGATTGAAGACTGTATAGAGAGCTCCTTACAGGTTTGCCACCCCGATTGTAGACTGTATAGAGAGCTACTTACAGGTTTGCCATATGATTGTAGACTGTATAGAGAGCTACTTACAGGTTTGCCACCCTGATTGTAGACTGTATAGAGCTACTTACAGGTTTGCCACATGAGGGGTCAATGAAGTCTGTCCAGAACCCAGCACACTGTAGGGCCTCACAGATGTCTGAGGCTCCTTCCACAAACTGAAATACAGTCAGCACCTTGCCATTTTATAAAATCAAGATATTACTAAGGTAATTACCATTTTAGTTTAGTAGCCCAAACTATATTAACTAATTCTCAAATTCCTGGACCAGAGTGAGACAAAGGTTTACTGGCCATGGTGATGGTTTGGTGGACTGTTAATACTTCTGTGTATGAAAAGCAGTTTTGCTCGATGTTTATGTATTTCACTAACACCTATGAAAAGCTGTTCTCACAACATCAAGTACTGTAATGAGCAACACTTGAAGGTGCTGTGCTGCACTGAAAAGCCTTTGATACATTGTTTCTTGAAAACAAAGAACACAAGTTCCCATTACAATGGTGCCTCACGATGAAGTTTCCAGGCAACAGTACATTGCTATAATGAGGTTCAACTTTATATTTACAGATCAAAAATTTACCAAGCACATTTATATAAATGTTATCAAGTGCAGAACTTAATGGGGAAATAAAATGCTGTTTATGATACCAAGTAAATTATTTAACAAATCATCTGGTTTGTGTTAATTAGTTCAGTACCAGTATATTCCATACACAAGAAAGATGATTGTTTTGTACCACCATATGGTGTATTTACATCAGCACTGACATAGGGGCTGTGTGGGTGATTCTTATGGTTTTTATGTTGATTTAAAACACTGGTTTATGTGGCAAAGTGCTGCAGAAGAAAACAGTTGATACATATTTAACTCTAAAACCTTCTTCATCATTATTGACTGCAGAATAGCATTGGGCACTGTAAATACAAATACAACAGGCCCCGTGTTCACAAAATAAGTTAAGCCTGATTTTCAGGTTCAAGATGAACTTTAGTCAGCTATTTTAGGATCAGGCTCAAAACTGGCGTTCACTAAAAATCTGGATCAATTATAATTGTTGGTCAAATATATATTATGTATGATTATGAACTTCTTTCAGCATACGTTTTCTATCTGATAAGAAGTTTTTAATCAAAATGTAACATTAAATGTGTTTATTAAATCTAGAAGAAAAGTTATTTCAAAAATAAAATATTTTGCAGATTAGGCTCAGTTGAGCTGGAAGATCAAGATCAGCAAAGATGGATCTTGATCCTGCAATTAATCCTTTGTGAACACAGGGCCAGATCTGAATGGAAATTAATTCCCTATAATTATTTAACTCACTCAATGCATATACAGTTGACTTGCGATGGCTGGAGGTCACAGGGTCCGGTGAGACTACTTCAAGCCATTACAACTCTGAGCTTAACAGAGTTTGAGAATGTATACTTATGCATGTATGGACGGAAATTTGTCTGCCTTATCTTAGAATCCCCATTTGAAGAGTACTATGATAGATATAAATGCTGTAAAATCAATTATTGCGTTCTCTCAACACTTGCCATTAATCAAGCGCATCTTGATCAATTAACTACTCGATGCCACTGAAACGTGTATGAGCCAAACAAACAATGTGTGAAAACTATAACTGGGACTGTGACAAACACTTCAAGCCTTCTGAAATATTGACCGTCATGTATTCGACCCTAAGGACAATAATTTTTATGAATATACAGCGACAAAATATCAGTTCCTCAAAGAAGCTTCGAGCCAATGAGAAATTCGCGACAAGTGAGTTTGAGGCATCAGGAATCAACTGTACATATATTGCATTAAGCAGGATATTAGATCATAGATATCCCCACCCTGATGGTACTAGTGTGAAGCGTGACTCACTGCCTTGAGGAGCTGCTCCCTCTCCTCCTCTACCTCCTCTGACCAGCCCGTCATGTCCTGCTTGGTCTTCTGGCTGATGGTGATCACAGTGAATGGACCCGACATGATGTTCCTCTGGGGAAACAGGTCTGCAAAGTCTGCAGATACACATGGCACAGATCTATGGTACACACAATCATATTGTACGAGGCAAAAAGACTTTAAAAAAAATTCTAGACTCTACATTTCTGTAACTAAATTTCAGAACATAGTATGTATGCAGTATGAGAACATTTTCACATGGTATGCATGTGGAATACACTGTGGAATGCAGCATACACTCACAGTGTAATGATGTCATTTTGTTGTTTGTCGTGACTTAATTTTATGTTTGTTGTGTTTTTGTGTGTGTTTTTTGTTCGTTTATTTTCAAAATAAAGACAGAACATGAAGGAAGAAATAGAATACCAGGTAAGTGTTGATTAAAGATAAAAGTTTACTTGCTCGGCACGTAAACGTGAACCACTCGCCAAGGCTAATGTTAGAGGCTTTCTACTCCTCGCTAAATGAACTTATCTTTATTCAACACTAACCTAATATTCTCTATATGTATGATGTCCTATCTTTACATATGATGGTAGGGCAATCATCCTACCTTTATGTATGATATTAGGGCAATCATCCTATCTTTATATATGATATTAGGGCAACCATCCTATTTTTACATATGATGGTAGGGCAATCTTCCTACCATTACGTATGATATTAGGGCAATCATCCTATCTTTACATATGATGGTAGGGCAATCATCCTACCTTTATATATGATATTAGAGCAATCATCCTACCTATATATATGAAATTAGGGCTATCATCATACCTGTATATATTATCTTAGGGCAATCATCCTACCTTTATGTATGATATTAGGGCAATCATCCTACCTTTATGTATGATATTAGGGCAATCATTCTATCTTCACATATGATGGTAGGGCAATCATCCTACCTTTATATATGATATTAGAGCATCATCCTACCTTTATGTATGATATAAGGGCAATCATCCTATCTTTACAAATGATGGTAGGGCAATCATCCTACCTTTATATATGATATTAGAGCAATCATCCTATCTTTATATATGATATTAGGGCAATCATCCTACCTTAATATATGATGGTAGGGCAATCATCCTACCTTTATATATGATATTAGGGCAATCATCCTATCTTTATATATGATATTAGGGCAATCATCCTATCTTTACATATGATGGTAGGCCAATCATCCTACCTTTATGTATGATATTAGGGCAATCATCCTATCTTTATATATGATATTAGGGCAACCATCCTATTTTTACATATGATGGTAGGGCAATCTTCCTACCATTACGTATGATATTAGGGCAATCATCCTATCTTTACATATGATGGTAGGGCAATCATCCTACCTTTATATATGATATTAGAGCAATCATCCTACCTATATATATGAAATTAGGGCAATCATCATACCTGTATATATTATCTTAGGGCAATCATCCTACCTTTATGTATGATATTAGGGCAATCATCCTACCTTTATGTATGATATTAGGGCAATCATTCTATCTTTACATATGATGGTAGGGCAATCATCCTACCTTTATATATGATATTAGATCAATCATCCTACCTATATATATGAAATTAGGGCAATCATCATACCTTTATATATTATCTTAGGGCAATCATCCTACCTTTATGTATGATATTAGGGCAATCATCCTATCTTTATATATGATATCAGGGCAATCATCCTATCTTTACATATGATGGTAGGGCGTTCATCCTACCTTTATGTATGATATTAGGGCAATCATCATATCTTTATATATGATATTAGGGCAATCATCCTATCTTTATATATGATATTAGGGCAATCATCCTATCTTTACATATGATGGTAGGGCAATCATCCTACCTTTATGTATGATATTAGGGCAATCATTCTATGTTTACATATGATGGTAGGGCAATAATCCTACCTTTATATATGATATTAGAGCAATCATCCTACCTATATATATGAAATTAGGGCAATCATCATACCTTTCTATATTATCTTAGGGCAATCATCCTACCTTTATGTATGATATTAGGGCAATCATCATACCTTTATATATGATATTAGGGCAATCATCATAACTTAATATATGATATAAGGGCAATCATCATACCCTTACGTATGATCTTAGGGCAATCATCCCACCTTTTATATATGATATTAGGGCAATCATCATACCTCTATATATGATATTAGGGCAATCATCATACCTTTATGAATGATCTTAGGGCAAACATCGTGCCTTATTATATGATATTAGGGCAATCATCCCACCTTTATATATGATATTAGGGCAATCATCCGACCTTTTATGTATGATATTAGGGCAATCATCCTACCTTTATATATGATATTAGGGCAATCATCATACCTTTATGAATGATCTTACGGCAAACATCGTACCTTATTATATGATATTAGGGCAATCATTCTAGCTTTATATATGATATTAGGGCAATCATCCTACCTTTATAAATGATATTAGGGCAATCATCCTATCTTTATATCAGGGCAATCCCTATCTTTATATATGATATTAGAGCAATTATCCTATCTTTATATCAGGGCAATCCCTATCTTTATATATGATATTAGAGCAATTATCCTATCTTTATATATGATATTAGAGCAATCATCCTATCTTTATATATGATATTAGGGCAATCATCCTACCTTTATGTATGATATTAGGGCAATCATCCTACCTTTATATATGATATTAGGGCAATCATCCTACCTTTATAAATGATATTAGGGCAATCATCCTATCTTTATATCAGGGCAATCCCTATCTTTATATATGATATTAGAGCAATCATCCTATCTTTATATCAGGGCAATCCCTATCTTTATATATGATATTAGAGCAATTATCCTATCTTTATATATGATATTAGAGCAATCATCCTATCTTTATATATGATATTAGGGCAATCATCCTACCTTTATAAATGATATAAGGGCAATCATCCTATCTTTATATCAGGGCAATCCCTATCTTTATAAATGATATTAGAGCAATCATCCTATCTTTATATCAGGGCAATCCCTATCTTTATATATGATATTAGAGCAATTATCCTATCTTTATATATGATATTAGAGCAATCATCCTATCTTTATATATGATATTAGGGCAATCATCCTACCTTTATGTATGATATTAGGGCAATCATCCTATCTTTACATATGATGGTAGGGCAATCATCGTACCTTTATGTATGATATTAGGGCAATCATTCTACCTTTATATATGATATTAGAGCAATCATTCTACCTTTATGTATGATATTAGGGCAATAATCCTACCTTAATATATGATATTAGGGCAATCATCCGACCTTTACGTATGATCTTAGGGCAATCATCTCACCTTTATATATGATATCAGGGCAATCATCATACCTTTACGTATGATCTTAGGGCCATCATCCCACCTTTATATATGATATAAGGGCAATCATACGACCTTTTATGTATGATATTAGGGCAATCATCCTACCTTTATATATGATATTAGGGCAATCATCCTACCTTTATATATGATATTAGGGCAATCATCATACCTTTATATATGACATTAGGGCAATCATCCTATCTTTACACATGATGGTAGGGCAATCATTCTACCTTTACATACGATATTAGAGCAATCATCCTATCTTTATATATGATATTAGGGCAATCATCCTATCTTTATATATTATATTAGGGCAATCATCCTATCCTTATATATTATATTAGGGCAATCATTTTACCTTTACATATGATATTAGAGCAATCATCCTACCTTTACGTATGATCTTAGGGCAATCATCCTATCTTTATATATGATATTAGGGCAATCATCCTACCTTTACGTTTTATGGTAGGCCAATCATCCTACCATTACATATGATAGTAGGGCAATCATCCTACCTTTACATATGATATTAGGGCAATCATCCTATCTTTATATATGATGGTAGGGCCATCATCCTACCTTTACGTATGATAGCAGGGCAACCATCCTACCTTTACATATGATAGTTGGGCAATCATCCTACCTTTACGTATAATAGTAGGGCAATCATCCTACCAGTAACCTACCTTTACGTATGATAGCAGGGCAACCATCCTACCTTTACGTATGATAGTAGGGCAATCATCCTACCTTTACGAATGATATTTACGTATGATAGTAGGGCAATCATCCTACCTTTACGAATGATAGCAGAGCAATCGTCCTACCTTTACGTATGATAGTAGGGCAATCATCCTACCAGTAACATACCTTTACGTCTGATAGCAGGGCAACCATCCTACCTTTACTTATGATAGCAGGGCAATCATCCTACCTTTACGTATGATAGCAGGACCATCATCCTCCCAGTAACCTACCTTTACGCATGATAGTAGGGCAACCATCCCACCTTTACGTATCAGGGTTCGCGCTGGCGATCGCCACTGTCGCCAAATGCGACAAAATCGCAAAAGTGGCGACAAATTTTCTTCAAGTTTGGCCATTTTTCTGGTGACAGCGTTCTTTGTGCGAATTATTTAATATTGAAATGAAGAAAGCGACATTTTAGCCTAAGCAGTCTTGCTGACTTAGTTAACCTCGACAGTTATTGTACATGTATTGATTTTAGTGATGCAAGCGGTACGATTGAATTAACTGAAGCGTGAAACCGAATGCATATCGATAAGGTGATAACATGCAACTAATCATATGGCCCAAGGCAATTAGAGTGGCATTTTAATTGCATGAAGGATAAACAGCTTTTTCTTTAATCGTTCATACTGGCAATTAATAGAAGTGTGCCATGTTTGTAACATATTAAGGGCGAGATCAAACGATAATTAGAAATAAAATCATAGTAAGTATGCAGTGTGTTCAACACCTACCTTCATGTTAAAATAAGCAAAAGTCTGTAATTTAACAGTTTGTTAAGACATAATTTAACAGTTTGTTAAGACAATCAGAATGAAATGTTGAATATGAAAATGAAAATTTACTTGTCAAAATGGCCAGTTCAGACGTAAATACTCCTTGTAAAAAAAGTTTGTTAGATTCTGATGACGTCTCTTCTGCATCTAACATGCTCAAATTTCAAAATTCTCCAGTGTCAGTGAACAGAAATGTTAAAGACTGTTGGAAGTTGGAATTCATTTGGTCTATGAACAAAATATATGTAGAATTGCTACTAATTTATGTCTTCAGTATCCTTTCCAGTGTACCTTGATTGCCTAATTTGTGCCATTTATATGTGTATATAAATTTTATGGATTAATATGTATCATATTTATAAGTAAAATAGTAACATTAATGCATTGTCAAATGTCTATTTTTTTAATATTTATGTTAATACACATATAAATAGTGCATTGCTACAATATTTATTGTTTGCAACTATTATGAACCATGGACACATTTTACTGCATTTGTATATGAAATATGCCGTTTTGTTACTTATTAAATTGAATGTCATTGAAAAAAAATGATATGGTCTTTTGTATATTTATTGTATTCTTCATTACAAATAATTATTAATGCATTACAGTAATAATTACATATGGAAATATGAGTCATATATAGTACAGTGTGCCACACAAACGTCTCTAACTTAAACATTACGTGCAATGCCTACATGGCTCCGAGTTTTCAAATTTGGCCAAAAAAAAGTGGCGACAACTTTTCAAAAGCCACAGGGAACCCTGCGTATGATAATAGGGCAATCATCCTACCAGTAACCTACCTTTACGCATGATAGTAGGGAAACCATCCTACCTTTATGTATGATAGTAGGACAATGATCCTACCAGTAACCTACATTTATGTATGATAGAAGGGCAACCATCCTACCTTTACGAGTTATAGCAGGGCAATCACCCTACCAGTAACCTACCTTTACTCATGATAGCAGGGCAACCATCCTACCTTTACGAATTATAGCAGGGCAATCATCCTACCAGTAACCTACCTTTACGTATGATAGAAGGGCAACCATCCTACCTTTACGAATTATAGCAGGGCAATCCTCCTACCAGTAACCTACCTTTACGTATGAAAGAAGGGCAACCATCCTACCTTTACGAATTATAGCAGGGCAATCATCCTACCAGTAACCTACCTTTACGTATGATAGAAGGGCAACCATCCTACTTTACGAATTACAGCAGGGCAATCATCCTACCAGTAACCTACCTTTGCGTATGATAGTAGGGCAACCATCCTACCTTTACATATGATAATAGGGCAATCATCTTACCTTTACGTATGATAGCAGGGCAATCATTCTACCTTTACGCATGATCGTTGGGAAATCATCCTACCTTACGTATGATAGTAGGGCAATCATCCTACCTTCACATATGATAGCAGGGCAACCATCCTACCTTTACATATGATAGCAGGGCAATCATCCTACCTTTACGTATGATAGTAGGGCAATCATCCTATCTTTACATATGATAGCAGGGCAATCATCCTATCTTTACGAATTATAGCAGGGCAATCATCCTACCAGTAACCTACCTTTACGCATGATAGTAGGGCAGTCGTAGGCGACACATTCCAGCAGATCATCAGGACTGGGCGAGGTGCTGGCTCCTTCCACTCCTCCATCTTTCATCTGTCAACAAGCACAAGCATTAAAACAGCAGAACAACCGTGCATTGTATGATAGATTACCAGATAAATCCATTACACTGAATTTAGAAAACCCTATGAGCACTTTGAGTAATTCTGACAAACTGCCCATCTGGCAACCAAGCCAATACTACTCCTATGCAAACTCTTAACTCTAAACAAATAATTTACCTACAATCTACAATAGTAAATTTGACTACCAGAGAGAGAAGCAAAAGCTAGTGTTGTGCATAAAAATAGAAGGAAGGGAGACATGTAATGTGGTTAAGAATTTTTAACTGCAAATATCTTTCTGTTCAAATTTATTACGAACAATACTTACAGCCTCTATATTTTCACATGCCTGAGTGAGTATCTTTCCACGCCGTTCGTCTGGTATCATGTCAAATATTGCCTCTGTGTTCACAGTTCCCCGCAGGAACTCATTCCGAGCTACACTCGGGGACTCCAAGGTGTGGCCGACATTGCCCGGGAATGGGAACCTACTGTCCTGGGGACCAAATGGACCCAGTTTCTTGTCTGGCCAGATTGTGTATGAGCCTAGAACAAGAACCAAGAACATTCATATAAACAATAGGTTTCTTTTTTTACTTTCTTAATTTGAAAAATGCATTACTTGCTCTATGACAAGACTATAATACAGTTTTAACTGACAGCAATGGTATCGCACATAATATTTTACACAATTTTTATACAAAATCTACTGTAGATTAGTCCATGGAATAGTTAATTGGTAAAATTGTGGTACCAGATCTACCAGGTACAAGTTGCTTCATTAGCCACAATAAAGGCTTTATCCAATATCTGGTTTTATAAGCAACACAGACTGATTACTAGATACACTGGTACTGATTTGATTCAATGCTGATCACCGTGGCCATTGCTAACTGGGGAAAGCAGGTTTATACCAGTGTCTATGTCCCCGACCACCTTGTACAGGATCTCTGTGTTCTCTCCGCTCCGGTGCCAGGAGAACGCCCGCATGTGCCGGATGGCCGCACCCAGGTTGGGCAGAAACATTATCCGCCGAGACAACATCTGAAATATCATGTTATACCTGGACTCTGTCATCTAGATCACACACTCAAACACTCTTATAAAATCTATCAATTGCAAAATTGGGGCTGTAATGGTCTGGTCTGGGAAAAATCTTTTCCGTCATGAAATTCAGCCATCACAGCTCACAGCCCAATACGGCAATAGCCGACCATTTTATGGAACATGCTATACTGGCCAAAATTTAAACCATGCTAGTGTTGCCTGTTCTGATCTGACAACAAGTTATCCTAAGCTCTCACTTGCCACAGGTATAGCTCGTCAACATCAACCTGACACTGACCTTTATGGATGAATATATTAAAATCCCGTTACGATGAATATATTAGTTTCCATACTGAAATCAAGTAAAATAGATAAAATCATTTCCCACTAAAATACTGTTATGATATCATTTAACTCATGAAACACATGCAGGAACAAATGCGAGTATGGATATAGGAAACAATTAAAGCGCGTATTTACGCTAATAGAGTTCACAAGTATCGGGTTAATGTTTGCAAGCTAGGTACAGTCAAGTTATAACCACATGTCCCACCCCATGTATATGCTCTGTTTCTTAGATACTGTTCCTCTTAATGACACTATGAAATCGCACATAAAATAGGTTTGTCCATAGTCTTTTTTTAAACATATTAAATATGAACAAAATATCTATCTTTAATTTCAAAATACAAAATCTGTAAAATCTCACTTTATAAACAAATGACAGCACTCAGAACAGGTCAACCATAACGATCTGCCATAAAAAAAACAAGCGTCTTTCGATACCATTTCCTGTCTTTGTTTGGGTTATGACATCATCTAAAGCTGGTGCACGCGCTATAATTGTTCTTTCCAAACTTACAGAGCAATCTATTTTAATCTCAATTTTAGTACAAATTTTCAGTTTAAGTTCGAAAAATTGTGTGAATATCGATGGAAAGGGGGTACTAGCACTGCTGTTAAATACATGAGCAGAATATGAACGTAGCTCATTGAAAGAGTGATCATTTTGCCGATTTAACATGGTTTTGTGGCTTTTGTTTACTGAATGACGATGTCTGCATAAAAGCATATATATCCGGATTGTCAAGATAATGAACACGCTGTTATTCTAGAATATCTTGTGAAGAAACGGTATCTATGATAAAACGGTATCTGAAGAATAAGGGATATACATTTAGTTTATATGGGGCCAGGGACGGGTATGTATTATTGTGTCATGTACCAGGGGCAATGCTAGATACAATCTATCTATGAACCCATGAAGTCGAAAACAGAAAGTTGGTTGAAATCTGGAACAAATATTGAATTCTGAAAAAACAGTTCACATGAATTGTTTCTTTACAAATAACAAAGAAAGGATCAATAAGTAAAGGATAGAACAGTATGACATGTAAACCTTTCAGAATAAACTTATGTTTCGTTTGTTTTGTTTTTATGAGAATATTACCAATAGGTCATACCTTGACTCAATCCTTTGTGTGACCTTCACCTCTACTAAGGCATCAATCGGAACTTCTCGAATCTGACCGCATGTGCAGACAGCAATCTACAACAACAACAACATGTCAAGAAGGTCTCCGAAAACTAATATCGATTTAACACATTTTATCACTGCAATTTATCTACAGAAGTATTTTATTTTGTGTAGAAACAAATATTCTTCACGACCTTTATCATCTGAGAGTCTGCCAGGTGTCAGTTAATAGGTATCTAATTTTAGCTCAATGGGTCGTGAATGCATTTCGGACAGAATGAATTTCCGGATGTTTGAGTCTGGTGATTATTGAAAAAGGGGCCTTTTGGCAGATTGGCAAATTGATAATTTCCAAAATTTCTCACAGATTCCAAAATAAAATAAACATAAGATGTGAAGACTCAAACTAATAACGAATAAAAAAACGATTACAGTGGTTTATCCACAGAAATACAGTACTGGTCGGCGTGTAGTATCAGTGATTTTTTTTAGTAGTTTTTCTTCATTTTTAATCGCGTAAGTAATACTTTTAACGAAAAGCTTGTTGCAATACAAAGTTTGGTTCCTTCTGTTTACGAGGCTGTAAATATCTTGTCATGAGGTCATATGGTTTTTTCCATATAAGGGGCTCCAAAGGGGTAATCAATAAGCATTACTTGAAGCAATAAAACTAGTAGAATCCGTGATTTTTCCCTTTCAATTGAAAATGCGATTTTTGTGCTACAAACCTCAATATTTTAATTCACTCTATACTATACTACATTATATTTCCTACATCATAATGATGTAATGTTATTAAATTCTATGCCAGATTAACGGTGATAATGTGACTACAAACATAAGTGGATGCCGGAATATGGGCTTTTGATTACCCCTTTGGCGCCCCTTAAAAATTTGCTGATCGTAAACGGGAGATAACCATGTTATTATCGAAGTAGACGCTTCCGTGCATTGAAATTTTGTCAAAATCGTCCCGAAGCTAGAGGAATTTTCGTAAACAATCTCAGCAATTTTTTTTATCAAACCAAATTTGTGCATATCTAAGTTATCATTTGTAGCAAAATAATTTATTAATGTTTTATAAAAAGTAGAATATACAAATGTAATCATGCTTTTCTACCAAAAAAATTCCCCTATTGCCATAAAACTTCCCGCCTGAAGGGCCCCGCCACCTTTCACCCAAAGGTGAAAAAAAGCACTGCGTCATAAAACTTTATCAAAGATAAATTGGATCATTTATGACATTTCAAATGCACTTTGAGATGACACCCGAAAACTTGTTTCTTTAGTCACAACCAAAATGGCCAACTATGAACTGACGCAAAGGTTAAAAACAACGATGTAGAAAGAACTGTAAATGTTTCTAAGATATACCAGGAAAAGTAAATAGCATGGTATTATCAAATTTTCGTGAATATATACAAAGAAGCAAGCTAACACACTTTCCAGCATTCAGTATGTAGCTTAGTACCACAAAAACTGTGTGGACCATCACACAGTTCTTTTGTTAACATTGATAAACTTTACGTTATCAAATCTGTTTTGAGAGTTTTTTTAAACTAAATGATTCTTAAATAGATGTCATTTTATATCTGTGATACTTTTATGTTTTATGTTATATGCCTACCTGTTTGTATAATGTACTATGTCCTAAAATAAATAATAACAATCATTGAGTTACTGTTTGATACCCACTTGGGATTTTAACTTTTCAAGCATTTTTTATTGTTAGTAGTATTTTTTTATTGAAATTATCATTATGTTCTATATTTTTTATACTTAATTAACTTTGGATGCATTGGTACTGTGTATTTATATAATATAATATCATATATATTGCTATAAGAAATTAGTTCTTTGTAGACATAGTCCACTGATTTTTTTTTACAATTTCACCATCATCAATCCTCTGACTCACTGGAATTAAAATCTGTAAGTCCCAAAGTTAAACATGTGAGACCTAACTTTTGATAAATTAAAATGGGCGTACTGTAAAAGACCGCATATAACACGCACCTATTTTTGAAGGAAATTTGGGGGAACAAAAATCTTTGAAAAATTTGCAGCAGTGTTGTAAATTTATGTTACAGGTATATTGTTGTTTTCAGCTCATCTGAGCACAAAGTGCTCATGGTGAGCTTTTGGAATCGCCCATTGTCCGTCGTCCGTGCGTGAGTGTGCGTGCGTGCGTCCGTCTTCAACTTTCATTCAAACGACTTCTCCTCCTAAACCACTTGGCAGATTTTTACCAAACTTCACAGGAATGATCATTGGGTGACCCTCTTTCAAGGTGTTAAAATCGTTACGGTCCGCTGCATATGTAGGGGACCAGTGCTAAAAATATATTTAAAACGTGTAAACTTAAAAAATCTTTTCTGAAACCGCAAGGCCCAGAGGTTTCATATTTGGTATGTAACATCTTACAGTGGTCCTCTACAAAGATTGTTCAAATTACGCCCCTGGGATCAAAACTGGCCACTGCCCAGGGGTCACATTGTTTCTATAGAATATATAGCAAAACGATTTAAAAAATCTCCTGAAACTAGGCCCAGAGGTTTCATATTTGATATGTAACATCCTATAGTGGTCCTCTACAAGAGTGTTCAAATTATGCCCCTTGGGACAAAACTGGCCACGCCCCGGGATCACATGGTTTATATAAACTTACTTTAAAATTCTTCTCCTCTGAAACCGCAAGGGCTAGAGGTTTTATATTTGGGATGTGTATGTGGTCCTCTACAAATATTGTTCAAATAATGCTCCTGGGGTCAAAACTGGTCACACCCCGGGGATCACATGGTTTATATAGACTCAAATAGCAAAATGACTTTAAAAATCCTCTCCTCTGAAACGGCAAGGCACACAGCTTTCCTATATGTAGTACGTAACATTGCATAATGGTCCTCTCCAAAGATTGTTCAGATTATGCCCCTGGGGTCAAATCTGGCCACACTGCAAGGGGTCACATGGTTTATATAGACTTAAATAGCAGAATGACTTTAAAAATCTTTACCTGAAACCACAAGGTTTGTTCAAGATGCCCCTGGGATGAAGATAAGCCACACCTCGGGGATGCAAATTCCAATTGGGTTACAAGGTCTCAGGTGAGCGTCCTAGGGCCCTCAGGGCCCTCTTGTTGTGTTTTTTGTTGTTGAGGTTCTGTAATATTACACTTAACTTACTTTCATACAAATGTAATAAAGTATTTCAAATATGCACTCATAATTACCTTTTGTACAAAACATGTTTTTATACAATGTTAATCATGTTACCATTAGTATTAGCAGATGTTATTATGAACGCCTCATCTTTTTAACAGATTTAATTTTATCGTCTATAATGACAGAACACAAAAAGCTTTGTAACAGGACTCGCATTCCGGGAACACACATAACTGAAACTGGATGCAGATGTAAAAAAATACAGATAGCCCCTTTAAAATTGACAAACAATATTAGTACCTATTCATTCTTGCAGAAATTCTTTATAAATCAACACATTGTTTCAAAAAATGACATTTGCAAACTTGTAAGCATTTTTCAATCTTACATCAAATTCTGTACATCATTAATGATGCTCATTATTGTGCCTCACAGTATACTGTGTATGGGCTTTAGAATTGCATGTGAACTAAAGGCTTGACTTGTGCTGTGTGGATGCAGTATCCCCGTACATATCTTCAATGTTGTCATATTTCAGTCTTCAGAGGCTGTTAGCAGTAGAGTTAATTCTTGTTATGTATAAGGGTTTCTCTCCTGATGATGTCTCTGGAGTTTCATTATTCCTATATTGATTTTTTTGTTTTCCTTCAGTGCCTGTTACCATGGCTGCGAAGGAGGAGTCAAATGTGAAGATAAGTCGTTTGTGTGGCATTCAAGGTCATAATGACAAAACCAATGACATTGTGGTGTGTAAAGGCCAGGCCACCTGTACAGACAAAAGACACGTCATATATTTTGGTGGTGATTTGCAAGTAAGTACTAACTTCTTACCCGTACAATCAGTATACCAGATTTCTTTGCACACATGTTCCTTTTTAGCGCACCTGAGCACTACAAGCTTTTGTGATCACTTTTTGTCCGTCTTTAGTTGTTAGTCATCAATATTGACCTTGTTAACACACTCTATACCACATTTATTGACCAATCTTCATTAAACTTGCCCCGAACAGTTGTGCTATTGATATCTCAGTTGAGTTAAAAACTGGGTCACGTGGGCTCAAAAACTAGGTCACTAGGTCATATTGATGAAAAAGCTTATTAACACAAAAAGTCACATTTGTTGCCAAATCTTCTTGAAACTTGCTCAAAACATTTTTTGTTATGATATCTCGGCCAAATTCAAAAATGGTTTCCCTCCATTGAAAAACTTGGCAGCCGTGGTTGGAGCAGTTTTTCTTATATGGCTATATTGAAAACTTTATAAAGCTTGTTAACACTCTAGAGGCCACATTTTTTGCCCAATGAAAATGAAACTTGCTCAGAACACTTTTCACAATGGTATTTCAGAAGATTTCGAATCAAGGTCAAGTGGGGTCAAAAACTAGGTCACTAGGGCATTTTAGAAAAAGCTTTTTACACTCTCGATGCCACATTTTTTCCCCAATTGTCTTGAAACTTGCTCAGAACATTTGTTTCAATGATATCTTGGACGAGTTCGAAACTAGGTCACATCGGGTCAAAAACTAGGTCACCAGGTTAAATTGAATAAAAAGCTTGTGAATACTCTAGAGGCCACATTCTTAGCCGAATAAGCATGAAACTTACTCAGAACATTTGTCCCAATGATATCTAGGACAAGTTCGAAACTGGGTCACATGGGGTCAAAAACTAGGTCACCAGGCCAATTGAAGAAAAGGCTTTTGAACACTCTAGAGGCCACATTCCTAACGAATCTTCATGAAACTTGCTCAGAACGGTTTAGTTCCTTAGCCCCTCAGTTGAGTGACCTAGGGCCATATGGCCTTCTTGTTATAGCTTAATCACAGCATAATTGTATGTGCAATATATATATAATTAATATACATTCATCTCTTTGACTATCTTCACAGGCTTTAGTGCATGCTCTTGTTTGTAAACAGGTGGTATTTGAGTGAAATAGCTGGATAAAATACTGGTTTTATTTGCACTTGTGGAAGTGTCTCGCTGATTCATTACATATGCAAGTGCACAATGTTGAAATAAAATGCAAACCTGCACATTTCAATGTTGTTTTCAGGACTTCAAGGAGAACATGTCCCTGTACAACCCCGAGTATGCGGCCTGGGACCTGGAGACTGTGGCCAGGACTCTCCAGTCCCGTTTCCCCGGGTCAACCGTGTTCGTAGTCAGGCCGTCTGAGATGCTGCTCAATACCTTTAGCATCTATCGCAACTTCCTCAGCTTTGACGAAGATGGACGTCCTGAATTCAGCAGTGACTTTGGGGCATTGATACACCTGGCACATCTCTACAAGAATGCATTGAAGTCAGTCCAGCAGTCAGACGTGGAGAGCTCCCCATCAGACGCGGCTCAGCCATGTGTTGCAGATGTCGGTGAAAACATCCCCGTAACTCTCATAGGGTTCAGCAAGGGTTGTGTTGTGATAAACCAGCTGATGTTTGAACTGAGTGGCTTGAAGGAAAACACAGATGTGGCAGAGTTCCTGTCAACACTGGAAGCCGTATACTGGCTGGATGGAGGCCATATCGGCAGAAAGGACGCTTACATCACAGACTATGAAGTGCTTCAGAACATAGTTAATCTTGGAGTCCAACTGGTCGTTCACGTGACACCCTACCAGATCATGGACACCAATCGACCATGGATCGGAATTGAGGAGCGAGAGTTTGTGCAGCGGTTGAAACGTGCTGGAGCAAACATTCAAGAATACAAACACTTTATGAATTTCAAACCATCAATAAAATACCATTTTAAAGTTCTGACACAATTATAATATCATCAGCAGCCGTGCTAGTGTTAGCTGAGTGAAGACCTGCTAAGTCTGTCCGATCGAGATCTTACAGTATAGGTCTTCAGAAACACTTTGCATCTGTGTTTGGATGTTGTGGAGCTTGTGCAAGACAGTTTTTGGTCAATGGGTTGTACATGCACATTTGTCACATTTTACGCAGTGACTGAAGTTTCTTTAGCAATACACCATGTTTATGTCCTACTGATTTATTTTAAATAAAGAATATTCTGTAGCCTGATGTTTTTATATCAGGCTACCTTTGCCAATTTGGCAAATGTCCAAGTGAGCCATGTTTTACATGGAAGTGTTATGTCCATTTAGATCTTTATTAATAGCTTGGGGCATGTCATCTGGCCAGTTGTGGTAGTGCAGTTGGGCGAGCAGATGTTGTGGCTGAGACAACTTTTGGTTTTCGCTCTCTGACTCGAGAACAAATTGAGCTATTGCAATGAAACTTCATACATAGATATCTTATATCGAGACCCTGCTAGGAATTGCATCTGGGGTGGGCGGGGTAAAGGTCAAGGTCACCATTACTAAAAATAGAAAAACGGTTTCCACTCAATAACTCGAGAACAAATTGCTATTGCAATGAAACTTTATACATAGACGCCTAATATCAAGACATCGCTTGGGATTGCATCTGGGGTGGGTGGGGTCAAGGTCAAGATCACTGTTACTAAAAATCGAAATACGGTTTCCGCTCTATAACTTTAGAATAAATTGAGCTATTGCAATGAAATTACATACATAAATACCTAATATCGAGACCTCGCTTGGGATTGCATCTGGGGTGGGTGGGGTCGAGGTCACTGTTACTAAAAATAGAAAAATGGTTTCTGCTCAATAACTTGAGAAGTAATTGAGATATTGTAATTAAACTTTGTAGATACCTTTTATCGAGACCTTGCTTGTGATGGTGGATGGGGTCAAGGTCACCGTTACTGTAAATAAAACAAACGGATTCCAGTCAATAACTCCAGAACAAATTGAGCTACTGTAATGAAACTTTATATTGAGATACCTTATATTAAAACCTAACTTGGGATTTCATATTAGATGGGTGGTTCTAAGGCAAGGTTAGCATTCTTAGAAATATAAATATGGTTTCCACTCAGTAACTGGAGTACAAATTGGACTATTGTAATGAAATTTCATATGTAGATACCTTATATTTAGATCCTTCTTGGGATTGCATATGGGATGGGTGGGGTCAAGGTCAAGGTCACTGTTACTAAAATAGAAAAATGGTTTTTTGCTTAACAGCTCAAGAACAAATTGAGGTTATGTATTCCTAGCCATAGCTGTATGACCTTCACATTTCTTTTATTATTGTTCTGACTTTTTTATGTACTTTGTTGAAGTTTGGTTTTCATGGAATTTCTTGTTTTGCTCTACTGTGATAACTGTGATAAAATGTTGAGCTAAATTTCTAGAAATTAAGAATATTTGTGACACATTCTATTCAGCACATTTTGGCAGGACGTACATCATGTATATACAGCTGAACTCTGTCGTCCCAAACAAGCTTATATCAAAGTTGGTAAGTCAAAGTGGAAAGTAATTCCCAAATTTCTTCTGATAGTAAATAAAATATTTAAGGTTGTCACACATTTTTACTCAACTTTTTGGTCATGTAGAAGTGGTTTCCTATCTAATACTTCCTAACTTATTTTGTTTGATTACCAGGTATGTCAAAGTGTTGACCCTGTGGCGAGTCATGTCAAGACAGACATCTTGATCAACACTTCTTTAACTAAGTGATTGAGATTGTCTGTTAATTGAACAATTGAATGGGCAGACAGTTCAATGTATGTAAAAGGATCACTGTTGTTGTATATTACTGGTATCAATTGTTGGGCTCAGTGATATGGGCTCAGTGATATGTTGAAGTCTATCTGAAATCCTAGAGACTTTTTGAGATAAGGAAGATCTGATGTATTCTAGTAATTTATATCTTACTGGTAAATTTGGATGTTGATATTGTTTTATCGTCGTTTGCATAAATTTATGCCTGGAATGAATTTGCTGAAGAAGAATTGTCCTTCAATTTCAGTTCAAATCGAGACAATTAATCTGTTTCACACGTTATGTTTAATACAACATGTTTTGGTATGAAGTTAGAAATGAGTAGTAATGTAGTAATTTTAAAATATTCTAAATAACTTTCTCATTCCTTTCAATTTCATATGTACAAGAAGAAATGCATGATTGATTATACCCACATGTTGTTGTTATATTTGCATTATATTTATGATTGATTATACCCACATGTTGTTGTTATATTTGCATTATATTTATGATTGATTATACCCACATGTTGTTGTTATATTTGCATTATATTAATAGTTAATAAAGTTAATCAAATTAGTAAAAAAGTATAAAATTATTATAGTGATCACAACGCACACTAATTATTTACAAAATGTAAAAACACATTAAAATATGATGACCCTATTTCGTAAAATGTGTTTCCAAATCGCATATACCAGTAATATATGCATGTTATGCTTACTATATAATATTCTACTATTATTATTCCTCACTTTTGTCTACAATGATAAATTCCCATTACCCAAGAAAGAGATATTTTGACTGTCAAAAACATTTCAACCTTTTTGACATGTGGCCAAGCAAAAGTGACTGTCAGGTCATGTGACCGCGCTGACATTTTAAAGGTCATGTAAGGGCAAGTAACTGCGTCAGGGTTTTTTAGCCACATCATGAAGATTGCCTCCCTTGTCGTGATTCAATGTGTAAACGAGCGCTTCTCTTCAAAGTTTACTGTCAGAAAAATAGTTTGCAAGAATTTCTAAAGATAAAAGAAGAATTTCTGAAGATAAAAGAAGAATTTCTAAAGATAAAAGAAGAATTTCTAAAGATAAAAGATTTAGGCATTTTTCAATCTTGATTGGCATAATTAAGCATGTGTTTACCTTTTTTACTCAAATTTTGTTCGGTATAATAAAATTAATATTATATGGCAGCGTGTGTGACATTGATATTGTCAACCCTCAAAACAGAATGTGGCCACTCGGCATTTGCCTCGGGTGACATTCTGCCCTCGGGTTGACAATATCAATGTCACACATGCTGCCATATGATATTTATATATTATTGACTAGAGGGCCATTGAATATGATCTGATATTCAATGGTAGGAAGACATTTTTATTTTTTTCTGCCAGTTAATATCAGATCATATTCTATGGTTCTCTAGTCAACAAATGTTTTATTATATGACATTTTATATTATCTTTTACTGACGTCACACGCAATGTTAATTAAAAACGGGGAAATGCGCGCCTAACGTACTTATATTTAAATGACGTCATTTCCATAATAACGTTGTTGTTATTAAACCGAACTGTGATGTCACCAAATGTGTCCCCGCTGGTTTGCGCGAAGTTTATTCGTAACGTCTGGAAACCAGTACCAAATTCAGCTATTTTTAGCCCATTGAATATGACTGGGGAAAACCCAAAGTCCATTGAATATGAGATATATTTTGTGTCGCCGACCGTGCTGTGGACCAATGGAAAGCCATTTATTTATAGGTCATAATTATAATAAATATAAATAATGGTAGTGTAATGATATTGAACGGTTTTGTCATGTTGAAGAAGTGATTGAATTTTCATATTATTTTTGTTATCATTGTAATTGTCAAAGTTTTACAAATGCATAGTATTTCATGCAACAAACTAATAAAGTAAACAAGGCGACTTATTCGTAACAATTTATTATAACAAGTGTATAATAAAAGTGAATAACAAGGTTATTTCACTTGCACAACAATAAGCATAAATATATTAATTTTAATCAACAAGTATAAATCTTTTAATATAGCAATGTTCTTATCCAGCTGATGTAACAGAAGAAACAACATTGTCATATTGCAAGGGGAATGCACTTCATGATACAACAAACCATCTATAAATAAATAAATATCATGTGACAACTAATGGACTGCTGACTGATTACTGTATTCGAACCCTCACTATTTCTTGAGGCAGGGCTCCTTTAGACCCTGGTCTAGACTCGTTGGCCCCGCTGTAATACCCGCACTCCACTAGAACTGTTTCTATCATGGACTGCAGCTGCTCGTAAGTCACATTATCGTCCTGTTCTAAGTAGGTCACATCCAGGTTCAGAGAGTCTGGTGGCTTCCCAGCTGTCAGGGTATCACTCAGAGAGCGTGGGGTGGGCGTGTCCTTGATTGTGGAGCCCAATGAGGAGTCTGAGCCAGCAGACCCGCACCTGGCACCCGAGGAGCTGCGAGACCGAGCCGTCTGCCTCCCCTCACCTCCTCGGCACTCCCAGGCGTCACTGGTTCCCGTGTGGCACTCCCGGGCGTCACTGGTTCCCGTGTGGCACCCTGACCCGAGGCTCCAGTCAGAACCGGCAGAGTTGAGTCGCTCACACAGGGACCCCACATTTAAATCTATCACTTCTCGCGATCCAATATTCAACTGCAATAAACCAATGAACAACTGTTATAATATTAAACATTGAAAGTAGCATTCAGTAAACTTTGAACAATATCACACTAACTCACAAGCAAAAACAAAAGAAAAAGGTTAGCCTTGACCTTACAAAGAAGAGCATTTAGAAAGTTTTAAAAGAAATGAGAGTATGGAACACAATACAAGAAAAGAAACTAAAGATAACCCATGCCTTGTGTAGCTCTCCTTTCAAGTGTAAAGAGGAGCTTCCCGGAGCAAAGAGGGCCCTCTTGAACCTCTCTATGACACGTCTCCGGGGGTTGGGACTGAGGGTGGGGGGCAGCTGGGAGATGTAGATGATCTTGTGTAGGGTGTGCAGCAGCTGACTGATAGGGTCGCTGATCTGA
Source organism: Congeria kusceri (assembly GCA_027627225.1). Classification (NCBI taxonomy): domain Eukaryota; kingdom Metazoa; phylum Mollusca; class Bivalvia; order Myida; family Dreissenidae; genus Congeria; species Congeria kusceri. The sequence goes on along the minus strand of CM051038.1, from coordinate 1,251,481 downwards.
CGCACGCGCCGGTGAGATATCGTCAGAGTCTGGGGCTCCTCTACAACAGAAAATCCACATTTTTTAGTTTGTATCAACACCAACTTTATTCAGAGCATTAAGTATCTTAATTTAATGGAAAATCAGATTTGACATGAATCTAGAAAATCTAAAAGAATTATTATTACTGATCACAGAGAATGTTATTTTTACTTATTTTTCTATAACATGTACTGCTAATAAATCATCACGATACAAAAGATTACGTTTAACAAACCAAAAACATATCTTCAGTGATAAAGGATTACACACATTCCAGGTGTATAAAGAAACGGGCCCTACCATAACACTAGTATACAACAATCCTGTTTCCAATAATATAGAATCATGATTTCACGTACTTGCTTTAACTGTTTTCTTCTTCTGGCTGCTTGCACTGCCCGGGGTGCTGTGAGATCGAGAATACCTCCGGGCTTCCGGGGACACGGGCGAGAGGTCACATGACCCGAACCCAGAATCTCTACTGACCTTGCCTGAAATAAAGCGACTACTATACACACACAAAGCCAGTCTTAAGAAGAACGTAAATAAATCCGTCAAATGCAGTGAATATTCATACACACTGATACCGAGCTTGGAACTGAGGTTATCTGCAAACCATCTGTAAGGTACACATTAACTGTTTTTGTAATAGCTAACTTGCAATGCACTGTGGGGATAAATTTATGAGTGGACCCCATGTGGTGTTCCTTTATTGATCCTTACCCATTCTGATGCATCTGGGTCAACTAGGCGCTTTAACGTGCTTATTACAATTCAAACATCTTCCAGAAGATCCAGATCAATACCTATTGAAATCAACTATCGCAGCTAATATACTAGACATAGAGAGGAAAGCATTTGCCTCTGGTAGCCCCTATACAGACAGAGGCCTGTACTCACCGATCTGAGGAATGTCCACTGCCAGTTGCTGTGAGAGGGAGTGCGGGGTGGGTACTGGGGGCAGGTGGCCATGGACCCTCTGACTGCCCCCCCTCGAGCTCCCTGCACTGCTTTCCCTACTCAGGGAGTCACACTCGCTACTCTGACAGGAGTCATCATCCGATGTCCAGCCCACTAAAAATGTCAGTTAAAGACATGACTGTATGAGTGGATATTGAAAACTCAAAGCTCTAAAAACATTCCAGTATGGTATGATCAATACAAAGTCAGTGTTGAGGTCGAATAGAAACAAAAGCCTGGCAGTGTTGCTCACCAAATCATCTATCCAACCTACTGAAAAAGTCTCTCGAGTTAAACACATGCATATGGGTAAAGGTCAAGTTCACAAATCTAAAAAGGTCAAGTTCACAAATCTAACAAGAATTTCCACGAAAACCATATTTTTCGAATGAAATACATAAAAGTAATTATAAAAGAAACTTAACCACATCCACTGCATATTCAATACCAATAAGATATCTATGCATGAAGTTTCATTACAATAACTCAATTCATACTGAAGTTTTTGAGCCAAAATCCAAAGTAGTCTCTACCATCTCACCCGTCAGACCACAAACCAGCCCAACCATCAACATACCCTAATCTAAAAACCAAAATTCTACTTCAAAAAATAAATGGTTAAAATTCCAGTTTAGCTGGTCAATGTCAGTCAGTGGTGAGGTCTTAAAGAAACAAACGTTAATAAAGTGTTACACAGTCCGTCAGTGTTGCTCACCCCATTCTGTGTCCTGGGGACTGTTGAGTGCGGAGGACTGCAGGCTGTCACAGCCCGTGTTCACCAGGCCATTGCTGCTGTCCCCGAGGCTGCAGGGACGAGTCGGCGATGTGAACAACCGGTGATAGCGCTGCATCAACTGGTTGGCCTCCACAAAATGCCTGAAACATTCAAAAGTTGTTTGTAAATTTGGATGAAATACATCCATGAAAATGTAGTCAAATTCTATGTAATTCTGCGACACCCGTTGTAATATCTTCATTATCAAAATACATATACATGCAGTTATAAAATTGTTAAAATACACATAATTTATAGTTTAAAAATTAGTTTCTAATATTTCATTATCAAAATACATATAGTTATAACTTTGTCTAATATATCTTCATCATCAAAATACATACAGTTATAAAATTTGTTTATAATATCTTTATCATTATCAAAATACTTACAGCTATAACATTTGTTTATAATCTCTTCAACATCAAAATGTAAATCATATTATTTCATAAAATGATATAATACAGTACAATGCTTACTTCTGTGTTTTCCTGCGTTCCCGGTCCAGTTTGTTCTGCAGTGAGACCTGGGCTGATTGCACTGTGTCCATATATCGCAAGATGATGTCTGACACCGAGGCTGCAAGCTGCTCTGTGTCTGGTCGGTCCTCCGCACGCGGGCAGATACACCTTGATAGGTATACAGGTATGTCACATAGGTATACAGGTATGTCACATAGGTATACAGGTATGTCACATAGGTATACAGGTATGTCACATAGGTATACAGGGTTGTAACATAGGTATACAGGTATGTCACATAGGTATACAGGTATGTCACATAGGTATACAGGTATGTCACATAGGTATACAGGGTTGTCACATAGGTATACAGGGTTGTAACATAGGTATACAGGTATGTCACATAGGTATACTGGTATGTCACATACGTAAAATGGTATGTCACATAGGTATACAGGTATGTCACCTAGGTATACAGGTATGTAACATAGGAATACAGGTATGTCACATACGTATACAGGTATGTCACATAGGTATACAGGTATGTCACATATGTATAATGGTATGTCACATAGGTATACAGGTATGACACATAGGTATACATGTATGTCACATAGGTATACAGGTATGTCACCTAGGTATACAGGTATGTAACATAGGAATACAGGTATGTCACATACGTATACAGGTATGTCACATAGGTATACAGGTATGTCACATAGGTATAATGGTATGTCACATAGGTATACAGGTATGACACATAGGTATACATGTATGTCACATAGGTATACAGGTATGTCACATAGGTATACAGGTATGCCACATAGGAATACAGGTATGTCTCATAGGTATACAGGTATGTCACATAGGTTTACAGGTATGTCACATAGGTACACATGTATGTCTCATAGGTACACAGGTATGTCACATAGGTACACAGGTATGTCACATAAGTATACAGGTATGTCACAGAGGTATACTGGTATGTCACATAGGTATACTGGTATGTCACATAGGTATACTGGTATGTCACATAGGTATACATGTATGTCACATAGGTATACAGGTATGTCACATAGGTATACTGGTATGTCACATAGGTATACAGGTATATGACACAGGTATACTGGTATGTCACATCGGTATACTGGTATGTCACATCGTTATACTGGTATGTCACACAGGTATACTGGCACGTCACTTAGGTATACTGGCATGTCACACAGGTATACTGGTATGTATACTGGCATGTCCCACAGATATAATGACATGTCAAATAGGCATGTAAAACTGATACATGTATACTGGCATGTCAAAAAGGTACTTTCAAACCTGACTTAGCATTTTGGTCTTACCTGTAGTTGAAGACCATGAGCAAATCAGATTTTGTCATTAAGTATGCATTTAAAAACTAGAAAATGCTCAAAATAAGACCAAGACAAGAAATGTGGAAATTCTACGAAAAACCAAATTTTTCGAGGAAATGCATTAGTCAGCACAAAAACACAATTTTTAGTAATCTTGACCTTCAACACCATATGCAATCCCAAGTCTAGAGTTAAGGTACATGTATGTACATATGAAGTTTCATTAAAATATCTCAATGTGTTCTCAAGCTATTGAGCGGAAACTGTTTGTCTATTTTTAGTAATTGTGACCTTGACCCCATCCACCCCATATGCAATCCCAAGCGAGGTCTCAATATAAGATATATATGTATTAAGTTTCATTAAAATATCTGAACACGTTCTTAAGTTATTGAGT